>VZTJ01005950.1:130295-160329 GCA_013397795.1 Orthonyx spaldingii
AGAGTTGGAAATTTTCACAAGTGTTACCAAAAAAAAAAAAAAAAAAAAGAAGGAATAATCAGATAATTAACACACAGAATTCAGTCTCAATTTAAATGCAGAGCCAAGAAAATATCAAGTACAGAAACTTGCTGAAACTAACAGAAGATGGGGAAACGAAGCAGAAGCCAAGTCTTCATTAGTAGTAAAAGGGCTACCAAACCTACAGAAAGCATATCAGGAGCTATTTGGTGCATTATTTCTTTCTTTGGATTAGCAGTTTTATATTTGCATATATTCATGTGCACAAAGCCACGTGCTTTCCAGAATTTTCTGGTTTGTATTTTTTTGGCCATTAGAAACTCACTCATCAGAATAGAACTGTTCTTATGGAGCGGAGCAGCACAAGAGGATCCAGAGGGGAACACAATATTCTGCAGGAAACTGTTTTACTGATAACTAGAAAGGTGGAAGGTGTTAGCTGGAAGGTTTTGACAGGGCCGGAGGTAACAGGCACAAACAAAAACACAGGAGGCTCCCTCTGGACATCAGGAAACCCTTTTTTACTGTGAGGGTGCCTGATCACTGGCGCAGATTGTCCAGGCAAGCTGTGGAGCCTCAATCCTTGGAGATAAAAACTGTCTGGACATGGTTCTGGACATGCTCCAGGTACCTCTGCCTGAGCAGGGATGTGGAGCAGATGATCCCCAGAGGTTCCAGTCATCCTTAACCCTGCTACGAGGCTGTGGTGCCAAAATGATGGAAAGAATAGGTAACCACATCATCAGCTGGATAGAGAAATACCAGTGCAACATCACTGGGGGAACCACAGTGAAGAAAAATGAAGGAGCAGACAGCTGGAAAGACCAACACAAAGCTGAAAAGCAGAGCAGACACTAAGTGAGGAGCCAAAGGATCAGCAAGAGAGACAGGGCTGGTGGGTAAATGAAAGGAGTCTGCCCTGAGGTTTACAAGAAGCTGAAAATCAATTGATTCAGTAGAAGCAGTTGTCAACACCCTGTTTTCAGGAAAAAAGTTTACTTCGCTCCAAACAGATCTTTTTTTCCAAATTCCAGAATTTCCTTCCTGCAATTCCAAATCCCTCCTCCTCTCTTTCCGTCCTTAGGAACTCCTCTATACCAAAGTGAACTTAGTACTTGGCAGGAAAGGGACAGGGCTGAGGAATCGCTGCAGTTGGCAGGGAGAAGCAGCCATACTGAACTGATCAGAGCAGCACACGGCTCCCCTGCTCTGCTTCCAACTCTGCCTCGCTTCACATGTGAGATTACAGAATTTTGGGAAGGGCAGTAACTTGTTTCCCGAACTGCAATTAAAATGACTGTGCCTCAGCATTGCAAAAGAGCCCCTTTGGGAAGAATTTCTGCGTTTTTTGGGTTTTTTTCAAACAAACATTTGTGTCAACATTACAAATGGAAATAATGTTTCGTACTAGAACACCCCTTGATTTTTCTCCCCATAAAAGATCTGACAGCTACTAAACATTTCTTTTTTAGGTGGGATTATATGGGGGCATCTCCTTTTGCCCTCCCTGTGAGGGGGGTTCTCATTCCTCCTGCATTGCTCCCTTCCCTAAAAGCAGAGTTCATTACACTGAATACAGCATTAATAACATGGACTTCTCTCATTTTATGAAATTTAATTAATTCACAGAAGGGTACCAGTAACGCCAGACTCCATAAATAAAACAGAAACAACCTCAAAAACCCAAACTCACACAGTACAAGAATTCCTGATTATTCTCAACATATGAACCAAACAAAAGAGAAGAAGCTAGAAACACAAAGACTCAAAATATGCCACAAGCCACATGTCAAGATCTTTAGACATTTCAAGTTTTATAATATTACTATATTGTGTTTTGGCTTGGCAACTACTGCAGAAAATTGTTAGCAAGTCCACTATTGCAAGAAAAGAAAACAAAATCCTTTTTAGTTGAAGTAGAAATTAATAAACTAGTACACAAATACCCTTCAATTTAATTAACACAGTTTTAAACAGAGCAATAAACTGGGATTATTTCTTCTTCCACACTTTTGTACTAATACAGGTTAAGTGCTTGGAATAAGGTTCAGAGGCAGCAGCCTTTTCAGATAATATGATTAAACCTCTAGCAAGACACATGGTGCCCAACTTTTAAAATAATGTAATTGTGATTCTGTCTCTATCAAACTGCTCAAAATGATAATGCTCTTTCAAGTCTATTTTGGTTCCCCTGCAAAAATGGGATTTCAGACCTATGTATTTTTACCAGGTATCTTTTCAGGGAAGAGCACAGTCTGCAAATCCATCCTGGGCTCAGCACCGAAGTGATGGTGCCTCACTTCCAGCAGCAGACCCAGTGGAATCTTGGTCCACTGGGATTTCCAGCACAGTGCTCCTGCTGTCCATACCTTTAGAAATGAGTATCAGCCCTCTATGACACTCAGGATTATTCTGATGAAAGATAATGGAGAGACTTATCTATGTGCACTGCCAGAGCCTTAAAAATAATTATCTGTGTTCCTCTCTCTTCTGAAGCAACAACTGCTCTCAGATTTCTGTTGAGGAACTTTGTTAATAATGACAAAAGCAAAAAAAATACAGTTATCACTACATTCCCTACACAGCACTGTACCAGTTGTTAAGTTTGAATTTCTTTTTTGGTTGTTAATTTTTTTTTCTTTTTTTTAAACATATTTCAAATGTATAAAATTTATCACTTATAGTCACACTTTCTGTCCCCTTTGCTGATTTCTGTAAGACTGCTTCTATCACATACCATAGGAAAAGTAATCATCACCATCATCACAATGTAATAATAATAATCATGATGATGTAATCATGGAATTAGAACTAGTCTTCCTTTACCCCTTTACACAAACACCTGCTCCAACTTTTTCACTTCCAAGTTTATTAACAAGTAATTACCTACTTGTAGAAGCTGCGAAAGATCACCCAACTTCACCACCACCAGCAGTTTTATTAGCAGGGGCAGAAAAACAATGGACAGAATAAAACAATGAAACATCCTTGTATTAAGCTTTAATGTGGACTCCCTCCACGTGCCATTAACACTTAAATTCAACACAAGTTGTGACTGAACAGTCGTGACACTCGCCAAAGCCTCGAGTCACAGGCACAAAGCCTTCTCAGAATCATTCACATCTAGCAGGTGGGAAGCAAAGGACCAGCACACACAAAGCCCATCCTCAGGAGGATTTCAGCCTCCTCCTCCGTGGCTTTCACCACAGCAGCCATGCTCCTGTGTAGTCCAGGAAAAATGCTCTAAAAAATGGCTCTTTTCAGGTCCTCTACTTGTTCTCCCTATAAATCTACACTAAGCACAGATCCTTGTCTTCATTTTTAATGATTTCACTACTTTAACACCTCCACTCAGCAGCTTTGAGAGGAACTGGATAACTCCCTTAACTCAGCTGGCACTTCCCTGCCATTTCTGCCCTGACCACCAGCTCCTCCTGTTCATGTCTCTGTGCTTCCTTCCATTCCTCTCATTACACATACAGGACCACCTGATTAAATTTGCAAACCCTTAGGTCTCAATGCATTTTTAAGGCTTACTTCTGTCAAACCAACAAACTTATGCCAAGTAGCCACAGTATCATCCCTCCTGGTGGGTTTCACCCTTCTACACTCAGTCCCTGGTTAAAAACAGGCAAATGGCTACAGACACGTGCCTGGCAAGGAGATGACAGTTCTTCACCATGGCCTTTATCTCGTGTGTTGGCTCATCAGTTTGTCTCTTTAGGCTCCTGAACTGCCAGAACAGAAATCACAAACTGTTTCAACAGTACTCGGTCCAGAACAATGAGCTCCCTCTGATAACTGAAGCATTTGGGTACCACCACAACAAATATTTACCAAAGCAAGAACAGAGCCTTATCCTGTTTCCTAAGCAGCAGCAGGAAGCATTAGCATTTGGTTATCCTGGTTATCCCTTTGGTATATAATCTGCTGTAGTTAGCTGAAGATACAGGTCAATAAGTAGTAGTGTATTTTGGCAGGTATTCCAAAAACAGCAGCTGCCACTTCAGAGCTTTTATTTTTGTTAAATACAGCCTGGCAAAAGTAGGAAAAGAACCTCTACATAGCTACACTACAAAGACATTCCCATTAGACTATTTAAAAACAATAATTTCAATAGCTTTAAATTAATATAAGTTTAAATACAGGCTTTTTTTCCTTTTAAATCTGCCCAAATGCACATTTCATACTACAAAAAGAAAGAACTATTTCTTGTCTACCAAATTCCTGCATAACTAAATGCATTTCTGAGAGAGAAGCAATACCCAGAGAGCATCAGCACTATATTCTCAGTACCTGTTTCCACAGTGTTTTCTGTTTCTGCTGCCTCCAAACCATCCATACTGTCTTCATCCTCCACTGCAGTTCTTCCTCTACTCCGAGGCCTGCAAACATAAGAAGGAAAAACTCTTTTTAGACTGAAAGCATTTGTAAAATTGGGATTCAAATCACTCCATTTTGAGGGATGAAAGTCGGCACTTAGTTATGTAACACTTAAGCTAACCCATGATTTTGGTCTTGTACAAACTGGAAGTTTCCTCCCCTTTTTTCCCATTCTAGGTGATGTCCCCAGCAAGGCACACTTGAATCCACAGTTGGCCCCTTAAGTTTCTCTGATATAAGCATCCTGTCTGCTTCATGTGAGACGTAACTACAGAGGGACAAGAGAGAACACTATCCAAAATCTGAGCAGTAGCTACTATAAAATAGAGACTGATCCATGCAGAGCAGCCTTGGAAGAAATTTCCACAGAATAATAACCACGCTAAAGCAATGAAATTGAAACACGCATTATTTTCAGTGGAACAATATTTTGACACATAAAGTAAAATGTTATGAGAGATGACTAGATGTCATCACATTAAAAAAGTCATCACGTGAGGACAGCCTGTCAAAACTAAAATACCTGGCAGATTTGTTTCAATTCCAACCAAGGTCTGACAGAAAGTAGACAGGTTTGTGCCACAAATTCCAGCCTTTTTTCCCTGCCTAGCTCTTCAGCAACTATCATGGTGGGCTGTTGAGAAGCCCAGGCATCCAGATTCCCAGCTGTTCGGCAGCCCATTTGAAAGGGAGCCAAGAGCTTGGCAACTCGCCTCCCAAATTTTCAGGCTACTTGGCAACCTGCCTGGCGTGCTGACGGAAAGCCTGGGAGACCCTGGGAGCTTCTGATTCCAAGTACACAAATTTTGAGCGGTTTGGGGCATCTCAGCAGTTCCAACATCCCAGAGCTCCCAGGCAACCATTCACCCAACCAACATGCCTTCAATTGGGATGCCATGCAGGCCAGCACACAGGCACCCCGCCTGCCCCCCCAGACAAAACCCCTCCAGTTCCTCTTTCACAGAGGATTCTGAAAGGTTTGGGTTTAGTTCTGCGTTGGGGAGAAAAGGTTTTGGGCGTTTTTGAAGCGATTAAATCATTCCAAAACCAGCATTTCCTTTTTTTGTACAGTCTGTTACAGCCCTTAGGTCTATCCAAACGACTTCCGCAGGACTGGATCTGCTACATCAGCTACAAAAGAAACGCTATCGTGCCATGCCTTTGGTTCTCTTGGATCAAAGAACTGGGCAGAACTGGAACCATCTCTGAAATCTATACTGGTTGCTCTCCTGCTAAAGGAGGATTGACTGTCTTGGACTATCTAGCAAGACAACCCCTTCCAGCTGTGCTGGGGCCATTTTTATCTCTGCAAAGGAGGAAAAGAAGTATTAAAATGAGGCTCAAAGCAAATTCTGAAAACCTCCCACTCAATTTACAAAGGAGCTGGGGGGAAGAGAAAAGCAAGAAGAGATTAAGGGCAGGAGGACTTTTCTTGGCATTCCTATAAAATTTGTTCAGGATAACGCTGAAAAATGTGAGCACAGTGGGAACCCTTGGGATTACAAGGTTCTCTTTCCCCTTGCCTGCTCATCCACAAGCAGTGACAGCACACCCAGAATACATAAAATAAGTAACAGCCTTCTTATGTAAGACAGAAGTATCCCCTTCACCTATTTGCCACTTTACAAGCTCCTAGTGTAGTCTCTTAAAACCCACGTTTCACAAAAATTTAAACCAGAATAAACTGCACAGTGACCAGAGCAAACTGTCTTGCACTCTTCCCTTGAGCCACTCTATCAGCCCATCCAGGAATACAGTGGCCAGTGAGCTGGCCGGAACGGGGACACGTGTTTTGGAAGTGGGAAAGACACAAACACTTCTGGCAGCAGCACCTGAGATGGTCACACAAATGGATTCCCATCCATAATGAGGAGCAGGGAGTAGAGCAAATGGAATACCACAGCCACTGGATAGAACAGGCTCTTTCAGCAAGACTGAGATACAGCAAGGAAGGTAACATTCATCTAACACTTAGAAAAACAAAGCACCAGGTAAAAAACTCAAAGCATTTCAGTATTAAATTTCTTGCAGTTCTTCACAACATCCCAGCACATCATCCAGCACCCAGTGAAAGGATAGGAATGCAGGTGAGTGAAATTACTTCCCTTGGTGCAGGAATGCTCAAAAGCTTTACAGAACACAATCAGCTAAGAACAGGGATTATTTCTAAATCCTATCCCAATTATTCTTCTACCAACTATCTGTCTGCAATGCAAAGTTACAAGTCCGTACTAAACAGAGATTACTGTGAAATCATCACAAACATAAATGATAATTCTGCTTTTTCACAGGTACCCCTTTTCAGTATTCCCCAACACAGCTCTGGAGGCAAAACCTGCTAGATAGGGGAAGAAGATGATTGTTTATGTTTATTTAATAATTGACAGATGAGTTTACATTTTCTATTAAACTACAGTTCATGTAATAAACACCAAAGTACCTCACAAAGGCTTTTTAAACATTTTGTTTAAACAAGAGCAGTATTCGCGCCTCGAACTCCCCATCGTATTTTAGCAACCTATTTAACACCCAGGAAAAGCAGAGGTTTCAATTAATTAAACATAATTGCTTCTTTCAGCAGAAGACATAACCACGTCTGGTGTTTTCTTGCCGTTCCCCTCCCCCAAATATTCTACAAAAAGCCTTCTTAATGTTGTATAAGTTCTAAATGAAACTGAAGAAACTGTAGAAAATATTGTAGATCATATCATCAACTTATTTTTGCTGGTTGCATTCATTTCCCAATCATCAGAAGAGATTTTACAGCCTACAAATTTATGTTTGGCTTAGAGAAAAAAATAATTCAAGTCGCAAACCAGTGAAATATACACTGTACTGACAACTATAATTTAATGTTTCCACAGCAAATGCCATTTGAGAAGGCCATATACCATACCTGATCGCTGCAATCAGCATTTGTAATAAGAATGGATTGTTTCATGTTATTTGCATTCAGTTTATACATTTTACTTAATAGTTTTATACATAAAGCTTTTGGCTGGTTTGCAGAACACTACATTTTTCCACTGGCAAACCTTGTTAATTTTTTTTTTTAATTATTTTTCTCTATACTTATTTCTACTTGCCCTTAAATACAGTGGGAAAAGCAGCCCATGCTGTGTTCTTTGCCTGAAACTTGGGTTTCTTCTCAAGTTTATCCTTCTGAAGGACAATGTGGAAAGGCAATAGGGGAGAGATGGTGTTGGGGGCCAGTTTTTGCTGCCTTAAAGGAATTAAGGAACAACAGCCTGTGACTATTCCCCTTCATCCAGGTGAAGCCAGGCAGTCCTGAACAACAACTGCCATACTGAACATTACAACTTCAGTTCTGCTCTAAACCCTAAACTTTACCAGGAGGAGCAACTACATCACCCTTCCATGTGACACCACAGAACCCCCAGTATTGAACACAGATGAGCCACGTCCCCTACAGCTCACAACAGACCCAGAACAAAATGTACAGGCAGATCCTGACCAACACAGACTCCGCCAGAAAACAATAAATATTAGTCAGTGGGCAGGCAGGGAGCTTGGTACGCTGGCTGAAGTGTTGCCAAGGTCTCTGCCATGGCTTCCTCGCCCGCCTTTTTCCTACAACAGAGTTCAATTTAGAAGGAAAAAAACAAAAGCACGTCTATTTCTGCTTAAAAGAACAGATTCACTGAGAGAAACATAACTTCTTGAAGTGTTAAAGAGCATTCAGCATTCTATGGAAAAAGTCAACAACAAAGACAAAACTATACTTTTTTATTAATATAGGACTCCAGTTAAATATAATTACTGTCTATGATCATTTTACTCCTACTTCCATAAAATAGAGTAATTTATCAAAATCCTTTGTGACCTACTCCTAAATTTCTTATCAATTAGTTTTTCTAGCTAATGCCTTTCATTAATCTCCATCTTTAAATATACCACAGTAAACAAAAATCTCGTAATTCTTCTCTGGGTAAGCAACTAATTAAATTCAGCCCTGAGGGGAAATAAAAGCCCAGAAAAACCTTTCGCAGGGCTCAGCAGAGCATGAGGTACTCCCTCTGCACAGGAGGAAAGCCCTGCTGAGGCTGTCTCAAAGCCCTGAAGACTTGGATAACACTGTGAGATCACCAGGTACCTGAGCAGCTTCTGCTGAATGCATGGAGAGCAGCATGGATGGTTAATGCTGGGAGAAAATGGAAAAGTCTCTTATTCACCTGACAGTAATGAGATACTGTTTCTTTTCTTCTCTTTTCTGCATGATTGGGGTTTTTTTGGTGTTTTGTTTTGTTGTTTTTTAAAGGTCATAGCAATAGCACCATAACTGGACGAGTACAATGTAGGTCAAAAGTATATCTTGGATCTTACTCATTCTTTCCACAAAGTGATCAGGAATATGGCCATGGGCCAACATTTCCTGGAACCACATGAAATGACTGACAAAGCTACTATCCTCAGATGCCTGTCACTGCCAGGCCTAGTATATGATTACCCAGAAGTTATTGCCAGACACCAGTTTCTACAAGTCCTCCCTAAGCTGCTACCAACAAAATCAGGTGACAGCTTGTTCAAGACCATCTATCCAAACTACCTTACTCACCCAGTGCATTTTGTTCCAGGCTTATGAAAACAGGTACACATGAGCCACTCAAGAGCTTCTTCCCCCTTCTTCCAAAATGCTGAAACCTCTACATCATTCAGGAGAGAAACCTTCCTTCCTAAGCTTTGCAAACCATGGAGCAAACTGATGGTACTAAATATATAAAACAGGGCCAATAACCTTAAAAAGCAGTCTGACATCTGGGATACAGTAACATCCTAAACCAGCACAGATGTCTTGTTAAATGAACATCTGTCCACAGCCTTACGCTGGAAGATGGTGCAGGAATGATTTATAAAAAGGTTCAATTAGTGATGCCATCAGCACAGCTAGTCACGAATTAATGTTCACAGGCACTCTCACAAGTGAAAGCTGTTACCCTCTTTTCAAGAATCTTTTTAACAGGTGTGCAAAAGCCACATGCTCCCACTACACTACTACTGAACCGCAGAGTCCTAAATACAGCTGTAAAAGTTTAACTGTGCTTAAGTAGAGACTAAAATACCTAAGGTTCAGCTGGTAGCCCCAAGCAAAGAGAACCACAGCAAGCAAGAATCAATTCATGGAAATACCTAGGAGGAAAAGGGTTTTTTTCCTCTCTCTGAACACCACTCTTTATTACTTTCAAGAGTTGAGAAAATTCTACATCCAACTCTGGATAAAATGAAGAACACAGCTCTGGAAGAAAGGAAGATGACAGCTAACGAGAATTAATTTCAATAGCCCTAAACATTAACAAGCCTAAAATAGGAAACCTGCTATCATATTGACTCTAGCTTCTGCCTGATTCTGAGTTAGAAGATTCTTCACAGGATTTTTCAACCGAGCAATCAGGAACAGGTGAAATTGTTTTCTGCATTTGGCCTCACTCTCCACAGTGTTTTCTTTTGTACATGGTAAAAATAAATAATGCAACATGTAGTTTATTCCTATTTACTTCTTGTATTAGATATGTGTATACTTAAGGCTGAAGGATCCTGATGTATGGAAAAGATGTGCAACAGAAACATGAAACATGAAAGGCGACAAAAAGCTGACCGTTTACTATTAGAGAGAAGTGAAAACTGTCTTGTTTAACATCTACTGAACCAGACTTTAACTCAAATCTCATAGAACTTGCACAACCTTCAGTTTCATTATTAAAACATCTCAAAAATACATTTGATATTGCCTATTAGTCTCCAGGTACAATCAAAGCCAAGTGTGTTTCTTACTACTTCTAATTTATAAAGCATAATAAACTTTTCACAAAACACTACATCAAAGAGAAGTGACCCAACTTACGTTTAAAACCAAAACACTGCAACTTCCCATCTTACACCTCCTCTAACCAGTAATGATCTAGACGACATCATTCAGTCACTCAATGTTATTCCCTCACACAGGCTGAAACATCTTCAGAGATTAAACTTTTTCACATCTATATTTTATACAGTTACCACTGAGAGTGATAAACACCTGAAATCAGGGATGTCTGAGAAAAAGCATAAAAAGAGCCTGCCTTCACTGGACCATTCTCAGCTAAACTTTTCCAGTACTCCCCTGTGACAGGGAGATTTGACAAAGATTTCCTATGCTGCCCAAAGAAATGCAAATAGAATTCTTTTAAAGATTATTTGTACCAAATGTCATAGGTGCATCTTTGCTTTCATTCTAGAGTACAGTCACTGTCAACAAAACGTAAGCAAATGCAAAGGAAACCCACTGGTAAATGCAGAGCTCTCGAGGAAACAAGGCTGTCCTGAGAGATTGGGAGTGAAGTATCAAAATGAATCTGCATTGAACACTTCTAACAATTCAAAAGCCAAATGAATTAGTGCTTTCAAGTAAATCTGAAGTTTGGTTTATCTGTATCTTTTACTTCAATTGTCATCACAGATTTACCTGTACTATGTAGGTTCGCAGGCCCATATTGGTGCAAAATTACTTTCCACAGGAGACTGAGAAAAGGCAAATAGGATGAGCTGCCTGCAGACACTCTTCAGAACTGTCTACCCAAATCAAAGAGCTGCAATTACTGCAACAGGAATGTCATCTCACTGTTGAAAAATCTTAACTCAGTTTTGCAGAAGGCCACCAGATCCAGGTTCCTGAAACTGCACTCTGTTGGGTGATGAGGCTGGTCTGGACAAAGCCACCATATTCAGTACTTTCTCTGTTCATCCCTGATGTTATTTACAGTTGTTCAGTTTGAGTCTGGAACTGCTCTTTTAAGAGATAAAGCAGATGAAGGCTATCACAGCTGCAACAGAGCCTTAGTAACAATAACAAGACCATGAAGTCTTCTTCCCAACTTGCTACCCATTTGGGAACATCCTCAGTGGGTTGGCAAGACAGACAGAGGATCACACCAGCCAAAGATCAAACCAGGAAGATTCAGTATCACTGGAGAACAGTTCATTAACAGTTGCAGGTGCATAAAATAATACATTTTTCACATGAGCCCATAAAATACCCATGAAATTACAGCTCTGCTACAGTTATGGACTGAGACATTAACAATAAGCCTAATACACTGCAATGGACTTCTGCACACATTTTTGTGATACCATTACATGAGAAAACCTGAGACTGATGTTCAAAATACAAACCCAAGTCGCCTGATCTCCATGTATGGACTGCTCACATTTGAAGACAGTTCCAATAACAGAGTGAGAAATCATATAAAAGGCTTTCAGATCTTTCAGCTTTCTTTTCTACTTTTCAAACTGACTGCTTACATATCTATAAATTCTGTAAGCGAAAATTGCTTTCAGTCAACTCTCTGTCACATTAACCCAGCAATGCACAGCATCAGAAACTGCTACAGGTTCTTCTTTCTCAAGAACCACGTTCCCACTGATATGTAGCCTCATTTATAGTTTTAGTTCTGTCACACAAAACATTTTACATGCAGACCTTAACGATTATACACATTTCAGAAAAAACTGCAAAAAAATTTCAGATGCAATTACAACACATTATATATCTGCAGTTTTGCACAAACTACATCCTTTCTATATTTGTCACCAATGCACTTGGCCATGTTCGCTAACAAAACGATGCAAAGTAACATATTAGAACTGTAGCACTTGCAGTATTTTAAAAACCTTTTCTGGAGTCAAATTAGACAAATTTTTGGGAGCACCAAGAGCTACCAAGTAGAGGCACCTGCAAGTTTCCAATCTCTGCAAGGTCTGTTTATCTACCTGGCTCCAAACTTGGTAATGGCTCTGTTTTTATAACTCCTGCAGCAAATAGTCAGTGTGAAGCTCTTTGGTAAATTTGCTAAATAATGCTTAGCAAGTCCAATGACTGTTTTCACATGTTCTCTTTTGACAGGCAAAGAGAATGAAATGGCAACATGAGCAGCTGAGAGACCACTGGCATTGTCAAAATCACAAATTTCTAACCTCTGTAAGACTTTCATGTGTGACAAATTCAACCTGCACCACCCAATACTGCACTTGTCCACACTCCTCTGTCCTCTAAGTAAACAAAACTGCATCAAAATATGCTACTGCACCCAACACTGCATTTTCCAGATGGGAAGTGTAAGCATCCACTTCGATCCGAACACAGGATTTGTTTCTCTCCATGACGACGGGCTATGCCAAGTTCCAACTCCTTCAATCTTGTGAACAGCCATGGTGCCCGGAATTTTTTACCCACATCAGCACCAAGCTCATGTCTTTTTTAAGAATTATCCAGCTCCTTGTTCTTTCACACACTGCAGGGTTTGCTACTCTCTTCTGAATAAAGGTAGAAACGCAATAGTAAGGGCTGTAATTCTCATGTCTGGTGATTTCAAGATCCTGTACATAAAATTCAGCGGATCTGAGTCATCACGCATGAGAAACAGCTGCCAAGTACTTGGAACTTGGTAGAAGTTTTGGTCTCTGTGAACAGATTTTTGTAATTTTAGCACCATTAATTAGGAGTCATTTTCAAAGATTTCCTTTTGGAACTCTGCAGTCTGACAGTGTCTTATCACAGGAACATCATGAAGATTCTTGCAAAGTGCATTTGTCTGCTTCAGCTAAATATTCTCATTGGATGTATTTAGGTGCCAGGTGCAGGCTGTGCTCTCTGTCTTAAAACCCAACCACACACAGTGCAGGTATACAAACAATCCAATCATCTAATACGAAATACTACAGTTCTTACTCAGAAAAGTGTTTTTATACCCAGCAAGTGGAGTCTGCATACTCTGACTATAGAGATCTCTAACCACTGCCTTTATTCATCATTACTTCAGCTACAACACTAAAAAAAGTATGCAAATATTCAACTATTGTATTTTAGATAAACTAACCCCACTCACACAACGTCATTTTGAGAGGTTTCCAGATCTTATATCTATCAAAATGCATCAGTCAACTCAGAACATCTCATGCTTTCTCATCGAATAAAGCTCAGAATCTTTTGTCTCCAGTCAGTTTTACTAATGTCTTTAGACTTCACAGCAAACACAAGTCTTCCTGTAGATTACATGGAAAAGAACTCCATTTGTTCTTATGTTTTTGAAATGTTTCTGACGTCATTAATACCACAAAAAACCCCAACACCTGTCTCCCCCTCAGGTGTGTGCTACAGGACTTTATGAGAAAGGCATCCTTCCACCAGTTTCACCTGAAATTTTGTTTCTGAAAGGCAAAGAAGAACCTATGGGCAACAGTATCAGTGTATTTAATCTTAAACAAGCATTTAAGCTTCAACTGGAAGAACCAGGACATGAAAGGAAGGGCAGTACCCAAAGAGATATAAATAAACTGCTTTTATACAAGATACTGGTCTAGAATACATTAGATAGAATTTTCTTTATAATACTCAAATTAATTGATGTCATGTAAGAAAAGTAGTTCTTGCATGTCAACTACAGTTTGTCATTACCCATCTAAAATGGATTTAGACAGGAAAAAAACCACAACAGAAATGAATGTCATATCACCACGTATCTTTTCCATCTGTTAGCACCCTTAGTGCTCCTTATAAAGAAAAGCATTTTTATTTCAGATAATGTCAACAAGTATTATGAAATATTTCTCTTTCAATAAACCTGCTAAACCTAGGAAAGCCAAAGGGAAAAAACACAAGATCTGCTTGCTAATTAAAAATCCATTAAAACTTAGTCAGAAGGCTTGGAAAACCTCAGAAGAATAAAAATAGATCTAAGAAGAAAATGGGCAATGGAATCAGATGGGTGTCAGCGTAAATTTATAATTCACATGAATTGTTTTTCTTTTAACAAAATTGTTTTCAAACTAGATGCAAATTGTAAAAACCAGATCATGGAAACTATTTTTATACCACAGTAAATAAAAGTCTGGAAATACTATTGTGAAATATAAACAACAATACAAGTAGCATAACAAGCAACACTCCATAGCACAGGCACAAGCAATAGAGATCTTCAAACACGTCTAAAAGCTTCTGTATAAACAGGCATATCAATCTCTAGGGGCATTGATGAGGTAGAAATTCTGAGGTTTTTGTTAGAAATTCTGCTAACAAAAATGTGCCTACACCTTTTTTTCCATCCCTGAAGAAGATTCTTCTAACCTGGAGACATAAATTTGCCTTGTGACAATTACAGATAGCTTACAAATAGCTCCAAGGAATTATAATAGAGAATTTTTAAACTTCTGTTCAAAGGACTGTTAAATTACCATTATTATTTGGGACAATGACCTTTGCTGTTCACCAACTTTCTCAAAATTTCACCTATTTTTACTTGAGACCACTACCAACTATACCAAACTGCTTTGTATATTTTTTCTTCACTCCAGACTTCTGTCCTTTCATATTAAATATATTAATTAATGCTAATTTTTTAAAATTATTTGGGGGGAGGTTAATTTTTTTTTTTTTTTTCAAATATTAGTTCCTCATTTCTTTAACATGCTCTTAAAGAAAACCTTAAAAAAAGTTAAGGTAATGAAAAGATGGGCTTCTCAGGACTTGATGCCAGAGGAGTTCTTCTACCTGATCATCTCCTTCACGCTCCCACCCTCCCCAGCCTGAGAGGGGATCAGGCTGTGTCAGAACTGCCAGCACGAGAGTGATCTACTGCCCAGCCTACCTCATATGATATAGGTCAGAGTTATAAACAAAATTGTCTCTGTGTCACACGAGAGGGGCACGTCCCCAGCAACCCCTGCTAGAGCAACTACTACAATGGAATTCATCCAAGAGGACCAACTGATACCTCCAGGTCAAGTTCCTTTGAGGCCACCATCCAAGGACACAAGGCTGCAAGCTTATTCCATTTACTGCCCTGCAACTTGCAGAGTGTCCTCCAGTTCTGCAACTTCTCTCCAGTTCCACAAATATCCTCAGTTTAAACATGAAATGTGATTTTAATGTAATAGGAAAGCAAGTCTCCAGATTTATGTTCACTATGAAGAAAAAGATGAAAACGTTCAACATTCAAACATGTCGACCTGAAGACTTGGAAATTATGCTAAAACAAAGTTTAATTAACGCTGATTGAATTTATGCCCAGCAAAACAGATCGTTTTCATCCACATCAGTTTGTTTCATTCATTACAGGTTCACAAATGTCTGTGCTGGAAGCAGCCAGGGAGAAGAGCAGTGACAGGAAAGGGTTACTAGAGGAGAGGGAATAAAGCCAGTGGAGCTTCTTTTAGTGACAGTGCAAGCAACGCTGTCTAAAAGGATTTGGAAATTATAATCTGAATCCCTTTGCTTCCTAACTTTTTTTTTGCAAACCACCAGGAAATAAGTAACGAAGATAATCAGAAATGATACTGCAGCTGATTTATAATGGGACTATTTGTATATTTACCTAATCTTTTCTGAGCACAGACCTTCTGGAATGACAGCTTCTTAGATATTTATACTTTTATTTCAGCTTGCTTTTTACATATACACATATGCTTCTAATTAACATTTACAGCATGGAAATTCAGTTCTACTCACCAGACCACACCACAGAGCCTTAAAAATTCTCTTAATCAAATGTTTCAGAAGTACATGCAGGTATAAAAAGCTGGCAGAGCAGCTCTGAAAGAGCTATACTGGCAACCACTTGAGAAGATGACACAGACAGGGAAGCACATATGTGTAACTTAATGGCCCTAAAGCTACTCATATTTACCCAAGTACTGCCTTGGTACCACGACAGGACAGAGCAGTTCCTAGCTCACAGTCACACAAATTTCAGTATTAAAATCATTATTTTTTCTTAGAGTATTACTTCTGCATAAATTTTTTTTTCAGTGCTTTTGCACACTGAATTTTCTCCCTGAAGTACCTGAAAGCCTTTATTCTAACAAAAAGAACTACAATTGAGGTATGCCTTGTCCTTGGAACCTTAGAAACCACTGTCTTTTGCAATCAATGTATTAAAGATAACATTTGAAAAGAATCTTCAACCACAAAGGTGTTCAACATTCATTACACCGTCCCTGGAAAAGCTGCTACAGGGAGCGCTATCAAAACAGAAGTCTGGCTGCTCACAGATTCACTGGACACAATGCTGGAATCATTATCCATGCGAGCCCAATATCCGTAACTATCACTCAATAACCGTAATTGATTGAAGCCCGTCTTTCAGAAAGCCACTCACTTTACCATTCCCTTTGTCGTTTGTTCCTCCTTATGAATTCGTGCTCATTTCCTTTGTGAATTTCTCTGGTTTCAGCTTTCGACCGCTGGTTCTTGCCCTTTTTCCTCTTACATGAGGGATCCCTTAAGAACTCAGTATTTTCTCTGCTGGAGAGATCATTCACTCTTCTCTAACTACTACTTGTTTTTAGGATTTAAATTCCCCACCCCCATAACCAGACTGAGTACCTCTACCTTCCTCCACAAAGCTGTTTTCTCCAAGCTTTCTACAATCTTTGGGCCATTTCATGACTTTTTGCCAATATTTCGGTCTTTCAGCTGTGGGTATCTGAATCACATTGAAATGGCAGCAGCAAAACTCACAACCTCTATGATAAACAGAGCTTCAGTGCACAGCCACAAACATGCCACACTTTCAATCTCTTGCCAGAAATGCTCCTTTCTGGACTGCAGTCCCATGCCTAAACCTCTACATGGCAACACCAACCCCTCTCCTTATTCCGAAGAGCATTTTGTTAAACTGCTCTTCTGCCTCTTCCCTGTGCTCATCCATGTCATTCCATACACAGATTTCAACAGCAGTAATTGTTATTAATACTGACTAATACCAGACTTCACTGCTGGAGGACCACCCAAAAAACCCAAAGCAAAGCAATGACAGTTCCCAAAGACAACAAAGTGCTTGGTCAGCCATTCCTTAAACCAATTACTGCAGGCTTTATTCCACTGAATAATTCAAACAAATAGTTTTAATCAGAGTATAAAACACTGTTAAGCCCAGCACCTTTAAAGAAATCCATTTACATTACATCTTCATAGAAAACGAAGGATAAAGGACCACATCAGATGACCTAATATCTACATCAAAGGCAACTTGTAAAACTCACAAAGTGGATAAAAGGATGAAAAGGATGGCGAAGAATTTCAAAAAGCCCAGCAAACCTAAGAGTTACTGCCTCTAAAGAAATAAATATATTTATTTCCAAAACAAAAAGTATCCATATCTGCCCAAAAGTCATGCCTTCCACGTTGTCATAATTTCAGTGGGAACTATGGGATTTCACTGTCTCACAGAAATGAGCGGGATGTATGTCACTATACTTTGTAGCACAATAAAATATTCTATTGAAATTACAAGATCTAAAAAACAATTACTTTATTGCTTCTTACAACTTTTTCACTGTAAAATTCAACTCCAAGGTAGTAATTGGCAGGGACAAAATTATGTGGCAATTAGGGCATGACAGCAAAAGCAAACAAGAACTGAAAATGGGTTCGACACTTCTGGTAACAAGCAGGTAATTATCACAGCAGCTTGAAAGGGGCATAATCAACCAAACTGACATCATCCCTCCCACATAATAAAATGTGAAATCCCTTTACGTGCAGTGTAGCTCTTACACACAGCTGGTAAATGCTGCTAGTCTAGTCTTGATGTTTGTGTCTGCAGAGCAGCTGAAGTTACATTTGGAATGGTTCAAGAGTGGATAATTTTATTTATTTATTTAGGATGGTAATAGCTATTACATGTTTTCATCCACTGTGGACTAGAGATATTATCACTAGAAAATGTTATTTTATAAAATTGCCCTCTCTTTTCTGAGTATAACTTTGTTTTCAAAGTTCCTAGAAAATAGAAAAAAACCTCTGCCTACCATTACCCTTCCACCACTGTCTACAAGATAAAATAGGTTTAATACTTTTAATATAAAAATAGCAAGTTGCTAGCTTTAAATATGCTTAATTCCTAACTCCTATATTTTACCGGCAACACTTTTTTACCCCACGATGCATTTGTTTAAACTGAGGTGTGAACATTAACTGTTGTCTCAAAGCAGCACTGTGCCATGGACATGCCTGTTGTTATCTCAACACAGTCTAACTGCAAAATAAACAGTAATGCATTCATCTCCATCATGTATTTGAAGTAATTAAAATATTATTAAAAACCCCCATTCATTTATCTGCTGTGCCCTTTCAGCACTATTTTACTGCGAGATTCTCACTCTCATCAGTGCAGAGTTAGGAAAACCCATCAGCCCTGACTGACTCAATCAATGGTGGTTGTTTCATCTGTTACAGCAGGATGGGGGGAACCTCCTTCTTCCCTGTTTTGTATATTCCTAACCCATGTTCTTCTCCATTTTCTCCCTCTTTGTGTTGACAAATCCATTTACCTCCACACAGTCTGTCAACACCATTAACTGGCTGCTCCCACCTTTTTCCACCTCATTAACAGCAAGGCCGAACCCAACACTAATCCCTAAGTCTGCCCTTAACTATTTCCACACAGGTCCCACCTTTCAGATGGGTTTCGTTCCTTGTTTCTTGGATACAAGCAATTTTCAGCACACTGGAATTGCAGCTCAACTTGTATTGATTTTCCGGGACAAATTTCCACAAAACATTTACAGAATATCTGCACCTGTCATTTTGTAAACTGTGCTGCAAGTACAGCAACCATAAGTAAATGTATGAATTATTAGCCCTTATTTGCTCGTCTTTAGAAGCTCAACACTAACACATCACAACATGAATTCTTTAGACAGCTGTTAAGAATTCTATATCTATGTTTTTTGTTATATTTAGCCTTTTTTTTTCCCCACAAAATTCTCACAAAGAGAAAATTGGCTTCCTGGGTCTCAGCTTCTGAAAAAAACTAGGATAGTTTTGAGTATTCCTTGTAAAAATGAAATTTGATGAGTGTGTAGCCTAAACACGGCATGCCTTGACTTGTGGAAGGTTTAATTTACTGGCAAGTAAAGCAGATGTGGGCACAACAGGAGATACTTAATTGCTGACTATATGTTACTGACACGATAAAGATGTTAATGCTATACCAAACCTTGTCTTTTTTCCTGCACATCTGAACCATTTTAAATCTCAAATTACTTAAAAAGGTTAAAATTGTTCAAGATGTATTATCAAGAATTCTCTACACTAGAATAAAAATGATAAAAGCACAAGTTTATAAATTTAAAACTATACCATAGTGAAAGGAAACATTAACCTCAAAGCTAAAAAAGGTAAAGACTAAATAACTAATTTAAAAAGTTATTTGTAAACCAACTGCCATCGATGAGGCCTATTCCTTTTAAAAGCCAAGCTTCTCTGAACACAGGGATTTTACTATGAGAACACGAAAAACAGCTTTACAAGGGAAACCTAGCATGGGTCAATGCAAAACTAACAGGACTTGGACAACAGTCAAATATTCACCTGAAGCAACACGTAAGCCACAAGTACCCTTTCCAAACTGGGGTTACACTGTCAGGAGCCACTTCCCAGCCAGGATCTCCATGCAGGCATCTGAGCACTGCACTGGCAGAGCAACAGGGCTGAGCAGCTGCAATAAAAGGCGACTGCCCAAGTCACTGCTGCCAGCAGAACAGATCTCTGCAACCGTGGCCTTAAATGCCCTGCAAATATAAAGCTAACTAGAAAGTTTCCATTACCAACAAAACACAGGGAGGTAAATTACGAGGGAACAGGTCCTCAGAAGTGATGAGGTGGGAAACCTTCAGTAACCTTCACCACCTTCTCTTCCCCAAGTATCTTTGTTCTGTTTCAGTGACAGATTGCACCAGAAATGCCTTTTTACTGAAAACTCAAAGCTACAGCAGCATCCAGGAGCCACAGCATTCAGCATACTAGATAAGGATATTCTATGACACTTTAATTCTAAAGACTTGGGGGAACATGTAAGATTCTGAAATTCCAGGCCTCATTCTGACCTACAAGCTCCAGGAACAAGCACATAAAGTTGTCTGATAAAGGGACAAATACTGGTTTTCTTCTTTGCATCTGGACCCTACAATGAAGGTGACATGGTTGGTTCAGAGTCCCTAAGGGAAACTTCCTTCATTGAATAGCTGGAAATAATGTTTTGTTGGAAAAAGTGCAGTCTTCCGAAGTAGAGGTCCTCCCAATAAAAGCTCTGAGAGGATGCCAGAAAAACAAAGCTAATAGTAGCACCAAGAATTTTACTTTCTCTATATACAGACACACCCCAACACCTTATTGTCCTACAGCCAATTCTACATCCCAATCTGCAGATATGTTGAGGGTTTCTTTCTTCCAAAAATGAAATAAAAAGTTGAGGTTTAGCTTCCACTGGAAAATAAAAACAAATGTGCACTTGAGTTTCATTAGACACACCCCACATTAGTACACCCCAACATTTAATTTATTGCAGAATAACACTACATTGGTAATGCACAGCATAAGAACTTCAGCTTAAAAGAACCCCAAAAACAACACTGACAAAGTATTCTACCATTAAACAGAATCTCTTAACAATGCCACTGAACTCATGCTAAGCTTAATACAAAACATCACCGAACACAAACTTTACTTGCTAAGTACATTTCTGTTCTTTCTCTTCCAAGTCAAATTCAAGCCTGTGTAAATGCTTAGCCTTGGATGTGCACATTAAAAATAAAAACGTGTGAGTCTGAGAGCCTGACTCAAAACCATCACACCTGCACATGCAGGGCTGAGTAATTAACCTGTGTAGTTCGTCAAGGACTGTCTGAAAGCCCTTTGGTTTTTATGCATTGTTATCAGCATCATTCAGAGCATTTGGATGAAAAGCCTATTCTAAATTACTATGAAAGCTTTTTTTGGGGGGGGGATGAAACCCTACCAATTATGATGACTTCTTTATGAATTCTTCTGAAGAATTGTGTTGTTTCAAGTTTCTTTGGCCATAAATCTTATATTTGGGTTGACTCCAAAAAAATCATAAAAATTAAGACTGCTAAACTTATTAGCTAATAAATACACCATCAGCACAATAAACCATGAAAGAATCCTTCAATGGATTTAATTTTTAAAATTAATGACAGTACATCTCAGAAAGCACACTGCTAAACAATGAATGGCAGGGGAAAAAAACTTCTCTGAAAAATGTCATCCATTCCTAAATATCTCACACAAAAATTAATTTGCGACCCTACTGCACCAGCTGCAAAATTCCTTCTCTGCTGCCTTGTATACTTTCGAAGATTACACGAACCAAATTTCAAATCACCAGGAAAATCATGGGCCAAATACAACGGTGGTCTGACATGCTACTCACCAACACCTCAGTAAGAAAGGTTTCTCTTTCATTTTGTCAAGGAGTTGCTGAGTGAGTACAGCAACTACTGATGTTCTTAACACACATAAGAAAAAATTCTAACTTTGTAAGATGTAAGTTTCAAAGAGACATAACAAAAACTACCAAGGCCAATCAATTCTGCAAGGTGACAAATGTATCAAAAGAAAACATACTCAAAATAAGTGTGAGTCAGATAAGCAGCTACTATCAGTTTACTACAGGGACTCTTTGAATAAAGCAAAGAGTTAACAGTATTCTCCCACAACCAGACTTTTAATACCTGCATTAAAGCTAAGGAAAACAGTCCAACTCCTATTACATACTTCTAAAAAGAAATTTATAGTAGAAGTACGTCTGAAGTTACGTGTTAAAAAAAAAATAACAGCCAACAAATACTTAGAAATTTTCATCGTATTATTCAGGAAGATCTAAGAACACCAAAATATTTTTAAAACAATAATAGAAAGTAAAGGTTTAAGCCACATTAGAAAACCTCCCCCTAAAGCTTACAGTTATTGCAGTACTTCTTAAGGCAGAGTTTCATGATAAAAATACTCATTTTGTGCGGCAGAGACACACAAAAGGATTCTTCGGGATGCCAAACACTTTCAGAACTCTCCAATGATGACTCATCCTGTTATGTATACAAAGCTTTCATTAAAAAAAAAAAAAAGTCAGTTGGCATCATTACAGATCCTCAGTTAGCAATCTTCAACTTACTGTTAGTTCTTGTACAAAGTATTCTAAACACTGCAATGAAGTACTCTGGTATGCTAATTCTGGGGAGGAAAACGTGCAACTTAACTTGAATGGCCTTTCTTACACAGAGTTTCTACTCCAGTTCACCAACGGCTCCAAGATGGCCTCGAACACAGTTTTTAGCTACACAGAAATTCTTTGTTGCTCCACAACAGTTCCTTGCCAGTCGCGCTGATCAACTATTTTGCCAAAACCAGAAAAATAAGTCTTTCAAAATGAGCCTTGATGACTGGAACAAAAAGAACCACTTCTTCAAAGAAAAAAAAAAAGCAGGGGGGAGGGTAGTTTAACTGCTCCTAAAAACTTTGAAAGCATTCCTCTTGGCTCTCTCCTTAGAAGTGCTGTTTTAATCCCCCCCACCCAACTTAATTAATTTATTTAGATAATCTGTTGTTCTGCAACAAAACCACAATAAACTAAAACTGCCACATAGATGCAAACAATTGTGATGAACTGTGCTGCTGTACTGATGAGTATTTGTTAATAAGACAGCTTTCTTTTTTATATATACAACTTCTTTGAAATGTGGTGTTGGTTTTTATTTTTAACTGGCTGTTGTTTTCTTTTACATACGAATGTCTGCAAGATGTACCGAAACCAGAAGCCTCCCACAGCACTACACACAGTACAAGGAGCCTGCACCTCACTCCGTCAAGTCTTTCCAGACTTTTCCAAGGCAAGAGGGCCGTTTTCATTCCTGCTCATCTTCTACCTGCAGGCAGCCACCTCCAAATCCAGGCAGGGGGGAGGGAGCTTTAGCTCCAACAAGCATTGACCACCTCAAACTCATGTCCAGATTCACTCCACACAGGCAGCAAGTCTGGAGTTCACAGCCCTCCCACAGCATCGTCTGGCCGAACTCAAACAAACAAGCGAGACAGAAAAGATTCCCTTTATGTTCAATCCCTCCAGTCACTCACTTCTCTAATAATTCAGTTCCTAGTGTTGATCTTTTTCTAAATATGGCCACATAAGCATAAGCAGTGAGCCTCAGTGCCAGCTATGCAATTTCTCTTTCCCACTGGGGACAAGCTTTCCAGCATCTCAGATGTTTTCAGAACAGACGCCTCCCCCACCACTGCCACATATACATTTTATTTTATTTCTTATGAACGCCTCTTACCCACAGCAGTTACAAGTGCCAAATCATCTGATTTCACAGAGTGTCAAAAGAAAAGCCAGATCTAAGAACTTATATAGCATTTTCTATCCCTTCTTCCTCTGCAACATGTTGATTTGGAAATAATACTCTTCATTTGCTCAAGTTCCAACGACCACAAGAAGTCTGCTGTCCCTCTCCAGTCATTTACCCTGATCACAGGACTTAATCAACTACAGCATGTTTCTGCAAGTTTATGCTGTCCATGGGTACTGTCAAGGCTATACGTGATCAAAGATATAAACTAAATTTGTGGATTCATGCTATGAGTCTGAGCTTGAAGCATACTGATTTCCATGTTTCACAAAAATTAAACCTAAAGAACAGCCCATATTTTTCTGCTTCCAGACGAGCTATAAAGACTTGTCTTAGAAAGCGTAACGAAATCCTTTTTATTTTTTAATTTAGTCGTAAGTTTTTGTTATTCTCTCATTATTTATGTACTACCACAGGTGGTCATGGCAAATTACCAATGTAATTTATGCTGGTTCTTTAACTGTAAGACTAGCTTACTAATTAAATACCAGAAAAAAACCCAAACAAACAAAAAAAATCCCCCACACCCCAGTCTCCAGCAGTTAAAAAGCAGAGGTACCCCCACGAAAGCAGGAGACACCCCCAGACAACAACAGAAGCTTCGTATTTGTCTTTAGCAGACTATGTTTAAATGAAAGCAGACACCATTTTCATCTCCTCGCATTTAATCACCGGTGGATGGAAGAGGGCAGAGGAATAAGCAAAGCCAGCTGCAGCTTCGGCAGAGGTTTGGACGGGGCTGGGGTCTGGGGGTGAACAACCAGCCTCACAAAAAGCAGGAGGCATTTCCAAGCACACGGCACAAACATAATGGAGGGTCCAGCGCGGAGCGTGGGCTTGGCTCCACCGAACAAACAAAAGGGGATACTTTAATCATATTTTAATGAGGCTTTGCACGTGACCTGGTCCATTAGATGCTGAAATGCTGCTGCAGTTACTCTACAGCCACCTTGGCATTTGGTGGCTAATGCTCCAACTGGCCGCTACAGTACCCCTGAGGAAGGAAAAATAAATAAAGCTGCTGCAGCAGCTTTGGTTGATAACAGCATTAATACACTGGGGGTTTTAAAGATCTCTAGACCCACAGACATCAGCATGATCAAGTGTGAAACCTTAACTCACTAATAACCAGTACTATCAGGAGACATATTACACAGAATAATTAAGTCAATTTATGTTACATAAAAAACAGGTTCATTATCCAAATACAAATATTATTTAACTGATAGAATGAATCAAAACTTAAGCTATGCAATAGACATTTAACATCAGAAAACAAGATACTGTGGTTCCTTAAGGCTGCAAAAAGTGAAAAAACTTCCTGCCCTAAGAACCACAAAAAACTTGCTAACAGTCCAGAAATCCTGCTTTTGGAGTCTCTTACTGCCTTCAAAAAGCAGTCCTGTCACACACATACAATTTTTTTCAGTTTAAATAAAATTTCCCTGATGTGCCCTACTGCTTTCAACCACATCTTTGGCATTTGTGCACATCTTTGGAAAGTATATAGTCTGGTTTTCCCACACGTACATTTTCACGGATCCTGATAATTATAACCACAACTCACATTGAAAAGGTGATCACAAAATTAGCATTTACTGTCTCTTCCAATATTTACTACGCAGCACTGATGCTAGAAGGTAGAAAGATGAAGACAATCCCCAGTGAAAGTCTGCTGTTCTCACACTATGCAGCCGAACTTGGCATGCTGGAAGTTTGTGTGATTGAGGAGAGGCTGGACACATTCAAAGGAGATTTTTATGCTCAACAGATCTAACACAGCAATACCATCCTTGACTCCAGAAATCCCACAATTCTTTCCCAATCTCCTGCAATTAGTGGTTTGAGGAAGTATCATTACAAAATTACTCTTATTTTCCTATTAACCACTGCAGCAAACATGATGATGGGACATCCACATCTCTGATCTGACCTGGCACAGATGCTGTTGTGAAATACGTAATTTCTCCATTTTATTCTACAAATAGACTCTGAACCAACAAAGCTCATCATACCGCCCATATTACCGTCACATCTAAAGATTCATTGTTACCAACACTAAACTTCACTTCCAGCCTTGTATTCAACATTCTGAACTCTGAAAACTGAACCTGCAACTACGCAGCTTTTAGTGGTTTATAGAAGTTTCATTCCTCCGAAAGACTGGTTCCTGATTTCTGACATCCAGACACTCTCATGTGGGCTTCCAGAGATTCAGTTCTGCATGGTGGGAAGCAGGGGGTGGGGAAGCAAGAAAATGCCCAAGCATCCTATATACCCCTTCCCATTCAGGATCTTTGTCCATACTGTATATAAAAGGTTATATACCTCACGCCTTAGTCAGGTCATTATCTACCACAGCAAAACAATAACCTTGAGGCAAGCTTCATGTCATACAATCATGCTTTTTAACAAGATGTTTTCACAGAACACCTATTTTTCTTCTATTTAGGCAACACGAAGCTCTTCTGGCAGCTCAATGGATTCTCCTAAGTCACCGAATTCCTTGCACAACATCAGAAATAAGTTAAAGCCCCTGTGTCGTGTAAGGACAGTCACCTGACATTTTGCTGCTATCTTCCTCATTTGAAACAATATCCAATCCAAGAGCATTCTAAGTTTACTTTATATAGAGAATTTGTAATTTTTTGCTTCTTCTCATCACTTAAAGACTACCAACACAGATTTGTGCAAGATTATTCTGCCCCCCACCCTGGATCAAATTCTGATTTTCAGCACTTAGGCTCATCTTTTTGACAGAATTTGGCAAGCATCTTTGAATGCCAGGACGAAAAAGGAGTTTTATGAAAAACAGTTGGTGTTCATTGCCTGTGGGCAAGTTCATCCTCATTCCTAAAAGTCGCTTAATTTCATCCATCCACTTTCCATAAGGATGTGGTCAATGTTCATGAGGAAACCTAGTAAAAGACAAAGCCTATTATGCAGAATCCCATGATAGGGATGGTTCTGACCTGGACTGTGTGTACTGGGATGGGAAGGAGCTCTGTCAGCAAATTTCACTTTTGCTGCTCAAGTACAATCAGGGTATAGGATTATCTGCAGAAAGTTTAGTTCTGATGAGTTTAGCAGGCTTAGGAGGCTGTTGGAAGGACTGGAGAGGAGATTACAGGAGAGATTATTTCAAGATACATCTTCTTTCAGTACAAGCTGCAACCACTGAAAGGATTCTGCACACTGATTTTGGACTCCCTAAAATGCAACCACTTGCCCCCCATCCTTGATTCTCTTAGAGCTTTAAGAGACATAACCCTACCACCACTGCTTTTCTACCCCTAACTACACCACTACAGCACATCTTCCAAATTCCTCAGAAGTAATTTCATGCTCAGAACATGCTACAGAACAGTCAGAAAAAACCTGCCATTATAAACTGCTGAAGAAACCACAACCATCACTGGCTTTTCCGTTACAAAGGAGCCCTGACAAGACAGACTTCCCAAAAAAAAGTCTACTACTCTTCACCTACAAATATATATCTTGCTTACCAGGAAAGCCAACTAAGCAGCTCTTCTTTACCTGCCTCCTTGGCCTGAAACTTCTGGCACAGGAGATGGTGAGAAGTACAAGGACAGGATGTGGAGTCCCACATGCAAAACTATTCAGCTTTCATCATTCTGATAAAATTCAACACATAATATTGGTTTTTCAGATGCTGATTGCGTTTGATGAAATTGAGTATCAGACAGTAGGCTGGGTCTCAGGCATGGAATACACATCTAGCTCAGGAAGAAGTTCTCTCAGGAAGAAGCCCAGTTCTCTCTTAGTGACCCCAAAGTGCCCCTTTTTTTCTTTGCACAAAACAGAACAGCGATTCTTGCCAGGCTCTGGGAAGCAGTGGGAGTAAAACATGACTAATTGGCCAGTAAAAGAATAATAGAGAAATCAAGAACAAGTTTATGCAATTTATAATTGTTGTGATTTCAGCTTAGCACTGTTTCACAGCATCTAAGTTGACAGAAAACTGTTCTCACATTTTCTTGGTATTTGAAGAATGACAAACTATTCCACAATGCCTGGTTTATTTTTTTCTGAAGCATCCTGTTACCCACACTTTCTGATCACGCAGAGCAGCAATCGGTTAGCACTATTCAAAATAGTAGGTACAGAATAGTCTAGGCTATCGAATTCTTACTTGTACTGATGAATGTTTACTCTCATGACTATTTTATTTCAATGAAAAACTTTCTATTGACTTCACTTGTCTTTGAAACAGAATTGTGTACCTTAGAGAATACTCTATCATGCTGATTAATAATTAAATGAATCCATACAGTACTTATTCACTGACAGTTCTTTATTTGGAGGTCCAAAGGCATCAATAATGAAAACTCGTCTGTAGTCCTGGCAAAGCTGTCAGCAGCAGACGTTGAAGATGAGGCAGCCATGAGGAAAGAAATAAACATATTATAGGATGGTTTACATAGGAACTGCATGTAGGTCTATCAACGACCAGGGGAACTACTCTCCCCTAAACTTTACACCTCTCAGCTTTCACTAGAGAATAAAGCAGCCAACTATCTTCATCAACATGGGTGAATGCAGATGTCAGAACTGGCCAGAGCAATCCCGGGCTACACAGCACAGCCCAGAAACTCTGACTTTCCGGTAACAAACTAAACTGGAGTCAACCGATTTCAAAACATCCCCAACAGAAGCAACAGAACTGCCTGAAACAGTAGTTATTCACCACTTCAGGTCCAGGATTTTAAAACTTTCTATGGAATAGTGACACAACCATCTCGGTTATTGAACCACAGGCATCAAGACAGATTCAACACCTACATGCATTTCTGCCAAATGGAAGAAAGAAAGTAATTAAGTCACTAACTCCTCATAGCTAAACATTCTTCATCCTTCTAGGTGGATTTTACTATCTGAAGACATATATACCAGAGGATAAAAAAACGATGTGTCTAACCATCTAGTTGTCTAATACATATCTAAACAAAACATACAGGGCAGACTCCTCTCCCCAGCCCAGTTTCAAGAATTTGTTAATGCAGGATTGTACCCTGATCCACACAAACCACCTCAGGAATCTTCCAGACTTCCTCACCATCACTCTCTTCTTTCAAGAATTAGACTTCAAGTTGTAATAGCTGGTACTCCTGGAGCTGCTTAAAACTGTCTTCACATCATTCTCTAAACTGTTTTTCTCAATTTAAAATTTTTAGCTTTCTTTAACAAGGTGAAAGCAAAGGTGACAAGGAAATGGAAGGAAAAGATGACTAAATACACATAAAAATAAGCACTGCTCACAGGGAAGCTACATCACCAAGGTGGATTAAGGTGAAAGACTGAAGTCTATGCTCCTCAACCTCTATCTCCCATCTGTCTTACAGATTATGTCCCTGTAACTCTGGGTTCCTCTTTCCTTAGCACTGCAAACCCACATTGCTTCCAAAAGCCCTCTACCTTGCTTCTGTACCCCTCCCCACGTGCAATTAGCCTTCTACTAAAATACTGCAAAGCCAAAGTGATTTTTTCCAACAAGAACAGTCTCTCAAAGGTCAATGGAAGTACTTACTGCTGAGCCCTGACCTCCATTTTATGGCAGTCCTGAACATACACTGAATGACTTCTGCCACTACTGTGACTAAACCTTCTGTACACAAGGCAAGGCTGACATGGCAGTGACAACACCTAGCACACCTATTATTTGACCCAGACCAAGTAACCTTTGCAAAGGTTAGAAAATATTCTAGGCTTATTTGTTCCCTCATGACTCTCCTTGACCACTCTTGGTGTCCTCTTGCCTGCTAAACACATTCTCAATGGTGCCACAAAACTGTGCTGCCAAAATTGCCCTACTCAACCCTAAGGGCAAGGTGACTAAAATAAAGTTCCAACCTTATTCTTTGTCATTGCTCCAGATATGTCATCCTTGTATAGTCCCATCCAACCCATCCCTTCCCCCTGCCCCATCCTCTTTGTTCTGCCAAATACATCACATCCTTTTGCCCTGCTCCCTGTGCTTCAAAAAAGCCTTCAAACTGTATTAAACTCAGTATCCTCACAAGTCCCTTGATTCAAAGAAGGCAGGTTTCTGCAGAACTATAAGCATAAATAGGAATTCCATTTGAGGTTTCCTGAATTCTGGAAAAAGCACAGCTCCATTTCCTCCTGATCTAATCCCACCTCAAACAGATCCCCCATGGAATGATTATTCCCAGAACTGCCCTCTTCAGAGTTTGTCCCATTTTTCTCTATGGCACCTGATATTATATGCTAACAGGGACTGCAAACTGGTTAACTATAAACTATATATAAACTACATAAACCAGGCAGTAATAACCTGCTCTCATGCACTTCTTCCTAAACAGAGTCTTCCAAAAGCAATCTACCTGCTCTTTTTATAGCATGGGGGCAATTGGGACCCAGAAATTTAAAATAAGCAAAAAAAAAAAAA
>VZTJ01005950.1:165203-181486 GCA_013397795.1 Orthonyx spaldingii
CCCCCCCCCAACATTTTCCAGGCTGCTCTACATTTCTCCAAAACAATCTGGAATGGACAAGCTAAGAAAGCAAAGCTTGACAAATGTCCATCTACAAATGGCTCTTTCCTAATCCTTCAAATGCGCCCTGCCAATTTTATTCTCCTACAGAGAGAAAAACAAATCAAGAAAACATTACGCAAGTGTCACTTCACTTGTATTGATAGATACTTGCAAACCAATGAGGCCTGCCAATTTGAGCAGTAACGCAACTACCTTTGTTCAACTTCCCTTCACGCAAAAACCCCGAAGCAGCTGTTGTGTAATGCTTTGCTTCTGTCAATCTCAAGTTTTCTTAAAATTTGTTTAAGTATCAGGCATCTGCAAGACACAGGTTGACATGTTGACATGTTGACAACAATAATCTGACTTGTCTGCCAAACAAAGTAAGACTATGCATTACCTCTATTTTCTCACTCATCTTAATATTTTTTCTTATCAAATTCTCTTCTGTCACACAGAGCTGCAGCTGGACATAGTTAATCTTGGGCACCATCTGTTGTGGACAAGCGAGTAAGTTCAGTATTGCCTTATGAGTACTGGTTAGAGAAAACCTCAATAAATGCACTTAGGAACTCAAAGATACCATTTCACCTCTTAAGACTGAACAAAACAAACCCAAATTCCCACAATGATTCACAGAGTGGGATCTACCCAGGCAGAGGGAGTGAACCAGTGCTGCCTCTCCTTCCATTTTCAACTGAAACATGTCCTAGGTGCCCAGCCTACAGGAAAGTTTTTATCAAACCCATTCTGCAGAGATGAAGATAAAATTTTAAAAAGAAAGCTCTCACATGAAAAAAAATCTCCAGGTGTTTACTCTGAAACAAGTAACTATTGTATAAGAGCCATTGTGCCATGTTAGTACAGGTACGGACACATAGATATATTTGGCTACAAGGAGCTATCAAGCTCTGGCTTATCAGCACATCTCTGTAACCACACGTATTAGCACACTCAGTCTGCTGCAATGAGAAGGTTAAATATGTTATTCTAAACCTTAGCTGAGATGGTGAATGTCAGGGGTTTATTTTGCAGCAAGGGCTGGTTGCTTTGGTCCAACCAACAAGTGGTGAATTGCAAAGCCCCTACTGGGACATGAATCACTTGGCCTATTCCCTTTCACACTCACAGTCCTTCAGATTCAGCCAGGACAAGCCCCTGTTGGACATCCACCTCTGCTGAGTTTAAACTTTTTCTAACCAATTATTCTGAGATCAACTAAAGTAAGCTCCTCTTCAACCAAGGAAGATAGCAAACAGCAGACAGAAGCTGTGTGCTTTCCAAACTGTACTAAATAAAAGGAGTGTTTAGAGTCAGTAGGTTAAGCAAGGCTGGAGCACCGTTTCCTGTGTGTCATCCACCCCATAACTGCCTGTTTTGATGAGCTTCCACTACAACCCTGGTGTGGTACCATCCCAGGTGATACCCCTGCAGCGTGACTGACTCTCCATCACTTCACAGGGTTGTCTGTGCTGCTGTACCTTAAACCTGCAGGTATTTTCACATGCTGCACTGTTAAAAACTTCAGGTTTTAACCTAGCAGGTAATGGGTCACCTGAGAAGTTTAAGTATGCTAGCACAAACAAGTTGTAATTTAATAATAGCTGCTTAAAATAATAAGTTACTCTCAGTACCTTTCCCTGCTGTTCATGAGACCCAAGATCTAAGCTAACAGGTATGAAGCCATATTAGCTAGCCTTGTTCTTCCCCTTCTTTGAATATAGGGATGCATTTTCTCTCACAGCAAAGGCCAAGATTTAGTTCTTTTACTGTAAAAGCACCATTAATTGCCATAAAAATCTTAGGAAGGAAAAAGTATAATTTTAGTACAGCACAGTCAGATGTGGTCCAACACCAGTCATATTGACTGATTACTCCTTCTCCACACAAACTGCCCATAAATTGCATCCAGCAGGATTATATGTTCAGCAGCAGTTCCAGTTGAAGCTGATCCCACCCCACACCTCTTCTTCCCAGCCTCAGAACTGTTCCCATTCAGCTGCACATTGGATTGTCCATGAACCAGACACACGGACTAAACCTGCTACAGGGCAACCCAGCAAGAAGCAGCAGGGCTGGACACTGAGAAAAGGCAAAGCAACTGTGTCTGCAGCAGTTCCCTGCCCCGACTCACACATCCCCACAAACGTGTGTCACCACAGTGGCAAGGCAGGAAGTGTTTATGCCAATGCTTCTGCCAAGAAAATGCACATGGGAAAAATGGGACCAGTCATCTCTCCTCAGACTTCTATGTTTTTTTTATAAGCAACAGAAGTGATAGATTTAATGATTAAGATAAAAACTTATGTCTATACATATGGTGGACTGTCTTCTTCCAAGCTCAAATTGATTAACTGAAAGATGCCACTGTTGAGTTAAGCAAGACACATTGAGCGAAGCACGCCCTGTTTGTGATAGGCCCTATTTACAATTCCTAACTTTGGGAGAATGTTTCTTCACAGCAACCAAGAGAAATTCAGAAATAGACAAGTCACCAATTCCAATATATTCCTATCATAATTTCAGATGGAACACATATACAGATAAGAGACGTGGGCTTCTCAACAGAAGTATTACTTGGTTACTCTGACTAGGTTGTACATATCATTTGTTACTTCCTTGATTTTAAAATGTACGAAGATGGATATATTAAGAAGCTCAAAAATGTGTTTGTCTTTCTTAAACATTTTCCTTAACTCCTGCCGACCTGCTATTTCCAAAATATTCAATGGGTTTCTAAAATTATTATAGTTGTAACAACTTGAGATTAAGCGCTAAATACTGAGCTACAAAAGGACAACAAGCAGAAAAGGAAATGCAAATATTTCTCCTTAGCCTGGCAATTCTACTGAAATGTAAAGGCATTTTACCTTCTAGCATCCCTTTATGCTTCCATGCTACATAGCAACTCAAACCACCCTCTTCTGTGAATAATTTCTCTGTAAATTCCAATTTCCATGCCAAAGGATTAAACAGAAGACGACGGACTTCTTTTTTTACTGCACTTGAAGGCGTTTGGAAGCTCTTAGTTTCTAACCTGTACTACAACATTCTCTAGAGATAGACTCCATTTCTAAAAGTAAAAAAAAAAAAACCAGCTCCAAACCGATTCCAAACAGTCTATTTCCTCTCCCCTGCTCTCTCTTCTTGGAGCATGAACCAGATCATATCTAGACTCAAAGACAGGTTGGCAGCATGTCACACAGCCAATAAACACATTTTGTGTATTAACTACATACCCACACTAACATACTGTGATAAATTTGATTTAAAGCCATCACATCTAAGATGTCATATCTAGCAAGCTTGCTTTCAGAAACAGAATTTGAACAGCAATGCAAGTCAGGTAATTGAAATAGCTTTCTATAAAGAAAGCATCGCATTCTGTCTCTTCTCATGGTTTTGACTGGCAAGATTTGCCAAATATAACTGAAAAGGCTCAAGGTGGTTTTTTTTCCCTGACATCTTTCCATGCTTCAGCCAAAGGCTACTGACCCTGTGACAGAGATGGCAGAATGGGACACTCCAGTGCAAAGCCTACCAGTACACTTGATTGACTGATGGGTGTGAATTTGAGGCAGAAACCCTTAAAACATGTTGGAGTGTCCCCTTTGGCCTCTATGGCTGATCTCTACCTGCAGAGCATCAGCACAGATCTCTCGAGGGAGCTTGAGCTCACAAGGTGTCAGTGTCCAATGCCTCAAGGTAAATGGTGATACCAATGGAGAGGCATGGGCTGGATCAGGTTAAAAAGCATTTCAAAACCAAGATATTTGACAGAAAAAATAAAGGTCTTCAAACCTTGCATTACCTCTGGAAATCAGATTTCCTTACTCACTTCTTCACTATTTCCCCTGGTATTGAAGCAGTACAGCACATGGAGCTTTCTTACAGAAACACTGCACGAGAGATAGTCTCATGACCTGTGTCTGTTTTACCCTGCTGCTGAGTGCTGCTAGGGGTAAACTCTGTCACAGACTGAAATGACCATGTAGAACCCCTTAGAATCACAGAATGGTTTGGGCTGGAGGGACTTTAATCACCCTCTTCCAGCTCCCTGCCATGGGCAGGAACACCTTCCCCCATCCCAGGCTGCTGCAAGCCCCATCCAGCCTGGCCAGGCACACTTCCAGGGATGGGACATCCACAGCTTCTCTGGGCAAACTGTTCCGGTGCCTCACCACCTTACCAGTAAAGAATTTGTTCCTAATTTCTAATCAAAATCTGCCCTCTGTCAGTTTGAAGCCATTCCCCCTTGTCTTGTCACTAGAGTTCCTGATGAAAATTTTCTTTATGATAAAAATAAAAAAAAAGGGATGAGCAAATAAATACAGAGAAGATTAAAAACCAATATAGATGAAAAGACCACAAGTTCAAAAGAAGATGCAAGAGGAGAAGAGGTAGAAAACACAAATACCTAAACACTCCCAGGCCATCAGAAAATGACTCATTGCTAGTGACATGCATTGTTAGCTGCTAGCACAGGCAGGACAAAACTGTTTTCAACAGTGCATGATAGAAATCCAATGAGAATATAAATTCTGACATATTTGCTTTAAAGTAATCAAAATAGAAAATCTTTTCCAGCAGATAAACTTTTAAATGTACTTTTTAAAAAGAAAATCTGGAATGCAAGGTGACACCATTTCTGAAAAAAACAATCCCAATGTGGTAAGGAAGTAATAATTTATTTAGTATATATGGAATCACACAGGTTAATAGATAAAGCAAGTATCAGGTGACAAAGGAAATAAGAAACACAGATAATGAAACAAAGAGATTGAGTAAACTGTTTTCTTTCCATAAATATAGGAAAACATCATCTAGGAAATAAAAGTTATTATACATCATTCACTGTGTAAAAGCAATGGGTACAACGTAAATAATGGACATCACCATCAGGAGGGATGCTCATGGAATAGGATCACACAGTTACTCGGGTTGAAAAATACCTCAAAGGTCAGCCAGTCCAACCTCCTGCTCAAAGCAGGTCAGAGTCAGTTCCCAAAATGGTTTACAAATATTTTGAAATTCAATTCATTGTTTACATAGCTGTGTAATTATACAGTGCTGAAATCCGATGGGGGGACCCTATTTGAAATAACTTACACCAAATACAGACAACAAAGATCAGGGCATGAAGGTGATACTCAGACAGCCTAAATCACACCTAAACACCTTTGTTTAGTATTTCCTATTAGATTGCCCCTGCTCAGACCCAAGTCTATCTGAATTGCATTTCAGAGAAAACTACTTCATTCTTCTGACTAAGCATAAAGACCTCGGCAGAATTTAAAGACACTTCTTCCTTTCATTATTAAGCTCCTTTCAAACAGTAAAATAAATATAATTATTCCTTTAAAGTTTTGAAAGAAAACAATTCAGACAGAAACTAGACCATCACAATGCTCCTAAAAAAGAAACCAGGGTGGCATGACTACAGGAGCTAGAATTCAGCCTCTGCCCTGTCCCCAAGGCCCATTACTAATAGCTGTCATGGAATATGCTCCCACACCACATGACGTGGTCACATCCATGCAGATGTAAATTCCCCACGTTCAGTTCAGGCTACATACTAGAGGACAAAAATAAAAAAAAAAAAAAGATAAAAAACAAAAAAAATTCAATAACTTCATCAAACAATATTTATAGTCTTTAAATATAGCCAGCTAACAAATGTCTATCATAATATTCTAGCCACACAAGGAAAACAGTGCATCTGAGAAGATACAGAATAGCTGAGAGCTCAAGCTTCAACTCAACAAGTTTGAACATGTCCAAGACAACTATGATTTCACTTTTTCTAAGTGTGAGCACGTTAACTAAGTACAGACAAGAAACTTTCATTGGTCTAAGAAAGCCTTTAAAATAACATGGTCACGGTAAACAATGTAGAAGCTGGTTATGTTTTTTTTTCTATCAAGACAGTCTAAAGCAAGTAAAATGGAGACACATGAATTAAAAAAAAAGAAAACCGAAAATATTCTTAAACAAATATTTATTTAAATTATCAGTAATTTAAAACCCTCACTGACAGCATCTGGTTAACAAGCCTTGAGATTGAGATTTTCTGCTTGTCCATAAAGTGGGTTCCCAACCAACAGTACTTTCTCTGTTCTGCTCTACCAATGTATCCTTGTCTGAGAAGACCACATAGAGAGCACACAAACTGTGAGTTTACCAAGCTTTTACATTTATTCTTTATCAACTAATACATTTGAAATGAATGTATTTCCAAGCTGTTCACAGCACACTGTAAGACAAAGAATAGTCCCCCGTTCCATTAAAGAGACAACAGCATAGCCAGACATGAGCCAGCCCTTATTGCTACATGAAAGGGCTCAGAGATTATTTCTTTAAATAATTTTGCTTACAGATAATTTATTTCTTGAGTTACCCTCCCATTTCTGGGCCTCATTCTCTCCTAAAGGGTTTCTGGAAGACACAGGGAGAAATATAAATTAGAATTCCTGCTGAATGTGTTTTCCACTTTCCTTTGTATGAATCTTTCTCTACCAGGATGCCTGATGCAAGGTTAATTACTCAAAACACGAACGAGGAAACACTGTGTGACAGAAGCCTGAAGTGGCACTGAAAGGCAGCATTTCCCAGAGCCTCATGGCTTGTACATCCCATCTCCTCTGTTCCCTCTAGAGCAGTTCTGCTGTGAGCTGTTCCTCCTAAACTTACATCCCTGTGGGTTAGAGAACATTAACTGTGGCGTGCTGTTTGCCCAGAAGGCTGAAAGTCAAACTGATGAGAATTCTATCAGTTTGATTGAATTCCTCCTTAAAAGAAAACCCGCAACAAAACAAAACCACCAGTTACAGTCACACCAGTACATTCAACATTGATGGTGATGCTGGCCTTGAGGGTGACGAGCAGCAGTCAGCCTCCATCCACGCTATCTAATTCCCAAACTCCCACACAAAGCAGCCACTCGCAAACTACGCTGGGAACAGTGTGTGGACCACACAAAACCTTGGGCCAGCCTTGAGAACTGTTTGGCAGAGTGGTCAGAACTGTGTAAGCAACCACTGGAACCATCTGACAGTGGGGACAACACTGGGGACAACAGTGTCCAGCAACTCCAAACATTCCCTGCTGGGTTTTTCACAACCATGGACAAGAAGCCAAGTGCTTCACCTGCCAGAATGCTATTGCTGGCTACAGCCATGCCCCTCATCCATAGAGAACACAAGCACAGCCACAAATTAGCCCCGTTTAGACATGGTAAAATTTAAGGAAACTGAAATGATCAGTTCTTCTCATTTTTATTTCAAAATTCCCTTTTACAAGCTTGTCCTCACAATGAAAAGCATCTGGCCCATTTCTAAGTTCTGGTCTCATGCAGTTCAGTGGGCCACAGTAAGAAAAAATACTCACTTGCTTTTATTACAAGGAAGGGGAAAAAAAACAGAGAAGGGAAAAAAGTTGGAGTAGAAGCAAACACATAAGCAACAGAGAATGGGAACTAGGGAATAAGGAACTGGGAAGGCTGGGAGAGAAAAATCTGAGGAAGCTGCTGAGCCTTTGGAATCAGCTAACAGAAGCTTTCAGAGCACGTATTTTAGAGGGTAAGAAGAGGCCTTCATCATCCATACGTCTAATAGAAAACCAAAATATCAGAACGAACAGCCCAACATGTTTGTGAAAACGCTGAGGACAACTGTTTCACAAAGTTGAGGGTGCCAGAAGAGCAGTTACTTCACACTTCACTCTATTAGGGCAGGCTCCATTTTAAACATCTCAATGTGTACAGTGATTTGGCTGGAAGTGGTAACGAGAAGCACTCGCTGTGCCAAGGAAGGGGAAAGCGAGAGCAGCAGAGAGAGGAGAGCAAATTTTTATCTTCAATTAACAGAAATAAGAAAAGCAAATTTCAACAAACTCTTTGAACTTGTTGCTAGAATCTCTTGAGACTGCAAGTTAAAGGAGGACTGGCAGTTATTGTACTGGAATGTGCACAATGGCAAAGTACCCAAAGCAGGGGAGAGATAGGAAATGTATATGAACAATACGGGCTACATCAAAAGCAGCCAGTAATAAGGGTCTGAAACTAGAAAGAATCATATTAGGAATGGAAACAAGGGCATTTTAATGAATATAAAGGAACAGCATAAACTGTCAGGGATAAAAATCAGAAGAGATAAAAGCACAGCATGCAGTATTACCACTGTGCGGTATAAAAGGCAAACAAAGTTTCAGAAATATTTCAGAAGTAAGAAGAAAAACACAAAAGTCTGTACAAACAGTGTTTAGAAAGAACAAATGGATAACAAAACAGACTCAAATGCCATTTTCTCTATTTTAGCCTTCATAAAACAGATTTATTGTAGCTAATACTAAAAACTGATTTTGTTACTAGACTAAATAATCAGAGAAATTCAAGTCAGCAGGACTGGATGCATTTCATACAATGCTTAAGAAACAGAGAGAAGTAATCTCTAAACTATGAGCAGTCATCTTCCTAATGCAGTCCTGGTGAAAATGCCCTAAGAGAGGCTGGCAACCATGAGCCACGGTACTCAGAGGGTTTTTATTTGCAAATTCTTTTCAGTCAATATGGGTGAACATTGCAAGAAAGCCCCTTCCTCCAGGACCTGCACGAGGACATTCACGCACACAGGAGAGTTACATATGACACATGGCTGAGGCAGGGGCTAAAAGTATTTTTGAAGACAAGATCTTAACAAAAACCATTCTGGTAAATTGAAAAGTGGCTCATATCAACCAAGTGAAACGTAATAAAGACTAGCAGTCTTTTGATAAATCAATTAAATCAATATTATATTGCTACAGAGGTTAAGCTTGTTCAGTGTAGAACAAAGGAGACAATCACCTAATAAATAAAAGTTTTATATAAAATTTGTTCTCCATTTCAGCTGTGGAGTCTTAGCTGTGAGTAATACAAGACAAAACTGGCTTAATCAGCAGTAAAGAATATTTATTTTATACTGTATAAAATTAGTTACTGAAACCAATTGCCTAGAGATACAGGAGAATTGCATTCACTAAATACTTCAAAAACAAGTTGGAGAATCATTTGTCAGAAATGGTACAGATACACAACACACAGAAGGATGAGCAAGATCACCCTGAAGTCTTTTTTGGCCATACAGTTCCATTTATCTCTGGTGATTTCAGGAAAACTAAATATTCCTTTTATTTAAAAGAATTTCATTGTGCTTCTGAACTCCACACTTCAGGAAAAAGAATCCTGAATAATTCACATTCTGGGTTTATGAAATGACTTATTAATAATCTCCCAAATTTTAACCCAGAACTGCTCCTCTCTTTATTAATAACAATATGCAGTCATCCTGTCCTGTTCTGCAGAGCCCTAAGAACACTGCAGACAGTCCACTGACAAAGACAGGAGCGCATGACATCATTATTGGAAAATCCAGGTTCCATGAACACTGGGATGTTTCAGAAGTCATTCTGGATTAGCTACAACTTCCAGACAGTACTCACAAACAGTCACCTCCAATGTCAGTACATGTTTAGTGGCAGAGACTGCACATTTGGACCACATCTTCACTACCAAAAATCCCTTTTATCTTACCATACAAGTGACTGAACTGCACATGCTCCAAGGAATGTAAATATATAACAGACAAAGTTAAAAAATGGTAAATTTTCCTAAAGCTGATTTTTTTTTCCTGAGAGCCTAATTAAAACTAGTTTTGGCAAGACTTTATTTTCAGTAATAACACAGTAGAAGAGGAAAAGGCCCCTTTTTTTTTCTCTCCCCCTACCCAATGCCAAAAGTCTGGGCGGAAACATCCTAGTTTGATAGTTCTTCCAGCAGTTTCTTCAAGAAAAGCAATTAGAATGTTGATAAACACAGCACTGAAAATTAGTAATTATAAATTTATATTGGAATGGCTGGCAATAGGATTGGGTGCATGTGTGGTTTATTAAAAATACTTCCCAAAAAGATTTGAAAGGCAGAAATATTCTGAAAGAAGCAAGATCTCACGTGATTTTATTGTAATGCCTATGTAGGAAGGAGCTTCCAGAATATCAGAAACTATTGTTGACATAAAACATTTTACTTACATTGTTGTTTAAGGGTACCTTAAATATTCAATGTAAGAATGATTCCCAGGATCAAAGTGGGAACTGAAATTCCTTATTTAATCACTGCCAATGTCTGGGGCAAGAAAAGAAGAGAACAACTCCTCTACCTATATGCTCTGAAGAACCCTCTCAACACCATTATTTCTTTTTAAACAACCAATGAACCAGCATTATGCGACCATAAAAATCTCAGTCTCCTGAGATCACTCCTGTATTGGAAAGCTCAAGGGAGCCAGCCTGAAAACCGAACCCCTCAAATTTCAGCCAGTCAAGGCTGTACCTTCGCAGGCAGCGCTGCGGGCTGGCGGAGCTGCCAAGAGCCGCGGCTCTGCCTCCCTCCAGCAGCCTGGCCCTGGCTTTGGCCTCCTCCCTCCCTCCCTCGTGCTATCACAAACACGGGTCTGTGCCAGGTCAGTGCCAGCCCAGCTCAGTTTCCCAGTGCAGCTCACCACCAGCGCCTGGGTCAGAGCAGGGGAGAGAACAAACAGCCGGTAGCGGAGGAAGGGCAGCGCTGCTGCTCCTGCTCGCTGCCAGAGCCAGCCTAAGATTTATGGTGTTTGGGAAAAATAACCACCTGATGCACTCCATACACTCCCAGCCTATGTTGTTTTAAGTAATAAATACTCCAGGTTTTAAGGGGTTTCCTACTTCATCTTACTTGCCTCCAAAAGCACCAGTGCTGTTAGAAGAACTTACTCAGCAGAGTTCTTGAAACAAGTGCCCAAACTTATTTTTACTAACAGAGGAATGGCATGAACAGCAATGTCTAGTGCCATCCTTCCAGTGAAAAAAACCAAACCAAAACAAAAAATGCAGAATTCAATACAAGTTACTAGCAAAAAAGTACTTGCTGTAATAAAATCTTGCCTTTTTGTATGTATCCAAACTATATGAACCACGCAGATTGTATGAGCTGGTGATCAAATATATTAAACACAGAATAGAGAAACGCTCTCAGTATTTCCTGAAATTGTCAGTTACTTAATTATTTAGCAATTAATAACAATTTAGTGTACCTATGGCAGCATTTCTCGAAAAGTTAATTTCACAGCATTAGTGTATAATAACGTAAGGGAGTGATCATTAGTGGCGGATAAGGAAATTCTGTTTTCCCTAGTAATACATAACCCTGCTACCCCACCAATACTGCTGTGCTGCAAGGAGTTAAAAAGCAACTCCAGCCTAAGAAAGGCAGAGTTCACCTATTCTCAGCAAGACAACTGCCTTGGAAAGCCATCTCTCAACTGAAATGATGACAAAGAATAGAAATGTCCACTTCCAATTATTTATCTTATGAAAGAACAATGACAAGAAGTTAGTAGGAGTTGAACATGCTAACGAGAAAAAAAAAAATCCACAAGCAAAGCCAAGAAAATGGAACTGTTTTATTGTTTCAAGCCGGGAAAAGTCTCCTGTGTCATTGCATACAGGATGAAGAGATGTCTGGTGTGTAGCTGGCTCAGAGTAGCAACCAAGAGACTGGGCAAGAAAAGATGAGAACAACTCCTTGTGACACACCTTGTGACCAATCTGTTAAGGTATCAGACTGCCATCACACTTCATCTGTCATGATACTGTGACAGCTCTTGGAGGTTCCCTCATGACAAGTGTTACAAAAGTTCAATGGATCACTAAATACCAACAAAGAAACTAACAACTGAAATGTCAAAAAAAAAGTCTCAAAGAGTCCTTCACAGCAAGTGCAGTCTGTTTCAAACTGGGGAACTATGCATCTATTTCCAACAGTAAACCTAACTTTACTCACCCTAAGACACAAGTTAGGACACCACATGAATCCACATTTTAATAACTTTGTGGCAAAAAATTTTGATAAACCCCATCCATCACACAGGTCCTCTTCAAAAACGGAAAATCTGAAGATTAATAGTGATGTCGTTCACCTCCTGAGCACTGTGAGCAGTTCATGCCAGTTTCCTATGCAAAAAGTACATAAAGCAGTTGGGGAATTGCTTGGTAATTCAGATACGGTGGAAGAAGTCACACAACATGGGCTGCTGAAGAAAATGGCACAAAGCTCAGCCCTGTTCTGCAAAGAGCCAACTTCAATCCTCACACCTCATCTCCTCCTCACTGTGTTCCACTATGTGCCTTCTGGCTTTTGGCCAAACAGTTTGATACACGTGGCTTGTACAGGCCAGTGTTTGCTTTAATATCTTAACCCTTTTCTGTGCAATAGTTGTACAAAGCTCATCTATCAAAAGACCTCAGTCTTGCCAGGTAGTGATGACCTTCCCTAATTGCGATCTTGTATTTAGGAACAATTTTTTGCTACAACACAATATACATCTTACATTTGCAAATGTTAAGTTTTGAATTGAGAAAAGGGCAGGCAAGTAAAGATACAAGTATCACACAGAAGGTGTGTGATGAACTAAAGTAACACAGCTGAGCTACAAAGCTCCAACCAACATGTTAAGGTTCTTTTGAAATGAGAGTTGGTATCTTTAAATATTGGCCTACCCTAACGCAAATGCAACTAAAGTGATGATAAAAATTCTCAAATAATCATTTCCTGGTAAAAAAACTATGCTTAAGGGTCCTCAAAACTATCTGCATGTGTGAAATCAGCGGCCTTTGAAAACCTACTGCAGCTTACGTTGGCCAAAGTAATGAAAAACTACTACGGAAATTAAAACACAGGTAATTAAAATTAAACACACAAAATTTTTTCCACAGTTCTGAAATCATTATCATATGCTGCTTTAAACTATACACATTTGTAAAAATAATTTCTAACACACATCAAGATCCTATGGGTGCTGAAAATAAAGTTTAAAGTGAGCTCAAACACTGATCTACAACAGGTCACAATCAATGAGACTTCTGCTACTAAAGTTTGCTAAGAAGCTGCATCTGTTTGTGCTGCTTATAACCTGTAGGGATTAAGAAAGCTCTACTACTTAAAATTGATTACAAAAATGCTTACTGCACCTGTACAATAGTATTCTGATACATTTTCATGAATAACCAACTGTTCCTACAATGACAATATAGTTAACACAGAACTCTTCCTCTACAACTTCTTTTTGACCACATTCCTATCCTTCAGGTCCCTACCCTGGAACTTGAGGTATAACCCAAGCAGGAGTTAAGCTTCCAAGATTTCAGGCCATACAGTGAGATGGCACCTAATTATTTCCATTTTTCCTCTACAATACCAGCAAGAGCTCTTTTAACCACACATCTGAAAGCTTCTTTCTCCTCCATCATGTCCTAGCTTCGGTAATGCAACTTTATTATCTTTTTTCAAGTTTCATAAATTCAATCTTTCTACCTTTTAAGGCAGACAGGTGATACTACAAAATTATTTTCCTCGTTCACTGCTCTGATTACAGTTCTGTGTCTTCTTTCCAACGCACCACAGCATGAACCACCTACTTGCTCTCAATTTCAAGGCTCTGCATAGCCTGTTCTTGCTCCACCGTTTAAATTCTAATTGCTGCTCTGCACAGATACCCCCTTGTCAAAATGTAAGGAAGAAAACAGGAGTGTTGGCCTGGCAGTTCAGGCAGGAAACCAGCTATCTGTGAAAATCCTCAGGGTGACAATGCTACCCTGCCTTAAATACATCCTCCAAGTTGGATGGATGCCTGAGAATCACTCCCTGATGCTGAGATAGCCAAGGTACTTGAACTTCTGCATGTTCTTTTGCTCACAGCATTCTCACAGCTCCCTTGTGCTTTCCCAATACATTTCTTACATTTACATGCTGTCTTATCTTTACATTTAAATTAACAAATTGTTTGTGCAGGAGCAATCTTTGCTTATGCATTTGTACTGCATGTAGTATACTGGTGCCCTGGCCTCTGGGCACAATTACAATATAAATAATAAAAATGAACTGTTCACCTAAGATTAACTCTCCTGACAGTGCTACCATGAAGCTACATCCTTCAACCAAGGATAAAAGGCTGTTCTAGGACCACATTCTATCATCTGCAACCTCTTTCCAGGTACTGATTCCCAGTTCTTCACCTACAGGAAGCCTCCACTCTTTCCTGTACTCACCTGTGTCCACAGCACCACTGGAATTTTTACTGATAACCAGGTAAAAAGCAGAAAGAGATGTGGGTAAACACTGTCCTAGTGAAGAACCCTCTGGTCCCCTTAACATAAGCCTACTTCTGGGAAGAGTTGAGAAACCCTGGCATCTCACAGGAGCAGATTCAAGGCAGTTTTCCATCTGTCTGCTTAAACTCATCAAATTTGCTTAAAAACATGGTCTTCAAAGAAAGTAAAGTACCAACCCAGAGCACTCTCCAATATGGCACTGCTGTTTAATGGAGGCATCCATAGCTGAGGAATTATTCTATTCTGGCTTTGCCAATTTAATGCAGGGCTCTTCGTTTTATCATTACTTAGACTGCACTTAGACTGAACATTCAGTGGAACATTTCCTATAATGGGATAAAGCGGTTGAACAATTTGACTGGCTAATAGTGATTTAGACATGTGATTACAGTACAGAAAATGGTCTGACATATGCTCTTTTATCTGGTTTACATGAGGCACATTAATCCAACTGGAAAGCACAGAAGTGAAAAGGAAGACAGGACCAAGCACTCTTAAGGAAAAAATAGAAAATAGTTTTATTTGTCTTATTTCTGTATTTGCTAGGCTAGTTATAATCAGTATTTTGTAAATTGGAAAACTTACAAAATAAAACCATTTTCTTCCCAAAATGGATGCAATCACAAACCACCAGTCTATACCTAGCTGTGCAAGTTAAAAATAGCTGTTTTTTATAAAAACCTAGCTTCAAAAACATTTATGACTTATGTCACAATGCTTTCATCAAAAGTACAGAATTTCCACAATGATGCAGCAGGACACTAAGCACCACACCAGCCAGGAACAATCAGAATGTGAGCAAAGAGTATTGATTCATTTTAATTTTTGTCTCAGCCAATTTAATTTCCCACTTTTACACAAACACTTATAGTCATGTCAGCATAAGCTCATATTTTTACAGGAATATTTTATTTCTTCTTAAACTTAGCCAACAATGCTCCCATGACACCAAAAACCTAACTGAAGGCAAGGAATTACCTCTTTAACACACTTTTCCTCAAGAGTGCATACACAACCTCCAACTGGCCTAACAAGGTATGTCAATTTCCACATTTAACACTAACCAGGGTTTTTTGTGCAGACTGGTACATTTCAGTTGCATTTGCATTTTTCTTCAGAAAAAGAAAATCCTTTAAAATAACACATTCAAAAGTTTCCTATGTAAGGTTTGGATTCTATAAGTAGAGATGAAACCGAAGTATATAAAACTAAGTGTAAAGGAGATGAACCCAAGAACTTCACTGCGTGTATATGTTTGCCAACTACTTTCAACAACCGCTATATTAAAATTTCTATCAAGCAAATACATAAGATAATGAAAAGAAGGAACTGTAAACAACACACCTTCCCCAAAACCAGAGGTGACATGAAAATCTTTGCAGGTAAATGTTCATCTATGAAAACAACAACAAAAAAATTCATGTATCCCAAACTAATGGTAATTCTGTCCTGGGATACTTACATATTTGTAAAAACAAATGCATATAGAAGATGCATAGTCTTTGCGTGTGTTTAGGTCCAGCCTAGCAGAATCCCTTGTCATGTGGTGGACTTCCACTGTGACCTTATGGTGGGGCTTGACCTTAAAGGTCTTTTCCAACCGAAACGATTCCGGCACGGAAACTGACAGTGAGGTTTGGGGTGGGCGTTCAGGGAAGCGCCAGGACAAACACGGCAGCGTCAAACCGAGCGCGTCCCCCAAAACAAAGGCAACAACCTCTGAACCCCCAGGCTCGGACAGACCCCACGGCGCAGAAGCTGTTTTGGTCACCACCCGACGTTCCTCCCCCAAACGTGCCGCCCAGCTTTGCCCTATTACCGCTGCCATCAGCTATGCCATGGCAAGCTCCGTCCTACTCAAAAATAACCCGCGGGGAGCGCGGCCAGCGCCGAGCGTCGCTTCCCGGGAAGGCACGGCCGGGGCCTCTCCCGAGCGCAGCCCGGCCCCGCACCCCGGGCACCCTCAGGGCAGCGCGGCCACCCCCGCTCCCTCCGCGGGCAGCGCGGCCCGGCCCGGCCCGGCGGGGTCCCCGCCCGGGGCTGCGGGGAGCGGGGCGGCCCCT
>VZTJ01005950.1:183585-319097 GCA_013397795.1 Orthonyx spaldingii
GGGGGGAGCTCCCCAGGCAGGGGCCCGGCTGGCTGCCTGCCCGCCCGGCTGCGGGGCGGGGTTAAGCCTCATTACACGGGATTTAACGTGTCCTGGAGGCCAGCGGGGACTCGGGCTCCGAGGGGAGGCGGGGAGCGTCGCGGCCTCGCAGCCGGAGAAAAGTCCGGCCACGGGGCGAGGAAGCGGCCGCGCCCCCGAACTTTCCTCCCGGGCGCTGCCCGCGGCGGGAGCGGCCCCAGCGCCGGTGCGGAGCTGCCGCCGGCCCCGGACCCCCTCGCCGGGCACCGCCCCAAGGGCACCCCCTGAGCCGGCCCCTCGCCGGGCTCCAACCCGACTGGCCCTTCCTCCCTCCTTCCGTCCCTTCTTCTCCTTCCCTCTCTGCCTCCCGGGGCCGGAGCGGCGGGTGCGGAGGGAGCGATTTCGGGGCGCAGATGCTGAATCACGGAACGGGGCGCGCGGACAGAAGAGCGGCGCGGTGACTCGTGCGTGGGGCGGGCGGGCTCGGGAACTTCGCCGGACTTGGTGCAGACGTGGTGGGGAGCGATAGCCCCGAGGGTGCGAGCAAACACATCCCGAGAGCCCCGCGCTGAGCGTGTCTCCAGTGTCTTGGGTTTCTGTTTGAATCCCAGTCGATAAAATGGCCCGGGGTACCACACAGGTATAATGAGGGAAGGAGGGGCTGATGTTAGTCGCCCTTTTTTTTAAAGTACAAATAAACAGCAATCCAGACCTTTACAGTTCTTTTCCTTCCCAATTTTTTTCACTTGTCAGCGTCAGATTGCAAAATTAAAATGATACGCTGTGGCAAATACGACTTTTTCTGGCTTGTTTTTCTCAGAACCACTTCATAACATAAAGCCTTTGTTGATTCTTTTTCTAGGTTTGTGAGTAACTAAATTAGACCTTTGTGCATTTTCATCTAATGCCTGAAACATTAGAAAATAACACATTTGTCTCCACTTATATGTATGAAATTTTATAAAACCATCCCTATTGTTCAAGCATGCAAGGAGAACAGCTGGAGTATTGGTATGGCCTTCTTGGCCCTGTCACTGAAAATGTACTCATTTATGCCAAATAAAAAACAATATATCCCAAGTTTAATGTTTGTGTTATGAAGCTTGCAAATGACAGCATGGGTATACTGCTCATACAGTTTCAGATATGGGATCTCAATGTGTTTACATGTTGTCTAACAGAACAAAGTGCCTTTGAATTTTGTTAACTCGGGCAAGTTAGCGTAATTTAACTGAAAACATTTAATGCTATACAGGCCCAGGCTTGGGTGGAGTAGAGAGAAAAAGGGCAGGGAGAGGGAAGGAAAAGGCCACAGCCTCTGCACAGTGGGATCGCTGGTGTGGCATTTGCTGGAGTTGCCAGGTTGCCATCTGGTCTACTGAAAAAAAGGCCATCTCCTGAAGCACTGGCTGTGCATGTGCGGATCCAGTGCACATGCACCACAGCTTGGGTGAGCCTCGGATGTGTCAGAGCCACTCTGCATGGCCAAATTGATTGGAGCTGCGACACGTGAGCACACCGTGGGCTCACATCGACTGCCTGGTGTGTGGGGAAGAGCTGGCACGTCCCACAGCAGAAAGGCATCCAGTGGAATCACTGGGTTCGCTTGTCCATGCATGGTTCATCCAGTCCTCCCATGGAAACGTTTTTTAACACCTTCAGATCACCTGTGAGTGGTTGAGCTTTGGGCTGTGTCTCTTACACAAAAACCTATGTGTGATTTAATTTTTTTTCTCCATTTGTTTTTGTTAATACATTAATTAAACGTATATGTATCTAACATGATATAAAATGGGAGTGGAGGCAGGACAAAGTCAGCTTTGGTGTAGTGTGGTCTAGCACGGGAACAAATTAAAGGACTTAACCTATGAGTTCTGCTGCTGTGCCTTATCTCCTTACGTGTCCAAACACAGCTGGGCAGGTCTGTGCTGTGAACGGCTGCAGCCGCTGCTGTGGCAATCAAAGGTGTGAGGAACTGTGTAGGACTGAGAGAGACTTGTCAGCAGGAACCTGAAGCGGAGATGGAATTGTAGGAAACTGTATTTGCTGGCGTTATCTATCACTTGGAGGAGGCAGAGGGACGAGCTGGGAGACGTGTCACCACACATAAATCCAGTGTGGGAGTGCTTTGTTGATTCAGGATATTTGAACAGTTCTGTCAGGAAAATTTTTACGTTTATACCTTGGCCACACTAACCACCTATTATAAATTATCGCTGTCTGGAAAACACATGTTTTTACAGCAAATATGTAATATTGAATGAACAGGTTGTCTGCTTTAATGAATGTTAAGAGATCCTCTGGTTCATTGTAAACTAACTCAGGTGAGCTGACACACCTGCTTTTTTTTTTTTAACTGTCAAGGGCAGGCAGCGTAGAGACTTTCAACTAGAATTTTACATTCTAGCCTTCCTTAAAATAAACATTCCTGTAGTTTTGGAATTGTTTCTGAAATGTAAGTGAGACTCTTGCAGTACTGATTAAACAAGGCATGCTAGCGGTTTTAACTTCAAAACATCTTAAATGGTCCCAATGTGCTTAATCACAAATACTTTCATAATAGAAAAAGTTGAAGACAGGATGTTGTCTTAAATCAGCTAGTTAAGGAAAATGATCCTGTTACAATTAAAGGAAAATGACAACTGGAATGTAAATATCATTTTGCCTTTATACAACTAAAGTGGTGTATGTAACATAAATAATAAAATTATTCTGGATTCAATCAGGAATGGGATCCAGATACTTTCTGTTTTATGATATAATGTAGAACTCTGCCAGTTTAACCATCGTTCATCACTCTACATAAAGCAAATAAAAGTTTAATATTTGTTCTCTTCGCACTTGTGTTACCGTTGCAGAAAAGTCCAAGTTATCACAAAGGCTTCATTTAAGTTCCATCAGCGACATGCTAACGTTTCAGATGTTCAGTGTATCGAACCACTTTGTCTTACCCTGTGCTAAACTGATAATTGACTATGTTCAACATCTGCTTATTTCAGTGTGCTGCCCTGAAAACTGCAGAGAGTTTGGTGCTGCTGCATATCCCATATGGCTCTCCTCGTAGCAAATTTCAGGATGAAGGTGCAGGGGCAGTTGAGTGCAGCAACCACATCAGCTGCCCATGATATTTGTTTTACATCTGCATTTATATTCACCCAAGTAGTTCTGAAATAGCCAAATTACTGTGGTTTTTTTCAGTATTAAAAAAACCGAGCCCAAGATAATTTAAAAGCATTCTAGACAAAGCCTAAATCTAGTGACAAAATCAGGATTACATCATACAAATACGTGACTTCTAGTTAATTTGTACTAAACTTGGCTGGGCTACAAAAAATGTCAGCATATGTTAATAGTCGTATGTTAACCAATGTGTTGTGGAAGCCCAGTTTCAAACTTGAAATGTTTGTTTCTTCTTTTCATCAGTTTTGCTTACTTGTCATCTCATGGATCTGCCTTACTTTAGGCAGCAGCAGAGCCAGGGTCGTGGGTGTGACACACACACCCTTCCTTGAGCAGTGGGGACTTTCCCAGCAGGTTGGGGAGATGCTTTTTGCTGCCATGGTGGGGCATAAGCCTGGCTTGTAATCCTGAGCAGCATTTCCAGACAGCTGGAGAATCCCAGTTACCCGGAGCTCTGCAGCAGTGCACAGACAGTGTGGAGGTCCAGTTTGCCTAGAATCCATCTAACAGCTCTCTTTGGAGGCATCACACTCCGCGAGATAAAAAACATTTCATTCCAGTTCATGTTTTCTCACCTACTCCCCACCATGAAATATCCTGACACTAATGGATCCAGAGTTTGTAGGAACATGGGGCTAACACAGGCCAGGCTCCCCATTGCTGCCTGCTCCCCTCCCATCCCTGCCTGCTCCCCATCCCTGCCTGCTCCCAATCCCTGCCTGCTCCCATCCCTGCCTGCTCCCATCCCTGCCTGCTCCCAATCCCTGCCTGCTCCCATCCCTGCCTGCTCCCCCCAACCAGCTCAAGCTGTGCTGAAGGCAGCGGTGCCCACGCTGTGATCGATGTGCAGCCTCACACCTTTGCACCTCAGCCTCACCAAACCCTGAGGCTTTTTCATCATATTAAGCTCCTTTGACTGGGCTAATGTGACTGAGAAACACACCTTTTTTTATCCATTAAGATGAGGCCAAAAATGTTAAGTGCTCAAGATGCAAGCCCCTAGGGCTTGTCTATATATCGAGTTATTACACGTGGAGGCTTTTATCTTCATAAAAAAATGTTCTTTTTGTGCACGCCAGAGTGTGAATTTAAAACCAGTGGTTGTAGTATAACCCTCATGCAGACTCATTCTGGCATCTTCTGGATTTTTTTTTTCTTCTTTTTTTTTCAGATTAAGTCTAACTTCTTTAATTCATTTAAGTGAAATCAAAAAAAGGTACTCAGAGTGAGTTTGTCCACATGAGGAATGATGCTTGCCTGCCTCTGGTAGTAGTGTTAATAATACCTTCCTATGTGGAGAAGCTTTGTCTATTAGGAATGTTAATTTTGCACATGTTTGCGCTTATTTGCATTTGAATCATCCTATTTTGACAAGTGGTAGCTGAGGCACTCTACTGAAATTCATGAAGTTATTCCAAACTGAGGCCATGATCCTGGGGATGCTAAATCAGGCAGATAAATAACTAGATGCATAAATAGGTTAACTGAAGACAACTACCACCTAAATAAAAGTTTGTTCCATGTTTAAACATTTGCAGACATGCTTAAATTCTTCCTAAACTGGCAATTTATATAATTTTTTTCTTAGAAGAAACAGTGAACTGTGCTATGTTATGTTGTATTTTTTTAGTATCCCTGTGAAGTCACACAAAGTATCTACAAGTTACTTAGGAATTTCTGTTCCATTCTTTGTGAACTCCTATCTGGTTTACACCTTTATGAAACTGTAATTTTATAAACTTTAATATTCTTTTATTTATCTATGTGGTGGTGGGCAGCAGAGAAGTAATCTTTTGTGACATATTATTAATTGCATGGGGGTTTTAATCCAACATAGTAGAATGCTAATAGTCTGAGTAAAATCAAATTAGTACCTGAAACCAGTGCATGCTAAACAGGGCAGATAGATGGAAAAACCCCAGAGCCAGCAGCAAGAACCCAGGGCAGTATCTGGCCCCTTTGTGTGCACCTCTGGGGAAAGACAATAGATTGCTGTGAAGTTGGGACTTTATCATGCAGAAAGTTAAATAAATGTCTGAGCAGTGTTTGCTGTTTGCAGGAGTGGTGCGTTACACTCAGATTACTTAACAGAAATAATACAAACCTGGCCATGAAACGGGGGAAAGGATTTGTTTGTGTGCAATCACGTATTGGGGTTTTATTCTGTGTTTTGCACAGCACCTCGTGCACAGGGGCCCTGGTTCCTTATCTGAGATCTTGGGTGCTATGATAATATGAATTTAAATACTGCTTGTAGAAGTAAGCTTGCCATAGATTGCCAGTTTTGCAAGGAAATAATTTCTGTCCCACATGGGGTGGCCTCGCGTTCAGCGGAGTTGTTACAATGTGGGAGAGGCCTTGGGCTGTAGTGGGGTAAACACCTGGACACAAGTGCCCAATCCTGTTTACAGCTCCTGTTTACTTCAATAACATCGTGTGTCTGAGTAAGAAGGGCAGCATTTGTCCTTTGGTTTTTGAAGTTAATTGCAGACAATTAATGGGGACATGTCACATACATGAGTTCCAGACAGAATTCAGTCCTTCACTTCTTTAATAACGAATTTTTTTAACCAATTAGCTACATACTCCTATGGAAACAATAGCAGAGCCTTCACAGCCAAGACTATAGTGAAATTCTAAATTACATATATAATAAAGGTTGTGCATGTGTTTTCTGGCTGAGAACCATGTTATATTTCAGCCTCAAGCAAAAATTTTCTCCAAGCCCTAGCCCCTCAACAAAAACACACTTTTTAATGAAAGTCCTGACACCACCTTAATTACAGTGCAGCAAACATTACCATCATAATCCCATTTCATCCTTAGGCAAGGAGAGCATCCCTGGGGGCCTGGCTGCTAGTGACCAGTTTTACAGAAACAACCTTTTCTCTGGTGCATTTTGTAATTAACCTGTGCTGTGCTGTGCTGCTCGGGGGGAAGATGCATGTGGAGCTGCTCATGCTCATCTCCCCACGCTCCTTGCAGCCCTCCTGGCACTCCTGCAGGATCAGGCAGCGCTGGCCCTGGAGGATCGAGCAGTACCCAGGGATGCCCAGCCTGCAGCCACCTCTTTGGCTTCCCCACACCTCTGCCTGTCTCCCGTGGGAGCCCAGCGGGAGCCAATGTTCAAGTCCAGCACCTTTGTACCACAGAGATTTCACCCTGACTCTTTCCAGCAGCCCCAGGCTCTCTTTATGGTTTATCCCAGTGCCCAGAAACAAGCTCCCTTTTTTGCTGGCTGCCACACTTCAGTAAAATCCTTGCTTTGGATCCAGTAGCGCAGGGGGGAAGGCTCTCCCAGTGGCAGCCCTAATCCAGGTGGGTGAGGACAGAGCTGTTTGGAAAGCAGGGCTGTGCCGTGCCCAGCAGTGATGTGTTCATTTGAAGCAGCCTTCAGTGTCTCCAGGCTTTCACAGTGTTTGGGTGGGTAAGTAAAATGTGATTAGTTTCTCATTACTGTGTCGATTCAGTGCATAGATTTTGTGTGGGGACTGTAATATTGGCAGGACAAGTTTGCAAGGCTGTGTGAAGCTGGTATATTTTCCTACCAGAAATTCCTACCAGAATATGTATATGTACATGTATAAACACAAGGGTATGCTTGTGGTTCTTATCTTTTTTCTCCTACCTTCTTAAAGTAATAAATCTGTATGATCAAAAGAGTTAGCACAATCAATCTCTCCAAACTGATCTGAAAATCCTAGTTAAAGGCTAGAGAGAAATTACACATGAGTCTTTTTGTTCTCTGTACAACACTGTCAAGTACAGTACAATTTTCTATTATGGAACTCCTAGAATTCTTATGTACAGAGTAAAATCAAGCCAAAGCCCTATGTCTGCTGGGAGGACGTTTCTGTTATCCTGTTCCCTTCTATTTAGGTTCTCATATGGTGTTAATCACCATGGTATCTTACAGCTTTGCAAAAATATAGTGCACCATATGTGATAAATCACTAATATTAAGAATGAAGATGCTGGATAAAAATACTCTTCCCAAATCTAAAGCAGAAGACGTGCAGTAATGGGCATAACCAGACAAGCAGCCTGAGTACAAGGAGCATGAACACAAGAGATGGGGTCAGAATCATTCCTGAGGTGATAATATTTCATCCAGTCACTGTTTGTGAGTGTGGATGGCACACTCACTCCTTTCTTCCCCAACCTGTGCTACAGCTCACTAAAGCAGAGGGACTATGTCCAAGCCATCTTCTGTTCCCTCCACGGCAGACCAGTGCCTGCCTTGTAGTGTTCAAGAGCATCAGTCAAAAGAAGATAATTTGCCAAAAAATGCAAAATAAGCTTGCGCATTTGTTGCTAATTAAGTGCACACATAATTACAATCCAAACGTAAAGCAAAATGAGGGACTGTACTTCCATTGGAAAGAATGCACTAGGAGTGGTCATAAGTTATCCCCCCAACTGGTAATCTCAGTTACATATTTTCTCACGTTTTATTCATTTTCCACTTGGTTCCAGCCAGATCTGTTTTCTATTTATATTGTTAAGTGTCAACACATAAATAATTTTCTCTGTTGTATCCCTCACTACTACATTCTTTTTCTTGATAGAATAGCAGAAGTAATTATATTTATAAATGGAATGCCTGTTTTGCCTAAGTACTGCATATAATTCCCTTCTGTAAGAGGGATTTTTATAATTCCTCTAAAAATGTCTTGGCAAGGATCAACCCACCAGTTGGTAGTGTGGATCCAGCTTTTAGGAACAGAATTCAGGATTCTGATCCCTTTGGCCAACAGGCAGGAGGGCACCACAGAAAAAACTGCTCTTGTTTGTTTGAGAGAATGATGCTGTTGAATATGTGCAGTTATTAAGTACCCAGAAAGCAAATTCACTGAGAATTGCTTCCCACCTGTAGATTCCTCTGTTCAGCACAGAATTATTTTGGCAGCTGAAGAATTCTTCATTGTGGATGGCTGTGGGAAGATATTAATCCTGTTCTTCAAGTAAGATGCATTCACTGATCTACTAGACCTGCTCCACCTCTACTGTTTCATATTGTGAGAGGAAATCAAAGGAATCCCAAGTGAAAGGAAGAGTAATCTCAAATCATTCTTACCCCCTTTCTATCTTCTTTTTCAGCTGCTTTCTGCAGACAAGTTCAGGTGTCCCTTGCTCAACAGGAGTAGAGCAGAGGGAGATCTGTTGTGAGCTCTGCATTAAGGGAAGTTAAGTTTTCCATCTCTGGGCACTCCTTGAGAAAACCTCAAACAAAACAAATGTATGGGGATGGCAGATCCCAGACATGGACAGTTCACAGCTACCTCACTGGACAGAACAGCAAAACACCTTCTAGAGCTGGTCTGCAGTACAGGAGGAGAAAATCATTATTTTCTTACTGGGTTCTGCTGCCTGTATATTCATAGGTGTTCTTTTGTTCTAGTTTCTCCAATATTTCCTCTGATTAAAGGTTATTCCAGGGCACCTACAAAGCAGTGAGCCATCCTATGTGGCAAGCTTGAAGAATGTTGTATTGGAGCATTCAAACCCCATGTCCTGTGTGGTTTGGGAGCTGAAAATGTGCATGTCTGTGTGGGAAAGATGTGGGTGATGTAAGAAAGGTCCTTGGCCCTGGTGAAAAGAGTTCCTGAACCTCTGGAGTCTCACAGGGTTGGAGGCACGACCCTGCAGTGTGGTCAGCATTTCCATGGGTACCTCGGCTGCTGGAGCTTCCATTACCCAGTTTTCACTCTTGTGTGATCAGCAGAACCAAACACGCCCTGCCCCTGGAGCTCAGCCGCTCCTGGCCCGCTATCTTCCACACAAATCAGCTTTGAACTAACAGGGAAGTTCCATTGCCGCATCAGTGACTTGGCAGCCGGCACATTCCCGTCTCCATCCCTGCAGGAAGGGGTCCTGAGCTAGCAAGGCAGGGATGTCACGTCCTCAGCCACTGCAGTGACATCCAGGAGGGCTGTGAGCGCAGGTCCCTGGAGAGCCGGGGCTGCCGTGCCCTACTTTGTGCAGCTGCTTGGAGCGCGCTGGATCCTGCGCCTCCAACAGCGGCGTTCCAGCAGTGTCAGCTACACAATCCATCAAACTGGGAATGCTCCTGGGTGGTTAGCCCTGGCAGGCCGTGCCTCTATTCCTGTCCTCTTGGTAAGTCTGATTTAGCTCCTTTACAGCTCTGGCTCTGTAAGCTGCAGCCTCTGGAGCAGAGAGAAGCCCAAGTCTGGTTCCCACTCCCCTGTACATTTATGCAGAGGCCTCTCAAAAGTTTTAGACTGTAGTCTTTCCTTTCCCCTGTGTACCCCCTCTAAGGGTTCATGTTTATTTAAGATTTAACTTTATGAGCAATTTTCTCTCTCTCAGTGTACACAGTTCAGATTTGGTCTGTTCCCTCAGCTTTTGCATTCAGCTGGTTTGACTGATTTAACGTCGCTGATTTACCGATATAATTTAGCTTGTCTGACGGGAAGGAAGATTGATGTCATCTGAAGTAAAATTCTGAGATGCCTATGGAGTTTTATTGCCCTAGATTTTTGGATTGCTCTTTATTCAAGAAAGTGGGCAGAACTCTGACTTTAGATTTTTCAGGAATGCCTCCATTATGTCAGAGCTGCTAATTCTTTGAGTCAAGTCATTGTGGTTAGCCAATCTTGTTTTCTGTCTCTGTGGTAAGGTTTTACATCCAGAAGGCTAACCTCAATGCTCCCCCACGAAAGCAGGCAGGGATGACAAAGCATTTCCTTCTTTGACCTCTGTAGCTGAGTTTTGGAGAAAGATGAAATCTGTCAAATTGGACCAAATGCCAAATCACCTGCATGAGAATGAACAGGTCAAACCCTGTTCCTGTAGCAGTATGTTGAAAAAAAATGTACTGAAACATGTTTTTTAAAGTATTTTCTCTTCTAAAATTGGGGGTTTTCCAAATTCAGACTATAAACTATGAAATTATCTCATGCTTGTGAATTACTTGTGGTTATGTTTCACGTCAGAGCAAACTTGAGGTTATTAGGATTTTCAAATTGCGCGTACTTGTCTTGAATTTTCTGAGTTTATAATGTTTTTGGGGGGAGTAATTGTAATATTCTGATTTCTTTATATACCTGCTGGTATGGTGCTGGGCTGGATCCCTTCTGCTGTGACAGGGGCCACGCTACAGACCCTGGGCACCTCCTCTCAGTCCACACAGGGGCTGTGTCTCTCCTTCCAATTAGCAACACAATCACCCAGGATCTAAAGAACTCGGTCCCACCCAGACGGGTGTGGAGCTGGTTTCATGAGTGGAAGATCTATAATATCAGCATCATGTTATATAAAAACCTCTGTCTTGTCACCACGAAATTCACTTGCTTGTACCACTGGTGCTGCACAAAGCAGCTGAGGTGAACTGGCCATTTGGACCAGGCTTAGCTCCTGCTTTAAATCCCAGGATTACCATGACAGAGCAGGAGTATTCCCTGTGCTGGAGCTGCTCCTAACTGGCCACTCTGCTGCCCCAGCACTTTCAGATCAGCGACAGATCAGACCAGTGCCAGCAAGTGGGTGACCAAGGAACCTACCACTGACAACTCTTTGCATGTGGCTGGAAGGACTGGTGGCTGCACAATTCCCTCAAACTGGAGCATTTCAAACAATAAAAGCCCATTTTGGAAACTACCTCTGATAGTGGAGGGACAGCTGACCACTTTGTCACTGGTGCCACTTTGGCATCACAGAAGACTGACCTGAATTCTTGATCTGGCCAGTCTGTTGATCTATAATCATAGTGATCCGTTAATTACTTGGTTTAATTACAGCCAAGTTATTATAATGAAAGGCTTAACTATACCTAGCTTTGTAAGTTTCCATGTTATTTTTCACCGAGGTAATTTTCAGGCATAAAAGATCCAGCAAGCAATGCCTTAAAACAACCCATTCCACAAAGATTGTGGAGCTTTACTGGCAAATTCTGCATACAATGTTCTCTGCTCAGGCAGTAAATATCAGAGCCATGAGAAACATCCTGTATTCTTCACACACACACACATACACACACACACACACACAGCAGGGGACTGGAATCCCTCTCAGTGCCGTTTTACCCATGCACTCGTGACCTGGACTTCCATAAAACCTCTTTGCTGTGATATTAGCACCAGGTGTACCATCAGCACACCTACCTTTTCATGTAACCTCTGACAGAGAGATGCAGTTAGCAAATGGCATCAGGTATTAATGCAGAACTGACCTTTTAATGTCATGCACAGATACACGAAGAAAGAACTGCCACTGAAAACTTCTGATTAAAGATAAAAGTAGACAGCCTGTAAAAACATTAAGATAAAAAGTAAATCCATTTGCCCTGGGTTTCCCTTGCTATCCCACCTCCTACTCTAAATTGATGTTGTCAGCACTCATGATTTTATCACAAGTCTTGTGATGTTTGATGTTTCACTTACACTCCAGCTACTACAGTTGTGTAATGAGGTTAGAAACTCAGCTTTCCTCTTTCTTTAATTTAAAGTAAGGTTCTAGTCCTAATGGTTAGAGTATAAAGCTTGCAAGTGTGACCCAGGTGCACCCTAACAGCTCAAAAACCAGAAAGCACAGTAAAAGAGCTCCACATTTATCGTTTTACAGACAGGCTTGTGATTTTGAGGGTCAAACTGTAGTTCTTGAACATTTGGAGCTGGCAATAACAGCTTGGAAAAAAAGGTGCTTGAACAAAGTCCCACACCATGTTGCATTTTCCAGGGAGGCATAGCAGTCATTATACCACAGTGATAATTCCCTTTTCAGACATGCACATTTTCCTGTTTAGTTTATGCAGCATCTCAGGGCTCAGCCCCAGCCTGGCTGGTCTGAAGGAGATCATCCCGGTGTGGAATCATTGGCTTGATGTTGGAGGGCTCGAGCTGCTCCTTGTGCTGACACAGAGAAGAGGTTTTGCAGCACTCCTCAGTCCCCACAGACTGGCAGCTTTGTGCATAAAAACCTGCAAAACCAGGAATGTCCTGACTTCCAGTCTAGGACAGTCTAGGAAGTTGATCTGCCTTTCGTAAAGCTCCCTCAAAAAACCAGGAATACTCCACCCCTGCCAATCCAGCAACAAAGGGGCAAAGAACCAAACAAATGCAAATATGGGAATACAGTAACATTGAAAACAGCTGGTTTGACTTAAAGTGCCCAAAATGTGCCAAGTGCAGGTTTTGATGTACAGACCAAAACCACTCAGCTGTTGGTTTTGGAAAAACCAAACTCCCAACAGCAACAACTCAGATTTGAAGGAAGGACCATATTTGAATGGAGTTCCAAATTATCAAAGACTTCACAGGATATCACTAAAAGTATGAATTTTACCCAGGACTGGAGGGGTATCTAAAGCAATGAGCAGAGTCTGGGTGTTGTGTGGGCACATTGGTCAAAACTCCTCTGCAGTCACAGACTGGTGGTGCCAAAGGTCCCTCTGTGCTTGCCCTAAATGATGGTGTAATCCATTCTGGAGGTGACAAAATTACAAATAGCTGTGACAAAATCTAATTGCAAAGAAGAGGTGGAAGTCCACGAGACTCAAATTCTACCTGAATATACAGAACACCGAGGGAGGTTTTATGTTTCGTAAATATAAAATTGTGACAAACTAAAACTGGAGAGCATTTTCAAAGAGCTAAAGAAGCTCAATTGATCCTACACTGCCCCTGTTACCAATTTTGCCCCTGAATTCAGCAGTAATTTCCAAGTGGTGATTTCCATGAGACTGATACTTTGCTTCTGAACTGCTTCCCCTGTAGAAAGCTGAAGAAACCATCATTGACTCCTGATCCCTTTGCTGAGTGTTTCAGAGGGCACACACATTTCTGTGCATCACAAACCACATTATTTAGGCCTATGGACTTATATTTTTTACCTCTAAGTTAAAGTGCTGTGAAAAATCTCTGTCTTCCAAGAAGTGTATTCTTCAGCTTTAGGAACTTCTAAATAACTTGGAACAGAAGATAGAAAACATCAGAAGGGTCTGCACCCTCCTTATAGTAGTTTCTGTGAAGAGAAACTTTCTTTTTAATCTTTTCCAGCTTCCTTCTAGCTCTATTGTCTGCAATCATTTTCAAATATACCCAAATCCTCATCCCTGTATTGAAATGAACTCTTACTCTCACCTACGAAGGCCTGTGGTGCTGGGATAACAATGTTAGACGTATTTTTGAAATGTAAAATGAGTAAGGTTTAAAAGATTTTCCCACCTGTATTGTCCCTGCTTTCACAGCAGTTTGTGGCAGGACTCCTGTTGCTGTGGCAGGACAATTTAATGCTGGTTGTTGTTTTTTAAATAACAGAAAGTATGTAAGTTCCTTGTGGCACCTGTGTAGATAAAGCTGCATTCAATCCATTGATTTGACTTTGAAACTCCACAACATATGAATTAAAATGCTGGTGTTGCTGTCCTCTGAGTCTGTCTCCATTTCTGCCTCACTAAGCATTAATTATTGTGGTCTTGACACTCTATTCTGCCCTTTTTCTTCTCTTTCCTCTTCCCAGATCCCCACTGTCACTCCCAGTGGCTGGGGAGTCTTCCCATTAAAGCAATCCTGCTCATCTCCCAATAAAAGGCTATCACCCAACACATTCTGGGCCTAAATTCATCTCATAAATATTGGTACAGGCTTAAATAAATGCAGTCCTTCATTTAATGTACTAGATTTCAATGGAATTACATGGGGAATTAATTTGCCTCTGTTTGTAGTCTGAAAAACAATAAAAGAGGGAAATGCTTAGAATCCATGGCTTGGCTTTCCAAACTGGATGAAGGATGGTTCTGCCCATTAATGAAGACAGTGGCAGATTCCTGATGGTCATGTCTTTTCTATACAAACACATAATATTTTAGGCCTTACTGATACAGGGCCAGAAGGATGTCTAGGTGACAGCTGCCCTGACATCAGCCTGTCTGTAGCGTCATATATTTCAGTATGTGTCTGTCATTCCTGCTACATGTAACAGCACATATTTCGGGATGTTTCTGCCTTTGGATAATAACCAGAGTTTTCATTTGCGTTGTACTTTAGAAAGAGGTGCCAACAGCAGCTCCAGGGGTCAGTGTGACGAGGTCCAGCAGAGTGTGAGCAGCTGGCCTGGCGTGTGCTGCCGTGTGCAGCACTTGTTCCCTCCCTGTGCCTCGTGGCTTGCTCTGTACCCCAGCAAAAAGCTGAGTATCAGGATATTCCAGTACAACTGGGTGGGAAGTCACACAAGTAAAGGACTCGTGATGAACTTTTCAGCTAAAACTTCATATCCTTTTTTTTTATTCCATTTATTCATCTCCCATCTTTTCTGCCTGCATATTATACACTGCTCTGTTTCTTTACCACCTTTTCCCCCGTTGCTCTGTGCCTTTTTCTTCCCAGATGAAACATCCCTCTTTTTTCCATTGACTGCCCTTTGTAGGTTCTCTTCATATAGCTCATAATTTCTCTCCCTCACCTCCCCCACTCATCCCAACATCTTGGGCAGGAGTGATTGAAGGGATGGAGTCTGAAAGAGCAAACCAGTCTCTGGAGAGAGAAACACTGCAGATCATTATCTTTCTCACTCTGTTAATGGAGAAACAGAAAATATGTGAAGTCAGCTGATAACATAATAAATGTGTAGATGAAAGTCCTTTTGCTGCAAGAGATATCATAAATATAAGGGACCTACAGGTATTTGATCTGAGCAAAGTCTTCCTTGACTCTTAGTATTCCCATTCCAGGCCCATGGATAGCTGATGTCAGTAGGAACACACTGGAAATCCGAGTCTGTACATTAATTAAATGAGTGGGGGTTTAGCGTGGAAGGTGGAGGACAACATTTTTTATCTCTTCCAGAGAGGTCAGCACACAAATTCCAATGATTTTCATGGCTATTGATACCATGATAAAACTGATCTGCCCAAGAGCCTTTTGCTGACTCTTCATGGATCAGTTAGGTCAGTTCTCACAATGAAAAGTGTTTGAACTAAAGCGTTACCATTTCAAATAATTTTCTAACCGCTCTCTGAAAATAGAAGAAAAATAAGAATACAATAGTTGAGACCCCTTATAAAATCTTCCTAGAGGAGTCCAAGGATACTCACCATTGGTCTCAGTGGAGCTTTCACACATCCTTGAAAGGAATTCATTAAGCTGGAAAAGCTGGCTGGAAACCAGTCTTCCTATAATGTCTTCCATAATTTGCTCCAAGGGACACATTTATAGTCACTCAGCCTTTTTTATAGATCTTGTGCAAGATGAAGGGCTGGGTCACAATTGCAAGACTTTAATGAATAGATGTTTGTTACTTGCCACAACCCAAATAATTTTTCAAGCATCTCAGCACTGCTCAGTCTTTTCAGTCTGGCCATCCCCAAGGATATGGGGTAGGATGATTGTTGCAGCTTCTGGAATCACAGGGAGATAGTGACTGGTTTTGTTCTTTCTTCCACACTGACCCACTGAGGTGCAGAGAGAAAACATCCAGCATCTGCAATTTCTACTCTTGATTTTGTTTCCCGAAGATTTGAAGATTTCAGTTATTTCTTTTTATTCATACTAGCTTCTCTACAGGCTTATATGGAAACAGATTACAATAGGAAGGCTCTCAATTCACAAAACTTCACTGAAATTTTTTATATCTGTCAGGCATGGCCAGAGCTCAGGATAACATTCTACTTTTCAAAGAGTCCTGAGATCTTCTTCATGAACTCTGTTTAATTTTATGAGAATTGTCTGTCATTTCCATTCCACCAAATGCTGCCATTTTTGGGTGTGAAGCTCATCCGAGTTTTAAAATAGGGTGACCTTTGGTTACCAAATACAAATTTAGTCAGAAACTTTATCTGAAGGTAGCCCAAATTAAGAACTAGCTCCCTTCCTAATTCTCCTTATCTTTCTGAGAAAACTGGGCACATGGACACCGGACTTCTTTGCTGGACACTTTCCACCTGGCCACAAACACTGGAAGTCATGTCTTAGCATGGTAAACCAAGTAGGAGTTGCACAAAGAAACACTGAATGCATTTGTATATTGCACCAGAACCAGCCTTGAGTCACCATATGGATATACAAAGGATCAGATAGTAAACTTTTTATTAGCAGCCAGGAATTTCTTTTGAAAATTATTCTTTTTTTGACATGCCTACATATGGGCTGAAGGATGCTGGTACTGTTCTCCTTCTATCAAAATAGGATATAATGTGTGACTGTGTTCTAGAAAAGTGTTACCTTTTTTAACAGATTTATAATTTTTTAATGTCAGACCACCACAGAGCTTTCAAGCGATAGCTGCTGGCCAAAACTACATTAGGAAAGTGCACGTTCTGCTCCATTTCCCTCAAGGAAGGGGAGGTAAACACAGGCAATCTGGACTGGGAGGGCCAGAGCAGAAGTAAGGAGGCAGCCAGATCCCCTGGCTCTTCCTGTGCTCTTCCTGGGGCTGCTGCTGGGTTGATCCGTGGCAGCTTCCAAGAAAGACAACAGAATCTTTCCTGGAATTAATCCCTTGCTGTCGCTGTCGAGTGGATGTCGAAACAAAGAGAACTCGAGATCAAGTGGCAAAAGAGATTAATTTATTTATTAAATTCAGCTTTTATATACAAAATGGACTCTCACTTGATTGGCCATTAGCTGTACACCTCTCGCAGCTAATTGGCCACCTGGCTCCATGAGAAAGGAACACCTTTATCTTAGTTTATATAAACAAATAGATTCTTTCTCACAAGAAAGAGGTTTCTGTGCTGTCACACCTTGCTTTCATGCCTGTATCCATATTTAAGAAAAAAAAAAGTTGTCTCACTGGAGAGCAGTAGCTGTGCCTCAGCTTTCCAGGGCAGCTGTTGGGCTGTGTGCAGACAGACAGAGGCTCCTTCTGCCCAGGCCCCTCGCAGCAGGGTTGGCTTGGGCGCCGAGCCACGCTCGCACAGCCCCGTGGCTCCTGCACAGGGACTGGCACGAGTCCGCCTGGCTTGGAGTAGGGGCAGGGTGAGCTCACATCTGCCTGCACCTGTCTGTGCTGACAGAGTTAAAAACGGGGGTGGAAAAAGAAACAGGAGCAAACCTAAAGCTGCAGCTCTGAATCCACCTTGCGCTGGCAGCCGGAGGTGCTGGGCTGGATCCTGCCTCTGGAAGGGAGGCAGGGAGAGCCTCTGGAGCCTGCTGGTTCCACACTGCCCGCAGGAGCTCAGCAGGAACAGCAGCTCTTGCAGAGTTTCTGCAGGCAGCCCATACACCCATTTCTTCACGAAATGTCAATACAAAAGTAACAATACACAATACCAAAGGAGGGGTATTGTGTTCTGCTGGATCCCAGCTACTCCGAGAAATGGGAAACACAGTGGGATTGCTGTCTCCTGAAGGGGAGACGGAGACGGCATCCACAGAGGGGGAAACAATATTTGTGGTGAATTAGCACTGCTGACAGACATACCTGGTACACAGGGCTGGTGGAGGCTGTTCCTTCCATCTGCAGGAGAAAGCAGTGCACTGTAAAGCTCAGCGGCATTTTGAAATACTTCTAAAATCCGTGCAGCACGACCTGAAACTATTATTAACTGGTTAATCACGGTGCTGCTAATTGCAAGTCACCTTAGACCAGGGAAGCTGGGTTAAGGAGCTGAGCTCAGGAAAAACGACCACCTACTTTAGTCATTGCTGGAATTAGGAGACTTGACTCCAGCAGGATGAGCCAGGTCACCTTGGCTGGATATTTGGGCTTCACATGCAGGGAGTGAGGCAAAAGGCCAGTCTGCTTTGCTAGGGGAAGGAGGTGTTGGGGGGATGTAAACAGTGCTAAATGCCGTGTTTGCCTTCACTCCCCTCCCTCCCCCTCCCTGAACTCCCAGTGCTCCCCTCAGGGCTGCCCTGGATGGATCCCTTTGGGATCTTGCCCCTGAAGGAACTTCTGTTGGGCACCAAACTGACCTGGACCCACTCTTAATTAAGAAACAGCCAGGGGCACTGGGCTGAGCAGTGCCTGCGGTGCCCCTTTCCTGCTTCCTGAGGGGTGTCCAAAGCGCTGTGAAAAAGATGGGCAGAGATTTCACCTCATCATTGTGTTTCTGTTGGCATTTGTCAGCGTCTTCTGAGAGTGCCCTTCCAGTGATCTTTGAAATTCTGTGTAGGATCTGGCCTAAACCTGGGTTGCAGAAGAGTTTAGGCGGGACACTGACCAGGGCCCCTCAGGGATCAGGCACTGATGGTGGTTAGGCAGTGCTCTCTTTGGCACTTCTGGAACTAAGGTGTCTAAATTCTGTCCAAATCCCAAGGTTAAGGAGCAGGGATAAACTCTGACTATCCTTCTAAAAAAGCACTCAGTATATAAATTGCTCCTCCAGCCCACAGACAGCCACATTGTTTGGGTCTGTGGCAGAAGGAAGCGGGGTCAGGTGTTTCTTTTGTGCTCAGTGAAATGATACCTGTGAGCCCGAGGAGCTGGAAGGGATATCTGAGGTCACTGAGTTCAGCCCTTCACTGCTGCAGACAAACATGATGTAATTCCCTTCATTACATGGGCAAACTTCCATTCTAAAAGTGGTTTTGCTTGTTTTCCTTTTTTTTCCCTCCACTTGCTTTGCTCTCCTGTCCTCCTGCAGTGAAGTTATGCCCAACCTTAGTTTTAGTTTTTGAGCTTTTGTTTATTCCCAGCTAGTTTTCCTATTATACTCTTATGTCTAGCCCTTGTCTTCACATTTTTGGTATTTCTGGTGAGTGGAAATGGAAGATGATGAAATCCCCAAGAAGATAGTTCAGTATCTCTATTTATGCTTATTAACTACTCAGCCCACTAGTGCTTGATTAGACAATTTTGAGATACAGGAAAATGATAATTACATTGGTCACAATACATTTAACTGAACATCTGAAGTATCCATTAAAAAGAAAATCCTTCTAGAACAAGAACTTTTATTTTATTAAACGATTTAGAATTTAGTCATATGGCTCTTGAAGATACTTATAGCTGAATTATAAAATAGTTTATTTCACTTAGTGTCACTTTACATTTTACCAGTTGGAAGATCAGCAAAGTGTTTCACAAGGCAGAGATAAGTCCCCTGGAACCTTCCAATTCCATCTGAAAAACCTGGACTCCTTTGCTCTCCCTTTGTTTTAGCACATTCCAGCTACCAGCAATGTCCCCGTCAGCCAGAGCCCCCACCAGCAATCTGGCATCTCTTTGCTCTTCATCTCTGTCACATCGGACTTGGGAGGTGGTTTGAAGCCAGTTTTGTAATGGAGGTAGGACAGAAAAGCAAAGCCTTGGGAGCAAAATGATGAGGGTAGAGAAATGTTCTCTGAGCGTGTGCAGGTGACTGTGGTTAAAAGGAAGTGTGAACATTTGCTGGCTTGCCTAGCACAACAGAACACTGCAAGCCACCTTCCCTTGTGATACCTTCAAGGCAATTTTATTTTGAATTTCTTCCCAAGTAACATTTTAAACTTGTTTTCTGATCAATTTAACACACTGGTCCCTGGGAGATTCTGCTCATTGCCCATAGGGCTGCTTCTTCTTCCCATCCATGCTCAAAGCTTGGGTCTCCCCATCAGCTACAAAATAAAAGGACTTGGATGGGTGTAATCAGCACTATGGATATTGATTCACAATAACACAGGACCAGCTGGAATTTGTATCATGCATTATCAGCAGGTACTGATTCACAATCACATGAAGCCAAATGGAATTTATATACATGCATCAGCAACACTGCATGGATTGGCTCACAAATACAGAGCCAATTGGAAAATACATCCATAACCCCAAGTGGCACATGGCCATTTGGATGTCTTGACTCCATTTGGATATCTCAGCTCCATTTGGATGTCCCAACGTGTAGTTTTTACAGAGTGGTTTCACTTTAGCCCAGTTCCTGGAGTGGTCACACAGGTACACACAGACCTGGGTGCAGCAACTGCCTCTAAGACCTTTTTCCCTCTCTGAGGTTTGGCTGCCAGTGCTCCAGGCCAGCTCAGATGTGTTGTGGCTGCAACCTGGGAGCAGGCTGCTGGTAAATGAGCGTGTGCAAGGAGCTCATTGTGCTCCAATTCCCATCCCGGGTCTGTCTGACTGATGCTGCAGCTACATCTGAGCCTGGCCGTGTCCCTCAGTGACCCTCACCTTGCTGGATCTTGGAGCAGCCTCCTCCACATCCATGGTGCTCCCTGACCCCATGGTTCATGTGCCTGAAGCCCAGAGCTGTGCTCCCCTTGCCTGTTTTGGGGCAGGGAAGGCACAGGCACATCTCCCTCACATTCAGGATGAGCAGTACAGGGCCCTGTTCCTGAGCAGGCACCTGAGTGCTGTGGTCATGTATCTTTCTATAAATAATTACTTCACTTCATCACTCGCAGCCTCTTTTCATCACCTCCTTTCCCTCAGACTGATGACTGTTTTGGGATGGAAGGCTTTTTTCCTCTCTTGCTGGACCAAGGCCATTCAATGGCGTGAGCAGCAGGAGGTACTGAAAGAGAGATACTGTTAGCACTGTTTCCACATGCCCAAAGACTGATCTTTATGCAGCTGAGACTACAAGGGATATCCCTTAAAATAAAGGCCAGCTTATTACCCATCTTCTCCAACTCCTGTGGAACTAAATATCCTGAAGTTGAGAGAAGCTGCTGCACAAAGCGTCTTTATAGCTCTCAGTGTGCCTTCTTTGCCGGCTCCAGCTGCCCCTACACTCTGTTTTTCCTCAGTCTTTTCTTCAATATTTTTTCCAGTTGACTTAGTTATTACAGTACATGGACCAGACTGAGGAAAATACACTGAAGGTTGGAGCTGGCAGAGCAGGGAGAGCTGCGAGGGAAGTGCCTTTGCCATCCCATGACATCACCCGTGCGTTAATTGGGCGCATTCCCGCGGATGGGAGGCACTTGCCGGTGTCCTTGGGCTCACTTCCGTGGTACAGAACAGAGACAGTGCCTGTCTCCTGCCAGCCTCTTTCATTGCCAGCCTTCTGGCAAAGCTTAGGACATTTATAAAAACAGTACAGTACTTTATTTAGCCTCTAGTGAGAAAAAGTCACTTCACAGCTCCAGTTTAGGCACAAGGCACTAACAAGCAGATTAAAAAAAAAAAAATATCCTTTACATAAAAACATTTCAAATGAATACACGAAAGTTGATTTGTATTCCAGATGACCTCGCAAACCAGGAGATTGAGCTGTGCCTTTTATCTCCAGAGAAATGGGTTCAAATCCTGATTAGCCCATAGAGGAAATTCCATTTAATGGTGTAATTTTGGTGGGCTGAAAAGCTGTTCCCTGCCTAGAACCACCATCTATTATGGCATGATTGGCAGTATGTGTTCAAGACAGAACAAGAACTTCACCTCATCTCTACTCCTATTACTTCAGCCTGCCATGAGCTTGCAGTACCCAACCCTCAGCTCCCACTGAGCCTGAGAAAAGAGGGGATTTGTAGCATGAACAGAGTCCCCACAGCTGTGGCCGGGCAGGGCAGAGCCTGCCTGCGGCTACTGGGGGCCGTGGTGGGGCCAGGAGAATGGAGAGGTGGCACAGGGGAGCCTGAGAAAACAAGAAAGCTGTTGGAGGGAAGTTTCAATGGAAGGAGATGGAAAGTAGGCAAGAAGAGGAAAAAAAGGAATGAGGATGGACAGGGAAAGGATGCATGGATAAGCAGAGGGTGGGATGAAGGTATGCCCAGAGCTGAAGGCAGTAAAACAAAATGGGTGTAACTCTGTCTAAACAGCAGAAGGGAAGGTCAGCTGTGGGAGGGAGTCCCATGGGGTCGTGGTGTCACTGAATGTTCTCACTGTGGCTGGTGGTCCTGGTATAGAAATGCCCTTAGACCTCACAGGATTGTTGTTTTCCCAAGTCTTCACTCCTCAGAGCACAAACCAGTGTTCTGCAGGGGAGCGGAAAATCTGCAAGACAGATCAGCAGCCAGCTCAGGCCTCCATCACATCTCTGCAGAAGCCACAGATTAAGCAAAGAAAGGCTCACCTCCAGTCTAATCAGTGCAGTATTTCCACATGGTCTGGCTGTATTTCTCCTGTCAGTGGGAAAAGCCCACACGGGGTCCTGCCAGGTGTTCTCTGTAGGCAGAGCAAGTAGAGGAAAGCAACAGGAATTTTCACTGTGACACTGGTGAGTCCTATGACCCTGTTCAGTGAAGGGCTGTGAGCAGACACAAAACTTTGTAACTCTGAGGTGGTGCAGGAGTGGGTGAGGACCTGTAGGTGATGGCTGTGAAGGTATTGCTGCCACACCAGGACAGCTTTTCAGCCAGACCTCGCTGTTCTCTTTGTCCTTTCCATAACCACTTTGGGTGTGAGAACAAGGGATGTGCTTGCATCAGACCTGTTTGGGGTGGTCTTAGTCAGGACACCAAAATCTGCGTTTAGAAGAGCATTGATAATGAGGGAAAATGTTATAAAATCAGCCTGATGATGAAGTGCAAGCTACAGCACTCTGGGAGGAGAAATACAAAAAGAGGATTTCCCAGCTGGGCAGCAACATCAGGAGGGACTGAGGGCGCAGAGGGGACAAAAGGCTGAGGATAAGGACAATATCAGGTTTCCTCTCCTGGCTGCAGTTCCTCCAGCTGTGAAAGCCACTATCCATAACCCTGCTGCTCATCATCTCCTCCCACCTCAGGTTTCATCTTTTTCATACCTGTTTATCCTCAGCCTCACCTGGGCCTGTTGAACTGGTGATCAGGAAAGCCCTGTTTATTTGAATTATTGCCTCTAACCTGGACTGCTCACCCAGACTGTGTCCGGAGCGGTCCCCCGGCAGTTTCGCTGCTGACCTGGGAGGGGGAGAGCCTGCAGCTGAGGGGTAGTGATAAGCAGCTGGAGTGGGTGAAAAGAAATAAACTTTTCACCCAGCTCAGCTGCAGGCAGAACAGGATGTGTGACTGCAACCTAAGACATAGGAGATAATTATTCTACTCCACTTGGCACCGGTGAGGCCTCAGCTGGAATAGAGTGTCCAGTTTTGGGTACTGCGCTGTAAAGAAAAACGTAGACAAACTGGAGAGAGTCCAGGACAGAGACACTAGAAATATCAGAGGCATAGAAGGAACAACCTAGGAGGAAATGTTGAAAGGATTGTTTGTTTAGTCTGGGAACAGCAGAGTCTAAAGAAGAGCTGTGATAAAAATCTTGCAATATGTTAAAGTTTATTGTAAGGAGGATGGTGATAAATCTTTCCCCATGCTTGCTGGGGAATAGGGAAAGAAGGAACCAGCTTTATTTGCAGCTAATAAAATTTAGGTTTGACATTAGGAAAAACTTTCTAGATAAGAGGGTGATGCAGTAAAGCCAGGCAGGCAGTGCATGGGTCTTGTTAAAATTCACAAGGGTGTTTTATTTTAATAATGAGCATCGAAAGAATAAAGATGTTTCTTGTTTAAATAACTTCTGGGCTAATTCCTGGGCCTGGATTTCCACACGTCGAGAGTCCAACCACATGGATGCACTTGCAATGAACAGCTCTTGGCCTGCAAGCTCCAGGGCAGACACTCTCCTTTGTGAGCAGCGTGTACAGAACCCAGCAGCTTGTGACTGATCTCTTTTTCTACATATTCCTGCAAAACAAATAAGCCTCATGGAATACAAGGATCTCTATAAAATTTTGTAAGTGCAGGAATAACCTTTCTCTTATGATTTCATTTCCGGCCCCACTGTATTTTTTTCCTTGCAGGTTCATATGCTGTATCTCTAATCCCTTGTTTGTAGATTTGGTGTGTGTGCACAGCCAGAGATACATCCCCGATTGCTGCTAATCCTTTGAGTGTTTTTACATTATACAGCATATGTCCAGGGAAAGTTCTGTCATGTGCTTTAATGACACTCCCTGATCCTCCAGCGACACTCCTGGAAACAGAAAATCACACCATCCTGTTTCCATCCCAGGGAGCTCTCAGGCTGTGAATTGGGGTTTCTTCCACATCACAGAAGCAAAGAACCTCTGAATATTTTCAGAAGTTCAGTCTGATGTGTTTGCAAACTTAGAAAAGAAATGGAAGGTTGCTCTAGAGGCTGGGTGAGGAGGTAGGAAGTCAGCACACAAAGGCCCCACACTGGGTCTTTGGACTTGCCTATGACCTTGCAGGGGTCAAAACCGACAGCTGGAGCTGGTCAAAAAGTTTTCTTGAGGCTTGTGATAGAATGTGTGTTTTTCTCATGAAGTAAACTCTACCAGAGAATAAATATATTTGTTTCTTTGAGGGTGGTGAGGCACTGGAACAGGTTGCCCAAAGAAGCTGTTGATGCCCCATTCCTGGAACTGTTCATGACCAGGCTGGATGGAGCTTGGAGCACCTGGAAGGTGTCTCTGCCCATGGCAGGGGAGTTGGAATGAGGTGATCTTTCAGGTCCCTCCCAATCCAAACCTTTTTATGATTCTATGAGTCTAATATTAATTGGTTTGGATTTTAAGTGCAGCTTCAGGAATGAGTGCTTTGGATTTTCTACCTCAGGGTTTTACTTTAGTTGCAAAATCTGTCAGACATGTTTTACTTTAAATTCCCAGTATATGTGCTTAACCTTCATTGCACCTTGAGGTAATTTATCTGTAAATGAACACTAATCAGGAAACCTGAAGTCATGGGGGATGTTTCTAATATTTTGAAGATAAGTAATATTAAGCCTAAATCACATTTAAAGAGGATATTAATTGAAGTAGTGGAGCAGGACAAATCAGTAAAACAGAACAGCCAGTAAAACTGGGTTATAGTTGCTTTGCTTTCCACAAAAGAACAAAGCACCCATGGGGTATTAATTACCATATTAATTAATATTTTTTACAGTTCTTTGCAGAAGATTGGTGTGTACAGCATCTGTTGTGCAGAACCAAGAAGTGGTCAGTCTTGTCTATTAAAGTAAACTGAGAAAGGAAGCCATATGTCAGGAACCTCCTCTGCTGGGGGGTTGCTGGGTCACAGGAGAACTCCTGGAGATGGCCTGAGCCCACAGCACCACGGTGAGCCTTGCAGCCACTGACTCTTGGCAGTTCTGCAGGGGCTTGGGGTAACTGTGTGCTCCCAGGGCTTCCTGTCAGAGCTGCAGCAACATGAAAGGTTTCCCTGGATGGAAAGAGAAGACAGGAAAGGGTTGGAGGGAGGAGAGGGAGGACTCATCATCCTTGATGTAGATATTGAACAGCTGGACTTCAAAGACTGCATTAGTCACCCCAGGCTCCACGTACAGTCAGTGGAGAGGAGACGGAACTCTACAAAGATATTTGTCTCAGGACAGGAAATGCCTGTTCCCCTGCTGCCTATAGGAGACATGTGGGTACCTGGATACTGGTGAAGGTAGCTGAGGTGACCTTGCATGGCCTGTTGGTTATGGCAGTCTCCTGGGAGGAGAGATCCTGAGCTCTGGCCTCTGCTTCAGGGACTTCTGGTGGAGTTTGTGCAGATTACAGGTCACAGGGACACAAGCATTAGTGAACACAGAGCGTCCCTTCTTCCTCCAGCTGAGGAGAGTGCATTATCCCAGAGCCTGAGTGCATTATCCCAGAGATTGAGTGCATTATCCCAGGGGGTGAGTGCATTATCCCAGGGGCTGAGGTACTGCTGAGGAAAGTGGGAGATGCATGCTTGAATGTCCTTTTACAGGAGAAGGAATTTGGTCCACGTGCTGCTTCCTGGAGAGCACTTTGACCATGAAGCAACTGGAAGTGGGAACTACCTCCTGTACAGCCCCTGCTCTGCCAGGCAGCAGCAGCCACTGTTACCTCCTGGGAGGAGGAAGACCTGCCATGAGGTCTTGCCATGACCCAGCAGCCTGGACAGACTGGTTGCTTCAGGGGGTTTAGGCTGAAGAGCAATTTCAGAGCCCCGATGGACTTGGAAGTGAGCTGGGTGCTGAACTTTCAGGCTTGTCAGGCCTGAGGCTCTACCCAGGGAGGAGCAGGAGACGTCACAGTTAAAAAGATTGGTTCTTCCCTGTCCATACCTGACATCTGGGCAGAGCAAACCTGACATCTCTCACAGGGGTATCAAACCCAGCTCCTGTTGGCTTCCCCTGGGTTTCTGGCAGCCCTTGAACGATCCATGGTGAGGATCCACAGGGATGAGGCACTGGCTGAAGCTGCTCCAGGGCACTGCTGTTTTTCCCAAGCCTTGCAGCACACCCCAGTAAAAGCCTCACAGGCAGGAAGAAGGCTGTGCTGCAGACCAGTGGGAGGGAGAGCAGGAGGAGGAACGACACAACGCATTACAGCCAGGGAAGAGAAAAGGATTCTGCATCAGGGATTATGTAACTTTTGACATGTCCTACATATCACGATCCGGTACCAGGGAGCTCACGCTGTGCCCTGCCACGTTAGCAGGGCTCCCTTTAGACAGTCAGTGTTAAATGACGTTCCTGTCCTGTCGGAGCTCCTCTAGTTTCATGTCTACCACGTCCTCCTGGGGCAGCTCCTCAGCTCCTGTGTGCTGCGTGGCACCGGGCTGGAGCTGCACTTTGCACGTGCCTGTGCCTGGGCAGTGCCAGGGGAAGCTGCTCTCATCTCCTACATCAGCTCCCTGCACAAGGAGGGAGGCTTATGGATGAGCCCTTCACCCCGCTGCAGGCCAGCACCCATTAGGACGTGCTTTGCATTTAACTGCACCTCAGGAGTAGGAATCCTCGTTTGGGAAGCAAAATCCTTTGGCACTGTTACCAGACCAAACCCATCCCTGCTGGCTTTATGGCCCCTGATGGCTTTTCCACATTTCACATGGGACTGAGCTCTCAAATGCATTTTACAAACTTGACCAACTCCCTCCAATGTCTGCTGGGGTTCATTTTCCCATTGACATTTTGCTTATTCCAAATGAACTCTACACTTTGATTTTTTTTTTTTTTCATTATTTTTTTTTTCTTTCAGCAGAGAAATGGGCAAGTGAAAGTGCATCACATGTACAGTCTGGGAAGAGCACAGAGGCAGCCAGGCAGCCATTGCAGGGGTTTGGCACCTCGCTCAGGAATGAGCACATGCAGGTAGAATGTTATTCCGCTGCTCCTGCTGAGCGCTCGGCAGTTCAGTCTCTGCTGAATCCCAAAGTCGAGCAAAAAGCAGCTGGTTAAGGTGGAATTTGAAAATCAGTCATAAGATAAACAGGTTGCAACATTAAGCGCTCTCCGAGGGACAAGCAGTGTGCAGCATATGTTCTTACTTTGGAAGATATTTAAAAAAAAAAAAAACAACAACTTTAATGGACTCTTCACTGGCTTATGGTAGTGGAGCTGTTAATTAATTAAATAACTATATGTGAATGGCATCCATTGGGAAAGAGCCTCACAGCTTCCAGATGCCAGTTATTGGCCCCATTACGGGCCTAAAACTATTACAGTAAATCATTACATGCTCCAAGACGAACTGGCACACGATTGCTGTGAGGAAGGATGGAGCTATTCTCACTTGTGCCATTTTGTGCCAGTTTTTATCTAGTGAGATTAATTAGTACTTTTAGAAGTGCAAGTCGGAGCTATAAAATATTAAAGGATATTCCATCAATGGAGTGGAGACCTGCTTAAGCAGGGCTTTTAAAACTTTTGGATGTTCAGGAGTAGATAGGAGTTGGAAGAGATAATGAACAACATCTAATTTTATTTTTTTTTTTTTAAGAAAAGTCAGATTTATAGCTGGTGGGACTGCATGAAGCCTCCTTTGTGTGCTGTGGGAACACTCAGAGGAGGACATTAAAGTTTATCACTGAAGTTCAGGTGCCAGGTAAGCAAACAGTTTCTCAGGCCAAACCCAATCATTTAAGGCAGTTATTCCAAATAGAAAATCAACCAGAAAGTATTAAATAACCTTTTAGCCTGGATCCCCTGCTGGGAGGGGAACATTTTTCTGACATTGGATGGCAGCCTAGAATCTATGACCTGGCCTAGAAATGGCTTTTTTTTCTTTTTTTTTTTAATTAATAAGCTATAAATTTTCACCCCAAATGACCACTATGGACCTTTCTGTCTTTTTAGGCTGTGAGAGGGAAAACCACTGAGTCACCTACATCATCGCTTGCCCAGACAGAGCGTCCTTTGAAAATCCTCCTGCCTGCTCTGTCTGTTTTGAAGCCCAAAATCTGAGTACTGAAGAGGCACTCCAGGGACTGTTTATACAGTTTACCCAATAATTAGTTCTTAGAGACATTAATTCATGGATAGACACTTCCTCTGAGAAATTATTCCACAGCTGAAATTCCTCCCACAGCTGGACGAGGCAGGCTGAGCACATGGGGCTGGAGATTTTGCAGTCCATCAGCCAAAGCTGGGGAGGAGCAGCGCCGAGGGATCTGCTGCTGACACTGTCCTCTTGCTGCAAGCCCCGCTCTGAACCACGTGTGAAATCTCTCGCCTGAGCCCGAGTTCAGGCAGGGTTCAAGTGGGGCCAGAGGGGCCAAGGGGGCTACAAGGAGCCACCTTTGCTGGTGCTGGTAACCAGCCCTCCCACGCAGCCCTGCCGGGGCAGACTGAGAGATGCCATCACTGATAGGCCTCTGCTGCTTCACACAGCAACCTGTTTGTCCAGAAGGACAGCCAGGATCTCCCTTGGCTCAGTAGGAAAGCATCCCAGACTGTTCTGGAACAAAGAGCCTCCACACGCCCCCGGGACACGGAACAGGGGTGGCAGAGGGGCCGTGGGTGGGTGAAATGCAGCTCTGCTGCTTGGCCACTCACACCCAGGTCAGCCTGGCTTGGAGGATAACATCCCTTCCCTACACCACGGTGTATGACAGTGAGTCCAATAGCTCTTCATCACAGGTAGAAAAATCAGGTGTTTTTTGGGTGGGGGGAGTCACAAGAGAATGGATATCTCAGGAAAACCAAGTTAATCTCCTGCTTCTCCTAAAGCAAAGGTAAGGCCACATTCACACGAATCCTACAGGGAAGTGGATGAGAAAAGCATGAGTGAGGGTTTGCTGACTAACCCCTCGTTAAAGGAAACAAATTGATTTATTATATGAGCATGACAAATTGAGGCACCGGTCTTGCAAGTTGGGCTGTGTGAGCAGCTCCCCATGTCCACGTGGCTCTGATACAGCCCAGTGAGGCTGAGAACTGGGAGTTGTAGCTGCCAAACCAGGAACGTTGCTGGCTCGGTCGCAAAAGGTTGGAAAGTTTGTGGTTATACTTTTCTGACGCGCCCGAGATTTGGGTGGGAGCCATGGGAGCTGCGGCTCCTCTGCTGAGGCACAAGGACAGGCAGCTGCTCTGTCAGCCTTCCCCAGCGTGTGTGCTGGTAAGAAAGCACGGCCTTTTCTGTTTTTAAATGAAAACAAATTGCTTTTAGGACCTTGGATCTGAAGAGGGGAGTGTCATCATGTGTCCAACACAAACAAAAAACCGAGCTGAGCCAAGACCAGCCCAGTGCTTGTCTCCCATTCTCTGGCTGTAAACACAGGAGACTCCTCTTGGCTTGTGTGAGAGTGGGAGGGAATGCAATCACCAAGCAAAAAATGTTTCTACTTGACGGTTTAACATCGTGCAGGCAGGAGCTGTGCTGTCTACTGAGCACACTTGCTTACTCCATGGAGTCTTTGGCCTGTCCTTGTAGTAGAGGAAAACAAACTGAGATAGGAAAAATGCAGCTACTTTTTCTCTGCAACACAGATTATTACACTTTGTTGGATTTTTTCCTGAGTGGAACATACATACCAAAAATACCAGTGTGATCCTAAGCCATCAACACGATGGCTGATGTGTTTGATGGGAAAGGGCTCCAAGTCACTGGGGCATGGAGAGTGCGGGGGGATGGGGACAGAAGATGTTTGGATTGTGGATTTTGATCCAGAACAAGGTGGAAGTGAGTGCCAGTCATCACAGGCTGGGAACAGGACTGTGCAGTGAGCCTGTGGATACCACTACAGGCCTCAGAATCACAATGGGAAACAACAGCCACTGTCAGCACGGGCTGATGTCCTTCTTCAGCCAGCACCACCTGGCTCTGCCTGTGCATGTGCTTTCCTGGCCACCACTGTAGTATTTTCATGCCCCATGTTCTGAGTAATTTGGGAAAGAAGTAGGGAAAAGGAAGAGAGCCATATATAATGATCGTGGAGTTAATGGTGGATTTCAAGTTTCTAGGTGGAGGAATAATGGATTAGTGTTGGAAGTCTGGTTCAGTTATGTGTGTTCTGGCAGACACAGCTGGAGGAAACCTTGAGGTGTAGATGAAAAGTCCATTTTCACTTTGTAAAGATGTATGCACACCCTTAACTTTAAAGGTATAAATTTTCCCGTTGACTTCCCTGGAACTATTCATGCATTAAACATATGCATGAGCCTTTCTAGAAATAGGGAATATAAATGAGGCTACCAAAATAGTTAACCAGAAATACTTTCTGTACAATGGAACAGAAAAATTTGCAAGAGGTGTGCACATAGGAGCTCTTAGGAACGGATGAACGTAGACCACACTGTTAAAGGACAGGGCATCGTTGCTTGTGTATGAGAGGGTGTTTCCAGCTACCTATAGAGCAGACTGGAGTGCAGTTTGCATTTGTTACATTAATTAAGCAATTTACTGGAATTTAACATGTGGCGGATTGGCAGGAGGCAAGTTTAACTTGGGTTGTGTGGCTGAGATCCTTTCATTGCGTTGACAACCTCGAGTCCTGCCAACAGAGCAGCACACTCAGTGCATTTCTGCTGGTGGCTTCTGTGCTAAGTCCAACTTAAACAATTCCATTGGGGCCTGACAAAGGGAACGGAGAAAAATGAACAGGATCTACATTACTTAAACAGTCTGTTGTGGGCAAGATACCCCAAGTCTGTTCATAAATAATGAATCTTTATTCAAGGAGTAGCTTCCCTGGGCTACCAGGAATTCTGTCACCTATTAGCCTCTAATTATTTTTTTAATATTCACATGGGAAATGTTTCTATTTTTATTGTCTGTATCTGTTTCTTCACCTTGTTTTTCTTGATAGGGTTATTGTCTAGGCTATGCTGTAGTTATTAGCATTTACATCTATAGGTTATTCTGGAGTTACCATCGCCTGTTTGGGAATGTCAGCTACACAAACTTCCAGCAAATAACCAATATTTAGACTTGAACTGGTGATTGGAGAACAACATGAAGCCAGCCTACAGCACTATCAAAACCGTTAGAGGCCAAAGGCCACTTGCTTGGCAAAGGTGCCCTATACTCAAGCCTTTTAGACTTGTGTTTGTTAAACCACCTTAAAGCAGACCTTTAAGCTTTGCTGTTTCGTGGCAGAAGCCTGGGCAAGTCGCATCCTCAACCATCTTCTGTGTTTCCTTTGATGAATTAAAAATGAGTACTTGAACAAGACCATCAACTAAAAGTCTGCAAAAATGCAATTCCTTATTCAGGAGTACTTAAGGCTTTTATAGAGTTTCACAGGATTGGGGGGGTTTGGGTCTTTGTATCAAGACTACACTCTGACCTCTCTTTTCTTCTGTATTCAAAACCTAACGTCGCCCTGCCCAGGATTATCCGGATCTGCTTTTGAGTATCAAGACCAATGAACTGATGAGAAGGAAAGCTGTGGGGAAACAAGGCAAATCCAAAATGAGATGAGGCTCCAGTCTCTACTCCAGTTTCCACTTGCATTTATTCTGGTTTCCAGCAGGCTTCTTTTGGCAAAGACAGATTTACTGCTTGAGCTTTGGCACGCTGTTTCAGACAGGGAGGAGATGTGGGACGGGAGACCACAGTGTAAGAAAATGTACCTTGCATTCAGTTTTCATTAAACAAAAGGATTTCTCCATTGCCTTTGAATGTCCTCTTTTGTGTCATGATGGCTTTGCAAGATGAAATGCCTTCTGTCCTGTGTGTTGCTGTTGTTCACAAGCATCCTGGAGGCAGCTAAATATATGTTTTAGTTTGTGTATGAATTAACATCTTAGTTTTAGTACATTCTACTCCATAATTATACTGAATTGGTTTTGGAGAGTCTGAAAGCCTACCTGCTTCCCCAAAATGGTTTTGGCTTCAAATAAATGACAGGACAACAGTGATACTCAAATCATCCAGAGCAGAGAGTAGCCAGGACCAATTCTACACACTGGGAATTTCAGCAGGTTTTGAACTTTTGCACTGGTATTTGATGATTTCTTATCCTATCAGAAAGCCCTTTTGTTTGTGTCACCTTTATTTTCCTAGAAGCTAAACCTTGCTCTTGGAGAAAACAGGTTGTAGGATCAAAAGATCTAGAAAACCAGCCTTGGTATTCTGTGTCTGCATTTTTATCACTTCAGGCTCTAATTCAGCTGTGCTGTACATATAAAAGTGCAAATTCAGAAGGAATAGTTCAGAGCTTGACTTTTGGCTTTCAGATGCTGCAGACTTTTCTGCATCTCCAGTGAGTTCATTTAAACACCTGTCTGCAGCCACACCTGATCTGTGTTCTAGCACTCCCTCCTACTTTTCCCATTGTCCGTGGTATCTTTGATCAGTCCATGAATGGAACAGCACTGTTGAGGGATGCAAAGCCCAAACTGGACTTTGGTTTGAGTTCAAAAAATAAACCCAGAGAATGTCCTTTTCTTGCCTTTGGGGTAAGATACCACACACACTGTCTTACCAGAAAAGGAAGTATTGGGAAATTTTGTTTCCTAGAAGAGATATTAGAAGCAGCAATAAAACCCAAACCAGCATGAAAAGAAAAGCCTGTTTTGTAACCTCTGTCCTTCATTCAGAGCAGGAAAACCACTTCAGCTTCTTCACAAAACAGAAGTGACTTTGACATGAAACACAGGCACGAGATCCCACCAGAGCAGAGCCATGAGCAGAGCGATGGAATTTGGTGAGAATGAGAGAAAGGGGTTTCCTTTAGTGGGGTCTGTACTCTGTGACAGCGGTCGGGAGCCACTGCCGCCACATGCAATCATTGTGCTGCCCTACTGAGGAGCAGAGCCGGCTCTCCCTGTGCCAGGAGCGGTGCCAGGAGCAGTGCTCTGGTCCAGGAGCCCTGCTGGACCTCCCAGCAGGTGCCTCCAGGGTCTCCTTCAGGCTGTGCTGCAGTGCTCGGTCACGGGGGTGAATTACTGACAGCAGTGTGAGCTGATCTGCAACCAGCAAAGACCTGAGAATGTCAGAAATCCCCATTTCCACCACTGAGAAAAGCTGATTTGCTACTGTGGCATGGTGAAAATCAGGCATATTAGGATTTCCCTTCTGAGTCCAGGGGGGTCTCACTGACTCCTCTGCCGTGGTGGGAGATGGAACCTTTCCTGAGCATTTAGCAGCCAGCAGTGGCTCATGGGCACTCTCTGGCAGGCACCAGGCAGCTGAGCCCTGCCTGCCTCCAGCTAGCACTGCCTGCTCCTTGATTTAACCACACCTGTGGGAGCGAAGGAAAGAGCTCAGCCAGTTGTTAGGATACTTATGGAATCCCACAGGACACTTCCACAAAATTGACAACTGTGCTAGTAAGTACTTTTTTGTGTCTGCTCGAGGGACTGAAATGTCTAAGTTATTATCTGCAGCAGGGACTTCAGGCTTAATAGGCTCAGAGTGCTTGTGCAGGCCATACAATCAATGGGAAGGGGCATGTCGTGTCAGCCTGCAAGATTTGTTGTGAACAGGATTGCAGAATAATCATATTTGGAATGCCTCCATGGATTTTAAAGATGGTGAGCCCTTTCCTTTAACTGCATGGGCTATTCAAATTCCTGGGCTCCACTGGCTTCTGTAACTTCATTGCCTATGCAACTGGTCTACAGCATTTGCTTAGAGGATGCATAAATTTTTTTTAAAGCATCATTTTTTTCTGATGGGTGAAAATACAAGCACCTGTATAATTTCACAAAATGTGATTTTATTGTCAGAAAAGCGCCACTGATGCATATGGTAATTGAAATGCAAGCAGTGGCAGTAGTATCACTGCAGAGCCACTAAGTTAATGCATTAAAATAAAGGACAAGGGAAAGTTCAGCCATGACCTTGTAACTGAATGCTCCTCATCATGGGCAAGACTGCTCAGCAGGGTGGGGACGGAGTGGCCTCCCATCAGCTTCCTGCTTTCCAGAAGGGGTTGAACAGTGTCCCACCTCAAGCTGGAAGGAGATGTGACAGGAGCTTCCAACGGCAGTATATGCTGTTCCACCAGGACACGCTCCAAGGAACTGGGAGGAGCAGAACAGCAGCTCTGGTGGTGTCTCCTCTCCAGCCAGGTTTTCCTCTTCATGGTGGCCACAGGCTGCTCCTGCAACCCCCTGGCCTTTTTAGAGTGTGCTCTTTTCACCTAAGCCATTCTTTGCTCCTATGGGCATTTTTCTATGGGCTCTGGAGAGAAATGGAGCCCTTTGCCTGCCAACTTTTGATGGCCAAATGGCTCTCCTGCTTCCCATACGTTAGCAAACCCTTGAGGAGTTTTCCAAACAGTCTCCCCTCTTCTCAACCCCTTCCCCTCTCACTTCTCTCCTCACAGAGATATTGGGATGGAGACAGAACTGTCAGTGATGGAGCCTGAGTTGTGCCTCAGAGACAGGACTGCCCACCACAGCATGATCTTCTCCATCAGCAGTGTGAGAGTGTGCAGATACTCCAAGTCAAAATTCCTACTCATCCCTTCACAGGAGATGTAGAGTCTGTTCCTTGACCTTTGCCAAGCCACCTTTGAGGCCCTGACTTCTGTCTGCCACTGCAGGAACCTCACAGCCTTGCCTGGCCTCTTTTTGGAGCAATGGCCTAAAATCCTGTCCTTCTTATACTCAAACCCCAAGATTTCCTCTCTTTCCTCTCTCCCCCACGGCTAGGAGGTCTTTAGCACAGGCCCAGCGAGACGTATGAGAAAGAAGCCTGGCAAAAGGTTTAAATTAACTCTGGTGGCTGTGCCAAGTCCTGCAGAACGAGAGTGCCAAGATGCAAACATGGCTGTTCACCAGCATTTGGCACGGCGGTGACATCTTGTCACCGCTATCTGGGAGCACCGAGGCCCACACAGGTACAACGACCAGCTGGCTGGGGCAGCATGCAAAGCAGGGTGGGAAAGCAGAGGGAAGAGTGCCAGACTTTTCCCAAAGGAAGTCACAGCCCTGTTTCTTCAAAATCATCTACTCAAAAGTGACATTACTCCCGATTGCCAACAGAATCAAGCCTCCACAGCTATTCACCAGTTACACTGATGTGTCACATGGGTTCAGGCTTCCCTATCTGGGTAGCCCAGTCTGTGCTGGTAATAGTGAGTGTACATAAACTCTCCACAAAGGAGAAAACGACTCACTTTCAGTGAAGCTTGGTCCTGCCACAGAAAGCTGCAAGAGTGCTTTGGAGCTAAGTTGGGAAGGTGCCTAGAGCTGGAGGGAAAAAACCCCCAACATAAAATAGGAAGTCTGTTTTGACATTTAATTCTTCCTGGGTCCAGAGCAGCAGGATTTTATATTTTCATTATAAATAAGCTATAAACCATCTACATAGTGGAATCCATATTCCCAGGTGGGAACAACCTGCAGGTCATCTCTAGTCACCTTTCTCTTTTGAAAGCATTACCATGCCAGACAGGTCAGTGAACAGTTCAGGGCCCTTTTGTCACACTCCACATTATCCATAGCCCAGTGCCTCTCTGCTGTCCTCTCTCACACACAGAGGTGGCCAAACCTTTGATTTCAGACACTGCTGGAGGCATCAGTTCTCCATCCAGATCGCTCCTTTCCCTGTCTGAAAATGTTTTCTATTGCCAAAGTCTTCCAAGCCCTTCCAGTGTTTCCCCTTCTTTATAAAATGCAGGGGTCCTGTGCTACTCTGTAGTTGTTGGACTCATTGCAACTGTCTGCAGCTTTTCACAGGTGCAACTTCCTACAGCAGCTGGAGTTTGGTGCTGTGGCACAGCTTTCTCCTGAGGCAGGTGTTAAGTCTGGCATCAGGCTTGGTGATGCCAAAATGGCATTGCCCATTGCCCCAGTATGGTATTTGTCTATAAAAAGTACACTTGAATAAAGAGGTTCAAGAGACGTTTTATTAGAGCAGCCACAGAAAAGTAAGAAGTCATGTTCCTCTTCAGACACAGTCCAAGCCTTCGATACAGCTGCCATCAAAGTGGTATTTCTTCTTCCTTTGTCCATTACTCTCCAGCAAAAACACAACTGCAGGTATGTTTCCACAGGAGAATATTTACCTTCTGCCATTTCCAAACTCCAGGGGAAGTTAACTTTCTGAGATTAGTTATATAAGAAAAAAGGAAACCTGAATTTTATGTGCAAGTACAAACTTAAACCAAGCAATGTTATTTGTATTTTATTTGCTCTACAAATGTCTGTCTAGGAATACAAAGAACTTTTAACTGAATATAAAACTCAACATTTTCTTTCCAGGTGTCCGCAGAAATACTAGTTTAGTTGAAAATAAATATAAAGCCTGCAAAATACCTTTACTTGGTTTTGCTAAGAAGCTCTCTCATTTTGAAAAGGATGGGGGAAAGGGTGAACTAGTTGCCCTTTATTTCAAGCTTGCTGCTTTAATACCATGTTGCATATGAAGCAACAAACAAAAATCCTAAGGAATGTAAAAAGTTCCTGTGCCTACAAAAGCCTTAATAATACCACCCTGAGCTGAAGAACAATGGCACTGACATGAAAGGATTTTCATTTCTAAGAAATACCTGGCTAAAGTACAGTTCAGGAATATATGCATTCCATGCTCTTCTGATTTAGCACAGGCCTACTAACTCGGAATGTGCTTCCTCCTGGGAGACTGAGCTGCAGCAGCTCAGGGCACCCCAGGTGAGACAGTGGGCTGGAGATGGGGCAGTACCTCAGGTGTGGGTGAAAGAGGAGAATCTGCATTAAACAGGGTATTCCAGGTATAATGGCACATTTCATACACTGTTCCTGGCTCACAAGGATGAACTGCACTCTCCACTAACTACAATCGCTACAAAATTTTGAGAAAATTCTCCACTGAAGAAATGGCAAACTCCATTTATAATACCCACAGAGCATTAAGGTACAAACAAAATTGCTGCTATCCAGGTTCTTTATCACTGAGACTTATTTCTGAGACTTGTATCCTAAAGGTTCATTTTTTCCAAATGGCATAATTTTGGCAGAGGATGAGGTCAGTGCACTCCCAGATTATGTACTGCCTATCCCTCCTGCAGTATTACAGGGATATGCAGATGCTCAGCACCTCAGAAATCCAAGCTTGCTATACAGCTAAAACAAATGTGCAGAGCATGAATATTACAATTACCAGAGAATTAAAAAAATCTGTCTGCATTCAAAGTAAAAATAAAACTGGGAAATTTCAAAATTTCCTGAGGTGCTCTTTTTGATCAACTAGAACTTTGGCTTCATTTCAATTTAGGCATTTCTTTTATAGTACAATGCAAAATACAAACTACATTGTGAATAATATAAAAGCTTTTTTTCCAGACAGGAATGCCAGAACATATCCATTGCTTTTTTTCTCAAGCATATTCTTTATGAAGTATGATTTTATGAAGATGTTAATCATCAGTGGAGCTGTATTCTCCAATGGAAAGGGGGGCTGTTTTGTTTCTTTTTTTCTAGCAGAAATTACATAGTCCCAGAATTTTCAGATTTCAAAGTTCTCTAGTTCTGCTTGAATTTTCCCATTCTTTTTTATAAAAAATTCAGTATTGCCCTTTTATCATAATTCAGAGTGGAAGTGTCTACTCATGGTAAACCATCTAACTTGGGTCCACTCTAGGCTGAATGGTTATTATATATTTTTGCATGGATTTGTATACTTATGCAGGTTTTGAAATAAAATACATATTGGTGCTGATAGATGAGAAAGCACAAATGAAATGACATTCTATAAAATCCTCAGCTCTGGGGAGATGTTGAAAACGCAAAGTTCGCTTGTGTGTCAAAGTAAAAGAACTAACTGGCATCAAGAAGTGATCAGATGGTTTAAAGTGAGAGAAGGAAAAAAGGAAGTTTTCCCATAGAAAGAGTAATTAAACTGAACTCATCGTGAACAGACACGATAGAACCCAAGAGGGTAACTGAACTCTACACACCTGCGATTCCAGACACACGTTCAGCTTGAAAAAGCTGCTTCAGAAGTCAGGAAAGTCAAAGGTGTCTCACAACAGAGTTTTTTAGGCATCTTCCTCAAAAAGATACTGAGCTAGATACTTCTTCTTAATATGCATTTTTGTTAATAATCTCTTCAATCTAAACTCTAAAACGTGCTGTGCAACATGACTGAACAAACATCGCTGTGAGAAATATTTCCTCCTTGTTTGAGTAATTTGAATTTGTAAGCTAATGTAAGTTTTTGTATTAAATAATGTAATGTGTGCAATTTTGTTTCTTGTAAAGCACTTTGAAGCTTTCAAAGGGCACTCTAGGTTCATAAATAATGTGGTGTTCTTTGCCAGAACTGTAGGGCATTTCTCATAAGTTCTGAATCTTCTTTGCCAGAATTGCAACATGTTGCATGCCAAATCCTGCACACAAATGTTCTACATGTGGCAAATACGTATTGGTAAAGACCAGAGGCATGGCATTCCTGGATTTCTTAGAGAGAGTGAGGAAGGGAAAGAAGTGGGAAGGAATAATGAGGGAGAGCAGAGAAAAAAAAATCTTTGCATCATTTAAAAACCACCCAAACAACAAAAAAACCAACCCCCCACTCCCAAAACAACCCATAACTTGCACTTCATTATTTCAAAAAGCAAAACTGTTTGCTGCATGCAGCACAAACTCACAGGTACCCAGAGCTGGGTCTTTACTTTTCCTTCAGTTATGGAAATCAGGCCTCTATTTCTTTAACAGTTGAAGATTCTTCAAAGCCAGATGTTTGCCAGGGTCAGAACACCTGCAATACCTGCTCCTCCAAGGTCTTGCTAAATGGAGAGGCTGAGAACTTGGGGCAGAAGCACAGTCAGGATCACCACTATTTAACAGGCTGTGAAAATGAATCCTCTTCTTCAGGCAGAATCATGAATGCATTTCTTATGCTCAAGGCTACATGGAATAAACCAAGGCCAGTGTTTATGAAGAGTGAACTCTGGCCTCTTTGCAACCTCTGCCATAGAGAACCAGGCTCCTACTTTTGGAGTCTGGCAGAGAAGGTTTGTAAAGCAGCAAGACCCAGAAATTCCAACAGGCATTTGGCCACACAGGTTAGATTGTTGAAGGACACCATAAGTTTAATGTGTCTTTGGTTACCATTTACTTGATTAAGCACAAACAAGCCATGCCAACATGCCTCCATAGTTTGGACTGAACTGCTGAAGTAATTAAAAAATTTTACTATTCCCCGCCCCTCACTGAATTTTAAGAAAATGGTGACAACATTGATCACCCAGCAACAACCACCTAGTTGCAAAGTTACTAAAAGCTACACAGAGCTTATCAGGTCTTAAGCACCAGGATTTGATAAACATTTACAAAATAAACTGATGTTAAAACTGAACTCCACATTCTGCAACACTAAATGAACGTTTTACTATCTGGTTTCTTTTGAGGTGGCAAGAAACTACAGTAAAACCTTCGCTGTTGCCAGAATTACACTGCTTAGAGAAAAATACCCTGTGGGTTACCATTTGCTGCCATGATTTACAAAGATACGGTCTATAGTCTGTATCAGCCTCGTGTGGAAGTTTTAAAGGGAAAAAGCTTTCTGCAGAGTTTGCAGATTTCTGCATGAGTGTCTGTGTTGTTGCAAAGAGGATCAAGTGGTGCTGTGCCACAAGCTTCTCAAGGAAGTTAGCACATTTCTTCAGGTTCATCTCCTGCAAGGTAAGACTCTCCCCTCCATTGTTCCTGTCTATCCAATAAAAAGCTGACAAACTGTCTACAAGCAGAACACAGAGCGAGGGGTGAGAGCAGAACAGGTTTTCTAGAGAGTAGAGAGTGAGGAGTAACTGAGTGCTGCTATTGCAGCTGACAAGGAAGAGCCTCCCCAGACACTGCTTTATTAGTTCCTCCGTCCCTTGAGCCAGTCTGTTCTCAAGGATGGTGACCAGGCGGAGCACATCGAAATGGTAATCGGTGTCCACAAACATCACTTCTACTTCCAGTCCTCCTTCTGCTTTGGGAATGATGCAGCGAGCTACCAGGTGATAAAGCATTTCTGTTTTTCCTGTCCCTTCTGGGCCATGGAATTCAATAACATCTCCTGTTCAAAAACAAAGCAGCATGTTGTCAGGTGAGAGCATTGATAGCCCAGTGTCAGTTGTCAGTGTCTTCTGAACCAATACTCACTACTCCACAAACTGAAAAATGAGTTTAGAAAATTTGGTAGTAATAAAAACCATTTAAATCCTGGTTAGCATTTACCAAGAGGTATTTCAATTTTCAAGAAAGGCCTCTAAAGTGAAGTTAATCAACTGTGAACAAAGGTTGAAAACCTCTGCCAGCAGCATTTAGGAGACTTCTATTGATAAAAGGTTGGCAAGTAGATTTCATCTGTATCATTACAGGCACATGAAGGCAGAAGAGGAAGCTGCTCTATAAAAGTGGAGAACCTTCTATGTACACACAATTAAGAAATAACAAAGTAGAGGAAAAAGCAAAAAAAATTTGACATATTAGAGGTCATGTCACAGAGGTGTCACATGCTGCATGTCACAAGATTCCTACAGGAGTCTGTGACAAGTGAAGAGGACACCAGTAAGTTTATTTAGCACTTATATTCTACTGTGGTGATAATAATGTGAAACGGCCTCTTTTGACAAGGGAGACTCAGGAATTCCTTCAACTCCAGGCAACGCCTCTGTCTGAAGCAAAGGATCTCTGTTCGTAAAAGGATTCAGCCTAATTACCTCATCCATGTGGGTCATAAAATATATATCATAAAATTTTAAAATGTTAATTAAAAACAGCATTAAGCTTCATTAGGAAACCAGTTCTTTTGTTGGATGTGAATGCAAGATACTCTGATGCCTTATCCAAAGTCGTCTGATGTCTTGTATCAGAGCAAGACTCTAAATAACGTTAATTTATTAGCTGCTCTTTATAAATTTCTAATTTTGGGAACTGGATTATTTATTTATGACATTTTGGATTTTAGGCAGAGGGTAAATACACACAGTAAGGAGAATCACCCAACTGTAATTGCAGGAAGGTGAGAGACTTCCATGGCTTTGGCAAGTGCAAATGGCATAACAGCTTTCCATAGGGGGATGTGAGAGCAGAGAATTAACTGCAACTTTCCCTAAACATGTTCGTGCATGCCTGAGTTAACAGGGTTTTTCAAGTCACTGCTCAGCTTCCAGAGGATGTCCTCATTCACAAGTGCCTACAATGTCAAGCTTGGGATGGGGCGAGGAGGATGGTTGGGAAGAAACCAAGCTCTTCTCCCTCTGCAAGTGTTAAAAGCAATTTACACCTGATGTGCCAAGTCTGTCCATTTCAGTAACACTCAGAAATACCATTTCTATGAATTTCTGATACTTTGAAATTTATTAAAAAGCTTGATTGCCTCCCAAGCCCTTACTAAGCTGTTCTGAATGGCTCCCTCACTTCTGAGATGGAAGATGACTACGCTTCCTGGGACAGAAGTTTTTATTTTCTCTTCCTGTCCAGAAGTCGCAGTATCCACGTGTGACACTTGCAGCCAGTGGCTCTGCTGTCACACAGCCTGTGCCAGAGACATAACCACACCCTGGCAGGGTGAGATACCAGCTTGGAAGAACTCCTCCTAACTGTGCTGGGCAGGTCATTCCCTCATATTTCGTCTCTTGAAATATTTTAGAACAATTGCGTAAGGCAGCTCTGGTTAAGGAACAAAATGTATCTTTTGCCACTGGCTGTGGCATGAAACTTCTGCCACCCTGACTGGCATTTCTGAATCCAGACCAGGAACTGAGTGGGGCCAACAGGCAACACAGACTGCTTCACCTGCCTTTCAGCAAAATATGACCTGTTTCATTCAAAAGTTATTCTGGGAAATAAATGCTTCACTTTTTCCATTTGAAGACGTTCTAGCAGGATATCTGTGTGCTGGAGAATGACTCTGGATGAGGTTTTTTTCTTGGCAGAACTATTTAAGCAAAAATTCGAAGCTGAATGACAAAAATTATTCTCAGAGGTTTCTGTGGTGGTGGTTTATAAATGTTAACAGCAAGACAGCCAAGCACCCCTTAAAGTTTGTTCAACACTGCTGAACAAGACAGAGCTGCCTTGTAGCTTGACCAAGACATTTGAGTTACTCTGGAAACAGTAACAGCTTGGACTGCAAGAAACCCTCAAGAGAGCTGGACATTTCTGTGCCTTCCTGATTATCCAAGAGGCTGCCCACAAGAAGAACGGGTGCAAAACAGGAGCCATTTATAGCAGCATCTATAAATGTACGGTTTCATTGAATTAGCAACCAGGCTGTTACAGTAAGATAAGAGGGGAAATTCATTCCTCTGGATCTGAGAGGACAAAACCATGACACACCAAAGGAGGAAATGAGGCCAGCAACGTTTTCAAGAATCCTCCGACACCCTGACAATAGGTCACAGAAGAAACTGAGTGATCAGGACTAGCATCATCCATTAATGTCAAAACAACTTTGAAAGGAGGATTAGTAAAAAGATACTGTCACAGGATGAGAACAGGCTGAGAGGGAGAGCAGGAACAGACACTTTAACATGGAAGAAAGTTAATGGGAATTTTTTCTATTAGAACTGGTGTTGGCAGACGTTAAACATATCAGTAGATGAATGTTCCATTAGCTTGGCAAAACAAGTAGAAGACAAACTAATTGGGTTAATAAAGACTTAAGTTTGTGAAGATTTAACAGATGGAGATGGATGAGCAGAGTGATTTCACATGAAATTCTGCACTGGTGAATTCCAGAAGCAGGTTTTAAGGAGTCCCCCAACACATTGCCTGGCTCAGGGCAGCTTGAACTGGCCCACAGTGGGCAGACTGAAAAGAACAAATCCACTGCTATGAACGGGCATGCAGGTGAAACTAAATGATGCTGCAGAAATGGAAATATTATTGTAACACTTATATATTTTTAACTGAAACACTGTGCTCCTGCTCATCAATTTGGTGTTACCTTTTGAATGAGAAGAGCCCTATTTTTGTCTGTAATCAATCCACCAGCAAATGCCGGTCAAACTATTTTCTGACACTGCAGACACAAACAGGCTGTTGGAATACTCAGCAATAACTTTGTGTGTTTCACATCGCAGGCTACCTTGAAGTTCCTGGGCTGGTCATTTACAATACTGTGCAGAAGCTGTCACTAATATTTATACCATTTATAAGTAGAAAGGCCTAATATTTATTCCAAGTTAATGCTGGGTGTCATGCTATTGCTGAACACCAGAGCCTTACATTGACTCCCACACCTTCGTGCCAGTGGCACAGGGGAAATATGACTGGCAATAGTGGAAGATTATTTAATGCTTGTGTCACTTTTGCTCCATTCCAGAAGAGCTTAAATGGTATGTAATTAATGTACTTATGTGTGCTTAAATATGCAAGTCCATCATAATTAGAAGCAGTGGTTAGAATATCACATTAATACCTATATTACCTGTCCCTATTTTACAGTACCCTGACATGCAAGTTATGAACACTTAACTCAAAAGTAACCTTTGGATAGTTTATTGAAACTTCATGTATTTGTTTGGTTTAAATACCATCAGAAAAAAAGAATAATATAGGTCTTTGCATTGCTTTAATCACAGCATTTTAGACGAAGAGTGTTCAGTATGGACTTCATGGGCAACATATTACAGAATTCCACAGTGACACACTAAAAGTCAAGTTCATGACAAATGGAGAGGGAGGCCTTCAACAGGGATTTAAGACTGAATAATGAGAACACACATCAAAATAACACATGGGCTCCCATGAATACTGTGGTATTAAAAGACAAAGCAAAACCGTAATAAAAGGTGAAGTCCATTTATATATATACAGCTAAAGAGATGTGCTAATATGTTAGGCAGCTTCATTAATGTCAGCCAAAAAGCATGACCAATGCGGGTAATAATTGATACCATTTGTTGAAAGCAGAAGAAAAATACAAGAGCTTCAAAAGCTCAATGACTCTGTTGGCACAGTGAAACCAGTGACGAATTTTAGAAGGTTTCCAGCCATCTTAGAACTGAGGTTCTGGAACAGTCTTTGGGCAGACATGAGCAACCTATAAAGCTTTAAGAGTAAAGCAGATAATTTGACATGAAATTATATAATGCTATGGACTGCAGCAAGGGCAGTTAGAGATCCCCCGGAAAACTTCTTAAAGTCTGTTTGACCAATACATAACCAGTTTAGTCTCAAACATTTGGTTTTTTGTGTGTAAAGCTGAGTAAAAAATACCAAACATACAGACTAAAAGATCAGCATTTCATAATTATGTTTTGAAAAAAATACAGTAATATCTTCTAAAAAAATTAACAATTTGAGAGACTTGTGAAGCATATACCAATTTCACTCCTGCCCCTTAATTCTTCTTGTGAGTAACACAGCAGTTCAGAAATAAAGAGTAGTTACAAGTTCTTCTGTGCTGTACTTGTACTGGCTCGGCAGCATTTCTCTACCTTTTATCTTTGTTATGTCACATTGGAAACTCTCAGGGCAGGAATCCTGCTAAAGCCCACATGTGTTCTCTAGTGCTGCAAAACAGGACACAAAGAGTCTCCCAGTGACTGTGTTTGTAGACTAAGCATCATTTCTCATCCAATTACCCTGATTCTTTTTATTGCTTTTTCTGCTATTTCTTCTGAACCTTCCATATTTGTGGGAATTCAAACTGCAGACAAGTGTCCTGATACCCACTGAAGCCACACACTTGTCTTGTGAAATCCACTCACTCATACATAAATTCCACAACAGTAGTACCTCACCACTTGATCCTTACAGTCTGCCACTTACCTGCTTTTTTTCACATATATTTTTAGTCTTGTGTAATCAAGAGTGGTCTCTTCCATTGTGAAATTCATGAAATTTCACACAATCTGGAAAATCAGTCTGACTTCCTGAATAGCGTGTTACTTTCTGTTTAGTTCAGTAATTTCTTTCGTTCAAATATCCAACCTTGATCTTAAAATTTCCTGTACTGATGTCATTGGGAGGCTACCTCATTCCTCCAATCTGAAATTCTCATTCACTGAAGGTCTCCATAATCCATGTTGATCCTGACATTGTGAACTCATTCAACTAATTAGTACCTATGTCCATAATGGAATTGTTTATAAAGTTCTATCTATGTATAATTAGGATTTTTCAGGTCAAGACTGAATGGCCTGATGACTTGACTTTACTGAAAAATACTGTTTGCTCATGCCCCTTATCCTAATTTATCCAGACAACTCCATATCACTGAACTCTTTGCTATTTACTGAACCTCATGTTCTTTGCAAATTTCTGCAGTTATGACTTTCTGGTGGTTGTCTAGACCACTGATTAAAAAAAAACAAACAAAGAGGTTTAATGACAGACTCTAGAACAAATTGCTGTAAAACTACTGGACACTGACCAATGTGCTTGGTATTTACTCACCTATACCTGTGTTTTGATATGCATAAAGTAGATTTTAAGGCCTATTTAATAATGTTTGGAACGGTGACTTTGCATTATTTAATTTTATCTAGTTTGCACAGAACTACATCAACAATTAGAATTCTGATCTAGGGCTTGTATGCTTATCTCTGTCACATTGCTCTGAGAATACTTTTACATGAACATTTTTCCATAAATGGGATAAAGTCATTTTTACCATGGACAGGAGATCCTTCCTCAGCAAACAAATAAGGTTCAAGATTCTTCAGAGAACTTCTGCCCTCAAGACGTGCAAGCAGCTTTTAAAGAAAAGACAAAGAGTCACACTGTTAACTCAAAATAATGGACCTCAAGAAACAAATTTAAAGCATTCTAAGAACTGACAGTTTTCCATGACAGTCCTATTGAAAGAGTAGCCTGATTTTAAAAACGTTTTCATAAATACATAGGGAAATGTATAGTCTGGACTACAGCAGGAGAAGGTTCTGTCCTTACAAACAATGAGCACGCAGATTCAGTGGCAATGAGGACTGGATACACGAGGAGAAATAAAGCTTCAAAAGCAAAGGCTGCTCAGGTACATGAGCGAGAGGGATTGCCTCTGGTACACAGCAGTACTGCCATTCCAAAGAACAAAGGGAAAGAACATCATTTGTAACAGCCATCACCTCCAAAAAAAAAAATACTGGCTGAGAGGTGAAACCTTACCCATCATCAATCCCCCGAGCCAGCCTCTCTGAGCATTTATAAGTAAAACCATGTGTATTTCACCTGAAAAGTTACACAGGACTCCTCTGGGCTACAATCCTATTATATCAAAGTTACTTGTTCAAACAGAGTATGGATTAAGAATGTTCAAAAGTAATTAGTCACCAGCGGCTCTGCAAGAACCTTTCTAAAGCAAGCTTGAATTTGTTAAGCAAGTTCTCCAAAGCCCCTTGTAAAGTAAGTCAATTGTAAAACTAATTAGTTCAAAGATCATGGACAGTTTCTTAAATTGAGAGGTATTTGCATAGCAAGTAGACAGGTATTCACAAAACCTGTGTTGTTAGTATTTCTGGCACACTGTGTGAAGCAAGAATGAACATTTTCCCTGGTACTAGAGCTGTTATTCCCTACATGTATTAGCACACATGGGAAAGGACATTATTGGGATGCTCAGTGCCACCACAGCACGTACCCTGGTGCCAAATACTACATTATCCAAGACACCCAGCTGTCATTTACAGATCTGAACAAAACAAATCCTGTTCAGTTTTATCCCATCCTCAAAACCAAATGAGCAGTGAGTACACACCTTCAAATAACTGCTGCCTTCTCTTTCCTCCTTGCCACATCCATGAGCAACATTTGCTCTGAATTGTCTTAAAAGTTCTTTAAACAGTAGTGAGTCTGCATTTGTTTGCCTTTAACAGTAAAATAAAACTCCATTAAATGGTCCTGAATTTACTTCAAGTGGTCACAATGGGAATCTAAGAGTGACATTTCCATTGACATTTTAAGAGTCCCTTCCATTAACAAAATGTCAATGTGTTTGCCTTGGCCTCTTCACACACATCCAGTTTTCTGACTCGTCCACTGAAGGGCCAGAAAAACACTCGAATTGACCTTGCTCTGGGTCAGCAGATCTTCCCCTTACACTTCACACGTTTGTGCAGCACAGAAAACACACGGTGAACCCTTGGGAACCAGCAGGGTTCCATGATCTGGACAAAGCAAAAATCCAGATGGAGACAAGTACACAAGAATACAGGAACGTAACTTGGGGCACATAAACCAGCAGCTCTCAGCTACCAAGAGGGCCCTGGCAGACCCTACATGTGCAGCCCTTCTGTGCAAGCAGCTGCCAGGGCCTGGCCCCTGGCGAGGAGAGGCTGCACCCCTGGGGAGAAGGACCAGGAATCTCTCACCCCTTCGTCAGCAGTGGAAGTTGAGAAAGAGGAAAACCACCACAGGCTGCTGCTTTCTGATGCTCTTCACTTCCCAGCAGAGGAAGCACTGCTGAGGCACTCAGGGATAACAGGGGCTCCATGACAGGCGCTGCTGGGGCCAGGAGTCACAACTATTGCTGGTCTAACACATTTCTGCAGCCTCCTGCTCCTAAATTAATTTGTACATTAAAGAATACATCCTCTGCAGTTTATGTTTTTCTGGAAACAGGGAGCCCCTGTCTCCTCTTAGACTATCACCTCTTTAAGTTTACTGAGAGAGCTTTGGAAACACACAGTAGATTGATCGCTTTCGTTTAAATATGAATCTGCAGCTATTTAAATGACAAGTTTATGTATTAATTTTAAATAACTACAGGTGCTTTCTCTGAGCACTGCTCATGTAGGTAATTTATGGTAATTTGCTGATGATAGCGCACCTGTGTTTTTATCAAGCTTGTATTTACTTCCGAGTTCTGAAGCAGAATCTCCAAAGGCACTTGCATCATTAGTGCCATGCTGGGAGCCACGGGGTTCCTGGCAGAAACAGCCAACAATTTTCCTTCAACTCTCACAAAGGTTTGTCCACAGTGCAGCAGAAGTGATGGCAGCAAAGCTGAGATGAGACACTACTCAGGCATCCCTCACGTCTGCCCACATTACAGACAGGGACACCACAGGCTGCTCCAAATGGAGCAAGAGCCACCTTGGCTCTGTTCCAGGGGAGACATTTCCATTTTGCCTCCTCACACGTTCTTCTGGAAAATGAGAGGGGGGAGAAATCTACAGCATTTAAAGGGTGATCTGGAGTGTGGATATCAGGTGTCCCAAGCTTTATCAGGACAATGCACAGAACACACCAGTACAGCACCACTGGACAGAACCTTGGAGTGGGAAGAGCTTAGAAAAAAAATTTCAAGTCCCTATTTCAGGTCCTGTCCCATCAAACTGTAGATGCTCATTCCTACCTTGATAAGCCTCTCTTCACCTTCTTTTGCATAAAACACCACCTTTTAGCAACCTGATAGTGGTAGGTCCTCACTCTCAGGTGTTCTTCGAAACATATGTGCAGTTACATGTAGAGAACAAGCAAGAGCTCAGCAGCAGCTGGGTTAAATGTCATTAATGACAAAGCTGATGGGACTCCAATATTTCAACTATGCCTTTTATAATTTATCGTCCTTTCAATAAACAAATATGCACACGGACAGTGCCACTGACTAATGCATGATGTGCTTATACTCTGCTGGTTTCAACAGAGCTGTGCATCAATGGAAGCACACACGTAGGTCTTGTCAGGAATGAGAGATTACTTCATTAAAATGTTAAAGAAATTCAAATTAAATGCTCCGGCTCTGTTAGAGGCTGTGAGCTAACCTACAGGCTATTTACACATACAAGCCTATCTTGAGTACTACACAAAATTTAATGCTCAACCACTACAACTGCTCTGACTGAGCTTTTGTAAACTTTGGGCATGAAGACATACGCAGGCTATTTATCATCACTTTTATTGTGATATACCAAAGGTGCTTTGCAAGAAGTTCTAATTTGTTGTATTAATTACATTCAATAATAAAAGCACAACACTGCGGTCTCAGTATAACTCAGTAAAATTTGATTTTACACATCAGACTGTTTGAGGAAGTATTGTTTGAAGTTAAGTGTTTTCTGTTTCAAGTGCTTTTACAATTTTTTTCTGGACACTGCATTCATACACTGACCTTTCCTAACCCATTGGTTGTTAATTCCTCCCTTGTTCCATCCATTGCAGGCAGTTGATGCCACGTGCATTCCCTGTTGGCACCAGGGACAAATAAATGCATTTACCCCTTGGACACAGAGCACAGCTCATGTCCTTAATTTGTGTCTATTTGCTGGTAGTGGACATCTGGTACTAATTTCTTTTTTTTTTTAAGTGCCAAAAGGGCTTAAAAGCTCAAGTCCCACTAAAAACCACACGGAGCTTTAACAATAAATGTTATTGCACTTTTCTGTTTTATGTGAACTATTCGCATATTCTGGTACAGTTACAGAAAAATCTCCAAGCAATTAAGTTGCTGATTGCAAGTGGAAGTTTCTAACAAATAAACCACCCAGAAGAGAAAAAAAAAAAAAAACCCTAACAAAACAACACAACAAAACCCCGAAACTCAAACCTCTTTTCTCCTAAAGAGGAGGAAAGCAATTCCACCTTACACACAGTTTATTTATAGAATCATAAAACTGGAAGAGGCCTTTAAGATCATCAAGATCGAACCTTTAAATCAAACCTTCTTCACAGGTTTTCCTCCTTAGGCATCCCCTTCACTGCTTGGGAGGGGAGCTCAAAGGGAATATTTATAAAGGAATTACCGGGACACCTGAACCAACCTTCCCTGTGCTGCAAGAAGCGCCCAGGGCAGGAGTTCACCCGCATCCCAACACAAAGGCAAGACAGGGAACCCAGGGGACCCCGATCCCTCCCGGACCCGCGGGAAATCCACCGGGAAAGCCTCCGCGGCGTTTCGGGGTGCGGAACTCCCTCCCTCCCTCACACACCGCCCCCCCAGGAGGCCCCGCGGCAGTGGAGGAGGGGGAGGCTCGGCGCTCCTCTTCCCCGCGGTGCGGCCTCGCCCGGCCCTCCCCGCCCGTGTGCCCGGGGCCGAGGGGAGCGGGGCGGGGGCCGCGCCTCACCTGCGTGCCCGACTCCGCCCCGCCGNTTGCGGGTTCGAGTCCCGCCTCGGGCTCAATTCGTGGCCTCTCGTCCTGCGCGGTTTGGGGTTCCTTGGACGCGGCCGGGAGAATCGCAGAGTCAAATAGGTTGGAAAAGACCGCTGAGGTCATCGAGGACAACTTGTGGCAGAACATCACCATGCCAGCCAGACCACGGCACTGAGTGCCACGTCCAGTCTTTGCTTAAACACCTCCAGGGATGGTGACACCTTAAACACCTCCACCACCTCCCTGGGCTGCCCATTCCAGTGTCTGGTCACCCCTTCTGAGAATAAATTCTTCCTGATATCCGGCCTAAACATCCCCTTGCACAGCTTACAACCATGTCCTCTTATCCTGTCCCAAGTTACCTGAGAAGAGGCTGACCCTCACCTGGAGGCGGCTGTTTATTTCTTTTTAAGGACCTGACTTTCTACAGGTGTGGGGTTTTTTTTTCCTGCTCCTGCTGGAAAGGGGCGAGGTGGCTGGGCGGGTGTGACTCAGGGGATGCTCCTGTGTGACACTGGGGCAGCTGTGATTCAAGGGAAGCTCGTTCGCGTGGCCTCAATTAAACTCTTGACGCCTCCAAAATTGCTCTTTGCCAAAGCCAGCTATCAATTATGGCTTAAATTAAAAGGGGTCTAGAGTATTTTTAATAAGTCCCTGGAGTGAACTGGGCTTGCGTGGTGTGTGATGCTCTGGAGGAGCTGATGTTCAGTGGCTGGGTCAGCAGCCGTGTGCCCGTGGCCGGCAGCAGGACCTGCTCCTCCCGGACCACGGCCCCTCACTGCGACCCGGGCAGGCAAGAGGGACGGGCACAGGGAGAACACAGGAGAACCTGTTTGTGTTTTCCATAGGCTACATGCAGAACCAGCAGGATAAGAATAGCAGCTCCCAGGATCTGCATATCAAAGAGCAGTAATGATATCATCCCTTCGGGTCTGGCGAAGTTATCGGTGATACTGCACGTCCTTACAGCTAGGAGGAGAAACTGGTGGCGGAGTTCTCAGTTTCTTCAAAGAAATCATGTTTGTCTTTATAAAAGATATTCTACTAACACGCACCACAATAGAAAATCTAACCTCAGATGCAAGGCATCGGCATTGTTTTTCAACCCTCTTTCAGCCCAAAATACACAGCGCCAATACAAAACACACTGTTGTTGTCACTTGACTAACTCAGGTGCTAGCTGGGTGCCACCAGCTAGATTTAACCCAACTCAAGCATCTAGTTTTGGTGTCCAGTCCTAATTCTGCTCATTAAAGTACAGCAGGGAGACAGTCACTTTGCACAGCCTGAGTAGTCTTTGTCTTTTTCTGTGTATGGATACACATGCCAAATTATCAGGAGCATGGAAGGTGGTTCTTTAGTGAGAAAGATTTGGATGGCTGCAAGGATGGGACAACTTTAAGAGCTTTGTGTCTGAGTAGTCTTGCAGTGGCCTGGGCCACATTCCCTGGAAGAGTTCAAAAGCTTTGTTAATTAGTAGTGATTGCCCTTGAAACTGACTGAGGAGTGACCTAGCCTAAGAGCAGAGTGGACTTGCTGTGACGACAAAGACACTACTCACTGCACCAACCACATGATTTTTTAAAAATAATTATAGGTCCTTTGTTGCTCTTCTCCTCTAATTAAAGATGTTGCACTAATTTTTAAAAAGTGATTGCTGCTTGAATTTAGAGCCATAAAATATACAGCACAGATAAATGCCAGTCGACTGAAGCCCACTCCTACCCCATCACTTACCACTGTGATTATCCCAGTAGGGTTCTGTGGGAGCTCTTCTACTGCTCAGCTGAACACAGCTTTGGCTTTACAATCTAATGCAAAATGAAGTATCACAGTTCAATGGAGATCAAGCAACAAAGATTCAAGAGAGAGAAGGTAAAAACACAGAATTCATCTGAGCAGCAAAAAAAAAAAAGGATATTAAGGCTATTTAATTGCTTGAAATAGTTAGTACATAATAATTAAAAATGTGTAAATCAAATACACTGGTCGCTTTGATAGGCAGATTGCACTCAGTTCATATTTTTTGTTTGTTTACTTTTCTCCCAGCATAGTAAATCTCTTCACTGACTTGCTCCTTTGGAGAAAAACAGTAACATAGGTAAGGAGAGAAATTCTTTACCATTGATTTCAGCCAGGCCAGAATTTTGATTGCACCCTCTATTTTTGGGGCTTCTGGTGGGCTTATTTATTTATTTATATGTCTTTATTTATTTATGATTCATTCTTTCATAATTTTCTGTAGCACTTCTGAGTGATAGTGGGTAATCCAGGAGTGCAGATCCCACCCACCCCTTACTCTTCCTTCTTAAAGAGCAGAATCCTCCTTAAAGCACTACAGCTCGAAGTAGCTCGCAGCATCCAGGGTCTCTGTGCCCCAGCACACCTGTTTCTACAGGCAGAAAATTAATCTTCCTTTGTTTGGCATGAGGGGAGCCCGAGGGGAACCCTGGAGCCACAGCACTGCTCATGTAGCAATTCAGCAGCAAGAACAAGGACTTTCCTAACAGCAGAAAGATCAGACTCTAGGGGTGAGCATCTCTGTCTTTATGAAATGTATGTTCTGGAGAAAATTCCTCGTTCCTAATCTGGATTTTGAACATCTCCCACACAGGGATGCTGTATTTGCTGCTGCATGTGTTTAAGACCTGCATCGTTGTGAGAAAAAATGACAGTGCAAGAGAGGAAGGTATTTAAAGTGGATTTGCAGCCCTGAGCAAAATTATTTTTTATTGTATTTCAGCCAACAGAAGGAAACTGGGATGGGTTCTGGGGAAGGAAGGACTAGCTCAGGTGCCCCAGGGCTGTAGAGAACTGAGTCTACTGTATGTATAAGCATTTCATTTATTTTTAAGATGCAAAGTCCTAAATTTAAATTGCCAGTTGGTCTACGATAGTCTTAAGAATTAGATTATTAAACTTTAGATGCCAGTCTAAAGAACTAACACCCTATCCTGGAACAAGGCCTGAGGTAAGAGCTTAAACAAAAGGGGAAAAGCATGAAGAAAACCAATATGTTGACAAGAAAGTTAAATTGTGTGAAGACATTTGCAAAAAAATCACATCAAACTTTTATATTTAATTAAGTAATAACTTAACTAATAATTTAGAAACTAGAATGTAAATGCTTCCTCCTTTGAGCGTTTTTTTTCCCCCAGCCACAGAGATTTTGCTCTCACATAAGCTTCATCATTTTCAATGTATTGTCACTTAATGTTCCCTCACAAGATTTGTGTGGGTGACATTCCAGCACAAACCAGCTCCAAACAGATCTTCTGGCTTGAAAACAGTTTGTTCATATAGCTGGACTTAACTCTTTCAGTAAAGTCAATTGTTGTTTTCCTAATTAATGTCCAGATTCTTTAAATACTTTCATTCCAAAGGTGACAAATTGACTCTCCCAAAAGTCATTACACAGAAAAATCACTACCAGAAATAAACCAGAAAGGTTTCTAGTTGAGTCTTATCTCCTCCTTTGTGTAGTAATCCTCAAACTCCAAAAGGTTTACCAACTAAAGACCATCTCAAAGTTGTAAGCAGACCTAAAAAGGATTAATAATAGTAGTAGTAGTAGTAGTAGTGGTAATATGAACTAAGATTTAAAGTATGTGTTGTCTCCTGTAGTGAATGCCGTCGGATTAGTTGCAGCCTCTCTGTTGTGTGACTCCTCCAGTTTCACGGAGCTGATTTCAGCCCCACTGTTCCAAGTTTCTCTCAATGAGTGAAGTGATCTGTCACTGGGTTTTATTAGATTTTTTTCTTTTATTTTTTAGAGCAGATGGCTGATTATTTTTACCTGGAGCGCTGCCACTTTCTTTAGATGCATCTTGGATTTTATGGTAGTCTAATTTATCTGTTTATTTGAGAAATAAGTAACCTAAATTGCAAATGTGTTATAATTTCACTGACCTCAGAAAAGCTGATAGATTTGCTGCATAGATTTCCTGAATTTTGCTGAAAAAATAAAAACAACCCCACAAAGAGAGAATAATTTAATCCATTGGTATCTGGACTACCATGAAAAAGCCAGTTCAGGTCTTTATTAGTTCTGGCATCTGTGATCATAGAATCATAACATGGTTTGGATTGGAAGGAACCTTAAAGCTCATCTAGTTCCAGTCCCCTTGCCATGGGCAGGGAACCTTCCACTAGACCAGGCTCCTCAGAGCACCATCCAGCCTGGCCTGGAATAGAGTTTCATAGTCATTTCCTGGATATTCTGCTTAACATTTCAGCTTGCAGACGTACATTAGAAATAAACTTGCTCTGTGTAGCCATTCATTGTATTTACGTTTAGATTTCTTATTTGCTTTTCGTCAGCTTGTATTCCTGAGCTGCAATTACTTCTTGTTTGTTTGTACCATTGTTGTCCTTTTCCTGCAGCTGCTTCTGTCCGGCCTGAATAATTCTGCACTGGCTCACTCCAAAGTTTCCAGATTCGCCTAGCTTGGACTGGGTTTGTATTGGTGACCTGGCCAGGGGCGTTTTCTTGCTTGTCTGTGGGCAGAGTTTCAGGTTAGCAATAAGTAAGTAAAGGCTTACAGAGCAGAACACGTGATTTGTAAAGCCATTTTCATAGCCAGCAGTGACTATAGATGAAGTTTCTCTTTGAGGACTTGAGCTCTGACCATTGAGGGAGAAGTCTTGTGTTTGACCTTGTGAACCTCCCTCTCTGCTCATACCTCACTGATGGGAATAAAGGAAATTTTGCCTCAGTCAAGCATGCCTGTGAAAATGTTCTCCATCTTCTACAGTGCTGTTCAATGAAGTATGAATGATCTTTCTAAATTCTACTCCTGTGGGTTACCCTTTGCTTGAGTGTTGATGCCCTACAAGCGAAAGGTTTTAAAAAGAATCCATGCAGGCACTATGACCCTGCTGAAGAATTCACACAAATCCTAAGCCTGTCAATAGGAGTGAATCAGTATCTTAATTAATTAGCTATTTATGCTCCCCTAGGCACACTGCTAAAAGGTTCATCCTTTAGTAAGGTAGTTGGCACTGAGTTCAAGCTGACTGGTATTCCTTGGTGAAAACAAACCACAACTTGCCTGTGTGGCACAGAGAACTACTGGTACATTTCAAGTGTGCATTTCTAACCAAGAAGAATAATTGTAGAATGCAGACCATTTTTTTTTCTTCCTTTTTTTTTTCTTTTTTTTAACTGGCTAGGGAATCCCCATTTTATCCTTTTTACACAAATTTAGCATTAAAGTTTCTGTTTTCTCTAATCCCCATGGACCTCCTGTCAGCGTGGAATATACATCTATTTCTTTTCTTTTTGATCTTAACACTTGTAAGTAATAAATAATTGATTGCCCAAGGAATTCTGGGAATATATTCAGCCTTAAATTGAGCACTAAACTATTTGCAAATGTGCTTAGGCACTAGCCCAAAAGATACATCAAAAGAATGTCAGTGGATATTGGGAAGTAAAGTGCCATCATATGTTGGAATTAGGAGGCATAAAATATAAGTAGAGAGATAACACTGTCAGATCTGCTGCCAGTAGTAATATAAAGAGGTATGTTTTTATAGAAGGCTATAAACTGTTGTTCAAGCTAAACCAGACTTTTACCTCACTCCAGAACCTATTCAGGGAATGCCTTGGTTTTGACTTTTGTCTTAAAACTGGAACTTGACAGTGCACTCATCCCAGAGATACCTAGAGCTGAGCCTGAACAGCCTGTGAGACCCATCTGTCAGAAGGACCTGGGGTACATTTACTGCAGGGACTGCCCAACTTTGGCACTGCAGACAGGTTTTCTGTGGCAGTCTGATTGCACCACGGCTCCAAGCCCCAATATGAGCTGGCTCAGTAAAGCTGACCAAGTCTGTGCTGCTGTGGGTAAACTGTTCGTAAGGTCTGAGCTAACCCCACTACACCTGCACTGCTGTGCTTGCAGCAGTCATACCCCAATATCTGGAGATCTGTGAATAAATATAGGTGTTGTATGATGTTAGCCTTGCCACTGCCCCTGAAGCTCTGCCCTGAAGGAGCACATCCTTTGAGAATCCACTTACAAACACACAAATGACAAGGTGGTAACGACAAGCAAGAGTGATGATGGATTTATTTACCAATGGTAAATTGTTCTTGACCCGCTTGGTTGCTTTTTGTGGTGAAATGACTGGCTGAAAAGATGAGAGGATGGATGTAATATATTTTCTCTTCAGTAAGGCTTCTGACACCATAGCATCCTTACCTGGAAGATGAGGAAATACAGCTTCGATGAACAGACTGTTAGATCACTTGAAAACTGCCTGGACCATGAGGTTTGAAGAACAGTTATCAACAGCCCACAACTCAGTAGTTGTGTACCCCAGGACTGGTGGTGTTCAATATTTTCATTGTGATCAGTGAGAATGCAAATTCTAAGAACTTGTGATGCCAAATTACGGGAAATGATTAGCACCCTGAACAACAGAGCTTCAGTCCACAGGGATCGTGAAACACCTTTGGATGGGACCTTAAGACATTCAGTAAGGTGTGTGAAGCCTGGTACTGGGAGCAGAATAACCTCATGCAGCAACACAAACAGGGAACTTATTCTGAAATGTGGAAACGCAGAGCAAATTTGAGGGCACAGGCCACAATTTTCATCTTGGGAGATTGAAACTGGACATTAGTAGAATTTCTTCAGTAGGAGGACAGTACAGCATTGGAATACATTTTTTGGAAGAGTTGTGAAATCTTGGTCCTTGAAGGTTTTCAAGACTCAGCCAAATAAAGCCACGGCTGATTTGATTTATAGTTGGTGACAGCCTGGCTCTGAGTGGGAGGTTGGTTCAAATGGCCTTCAGAAGCTTATTCCTGTTTCTCTGATTCTGCAATCCTTGTTTCCACACAGCAGCCAGAGGAGTCTCAGGTGAGTTTGGCTGTGACCTGTGTAGGGTGTTCCTTGCTTAGAAGTTTCTCGCAAGTTCCAATCTGCGCAAACCCGACATCTGTGACCATGGATATGGATCAAAGATGACTTTGTAATGGCTTTGTCAGAGACCTTTCTGTCTCCTGGTACTGTGGAAAGCTGCATTATCCATGATGGATGTTACATCAGCCTCGGAGAGTCTCTTGTGTAAGGCAGCTTGCAGTAACTGCTGTGAAGTTGCACATGTGGAGAGTTGCAGAGAACATGCTGCACCCTGGCATGCTTGTGGTTCTTCTGTCATGAGGATGGAAGATGGTCATGGGAGCAACATAGAACTGAGTCAGTCAACAGTTTAATGATCTGTGCTTTTCCTATCAGAGAATAAAGTCTGGCAGAAACCAAAAAAGTTCTTGTGGACTCTCTTGGCTGAATAAAAATGGGCTGGATGGATATCTCATCTTCAAAAGCTTCAGGCATAAGTGTTTTGAAAATTGTTGAGGCATCATAAGTTAACAATTTGAGTGTGAAAACTTCCCCATGAAACATTTTTTCTGATCTTAACGTTAAATACGGTAAGATATTTGAATGAAAGGAGCCCATAGTTAAAATGAAACATTTAAAAAATGTTCTTGTTGGCTCAGCTCACTGGTGAATTAAAGTACAAGACTTTGCTCTTTTGGTTTTGAAATACTGAAACTCTCCTAGGATGGGAAACCTCTTCCTACTGTTTGTTAAAGAAATAACCCATCTAACATTTACTTAGGTTAGATGGCTTGTTGTGGTGTGGGAACATCATCCTGTGTTTTGATTTCCTATATTCAGTGTGTCCTGACACTATTGCAAAAATTCACTTTGGGATAAGTAGCATTTCTCTAATTTTAAAATGTATTCACTTTGCTTGTGTTCGTACCTATTTCAATGCTCGATTTTCTGCACATGCCCTCACAAGAAGCTGCTGATAGGAATGTTCATTGAAGCAGCAAATTTCTAAGGCAACATTCAAGTATATCTGCAGAAAATGAATTCTAAATAAATAATTCTACATAAATATATATAAAAATATATAAGCCACATTTTTTCCATCAACTCTATGTTCCATGTACTCACATAAGCAGTGATGGCCTGAATCTTCTGATGATGCATGTTTATAACAAACCTGCTGAGGGATAGGTTACAAAAAGAGTTCCTCTTAGAGAAACATTTGAAAAAAAGTTTGAGATTTGGTAATGATAGTCTCTGGGGGAAAAGTATGTAATAACATCTTTTCTCTGCAAATGGGGTTTTCTGACATACTTTCTCAGCTTATGTAGATCATGAAAACATCTTCACCTCTTTCACTGCCAGAATCTGTGATGATCAGTGCAGCAGTGAACAGCGTTCTGTTGAAACATCAGGCACTTCACTAAATCACACCTGAGTAATTTAAAATTTTCAATGTGCAAGCTAAGGCAGCAATTGCCTGATTGCTTTAAAACAACATAAGCTGCTCCTGGAAGATGTGAACCTTCTCCGGACTGCATATTCTTGCTGCCTCCCTTGGGCTGTGTTGGTGGTTGTGCACTGAACCAGTTCAGCCTTGTGACCCTGCTTGGACCTGATGGAGATGAGAGGAAGGAGGGTGCCCCTGGTTTTGGTGCTCAGTTCCCTGGTGCAGAGATGGCATCATGAAACCAGAAGTGAGAGAGGCCAGGACATTCTGGCAGCCTGTATATAGGTTGGAGAAGAGTGACTACACTTGCAGGGAGACCTCAAAGCACTGCTAAATTTCAGAGATGAATTTATCCTTTGTGAGTTTAGTCTCAAAAATGAAGCCTGAAATTCTGAAGCATGAAATGAAGTGTCCAGAAGACACTGTTGCCAGGCCACCTGGAGGTGATCCAAAATGGTTTTTGTGCCTGACCCAACACAGGGCAGTTTCTACCCTTTCATTTGTGAGGGAATTGCGATAGATCTGTAGGCTAAAACAATTTCTGGATAAATCCTCTGATGGCAGCAGAATTTCAACAAGAGTGATTTCACACATAGCAACTACAGCAACAAGTGTGTTACAGTGCTTCCCCCAAAGACCTGCATGCAAGCACTTGCTTGGATTGATTAAACTGATGGTCAATAACAAAGGAGATGATCTAGGACAACTTGAAAAGTTGGGAAGTAGTAGCAGATTTGTGGGAGCTGCACAGTCCGTGACCATGGATTTCTGAGAACCTCTCCATGTCCTACAAGAACTAAAATATTAAAAATTACAACAAGGGTTTCTGACACCTCACAGCCATCAACAATTGTCCTGGATTTTTAAGAGTCTGATCTGTGTCTATGTTAACTGGAAAATCTGCTTCTCAGGATGCAGTTGTAGGAGGAGAATGGGACATGGAAACATCTGCAAAATATGTGCATCACTTAAGTGGAATCACTGGTCTGACTGGTACTGAGGATGCTGAGAGCAAAGGACTAGGAAAGAATGGGGCTGGCCTGCCAGAGAGGGGAAATAGGGACTGATGTGTTTAGGACTCTGAGATTAACACCACAGCTTCTAACAGAACATGACAGCCCCTAATACTGCTGATTTTTTTCTGAAATTAAGGATAACTAGGATTATTTAGAGAGTAGCAGAGTTATGGGGGCCCAGAAAAGTTCTTCTCACCCCATAATCTGGAGGCTTCAGCAGACTGTTGTGTTTGCCTGCCCTTCTAAAGTGAACCTAATAGCTCCTTCAAAAATAAAATAAAATAGCCAGATCTTTCTCTCTATTCCCTTTTCCCTCTTGCCATTGGCAAATCCCCAACAGGCCAAAGCCTTCACTAATCCCCAATCCCACAAACTAATGTAAAAAATTACATGGAGATAAAAAAATGAAGGCATAATTTGGGTGATTTTACCCATTACTATAGCTGCATGAGCAAGTGTTCCCCCTTGCTCTCACGAAATGAGGTGCCTCTGAGAAGTTAAATAAAGCTGCCTCAGGTGCAGTAAAAGTGAACACAAATAGGTCAGCTGGCTTCCCTTGGAAGCAACTCTGCTTATGTTTTAACACAGACATAAATGAGGGGCCTGGAGAATGAATGGGAAACAGTGCTGATATGTTTGAGCAATTGTGGAAATATGTTTTGGAGGCAGAATTCAAACTTTATCTGCATCTTCAATATTGCCCTCTTTCTCTTGGGATCCTGTCTTGGAAAAAAAATCCCACTTCACATCCAAGGGAGTTAGCAAAAAAAATTATTTAAATCATTAATTACAAGCATCTCTGCTTACATCTGACCACGTATTGACCCCTGTATGGCTAACTGAACCGTGACGCCACTTTTTTTTTTTAATTTTATCACCTTTTATTTTCAGTCCCTTTTGTCCTCATGACGTGTTGTCTCGCTGTGCTTTGCCTGTGGGATATTTCAGTCCAGGCAGGAGCCATGTGCTCCCCTCCTGACTGGCAGCTCTTTGACTTGTGTCCTTTCCCACCGCCCGCTCATTCCTCAGTGGCAGCAGTGACTTGGCATGGAAAATGATGCTTGGAGGATTACCAGAGCACTGTCTTTGCAGGGGCAACCAGGTGTTGATCACGGCAGGGGAAATTAATGTCCATTTTCTTTTTCTGAGGCTCACGCACTCCCTTGCAGTCAAACAGGAGGTGAACCAGGCCCAGCCGGTGCTGCGATGCCTGCTGACGTTCTCCAGCTGTGCATTCCTCATCTGCTTCTGTTCTTTATTTCCCCCCCACCTCCGTTTTGAAGGATGAAAGTAATGACAATGTGGGATTCTAAATATAACCGAGCCACTTGCAGGTTCTGTGACTGTGCTGTGGGCTGTGTGAAATCTGAGGCAACAGAACGAACGCCTGCTTACAGTGTTGCTTTAGGTGAGAATCTGTTTAGTGCCCTAAGACAAAGTTGAAGACATAGAAAAGCCCAAAGGCCAACACACTGAGGGAGATGTTGGCAGTGGTTGCCTGAATCCCTCAGTCTGTTACATGTAATGTCGCCGCTGGAAAATGATACATTCAGTGGCAGATCTTCATTACAGCAAATTAGGTGTTTTCCAGTACATGAAGATTCATCAAGTGAAGCATTTCAGGGAGTGAGCACATCCATCCTCACAAGGGCACCCCAGGAGTACTGGATCCCAGTGAGGGAGTTATTTTTTTAGGCTGCAGGCCTCAGAGCTGAAGAAGTCCCTTCTGCTCCCTCACCTCCTCCTACTTCCAGCCACTTCTTCCCACTCTCTTACTCCTCCTTCTGCTACTCTGGCACAAGCATTTGGGCATGTGGTGAAGTGCAAAGGGAGAGCTAATCTGACTTAAAAAAACTCTGGCTGAAAAGAAGAGGTGGGGGGTTAGCTAGCTCAGCTCCCTGCTCTAATTTATTTGCAGCAACCTAGGAGGTACAAGGAGGAACAATGTAGGAGCAGGGACTCCTTCAGCAGACAAAGCTGCTCAAAATAATGCTCATCAGGCTATGATAGGATTTCCTTTTTGTGATGACTTCTTCCTGCCACCTGCAAGGAGACAAGACAGCCCTGTGGCAGTTTGCTTGATGAGGATGGAGAGGAAATAACCTGCTCACAAGTGCTGGGTTCCAAACTGGGCATCAACGGGGAATTTAGAAGAAACTGTCAAGTGACAATCAAGATCTATATTCTAGTCTGACATATAGTTCAGTTTAAAATAAAAGTTTTCAACTAGTGAAGCACTTCATGGTTTGAACCTCACTACCTTCAACCAGAGGAACTACCACTTAGATCAAAGCGCTGATGAGAGAAACCACTGGACCATTAGAGAATTCTCTCCTGAGAGGGAAATGTATCCTTGGTTTATATCAAGGAGTATCTCATTTGCACTCCAAAACTGAATGGTTTATGTAATTTGTAAAATATCTTTCTATGCATTTTTCTTGTGATGTTAAATGTTATCATTGTGTACACAGATATATTTATATTTATCTTCTTACCTCCTTTGTTTTTCAGTCTTACTCACCTCTTGTCCTCTGGAGATAACTGGAGGCTGTAGAGAGTGTTTTCAATGAGTCAGTTTGAAAGTGACTCTGGGGATCTGAGGTTGCACAAGTGCTTTTGAAAACACGACCAAGGACTCGATATACCCAGTAGCTTCAGGCAGTAGGTTAAAGTGAAATAATGCTTCAAAACTAAGTCCTGGCTATCAGGCAGTGATTCCAAGTGAAGACAGATAGCTCAGAGGCCATGGCAGTGTGCTGGAGGCAATAGCTCTCCTTTTGTTTGTAATGAATCTATGGGATGATGAAGCCTGTGGGCTGAGGAGGAAGCTCCTGGGATAGCTGATGAGATGAAGATGTGTCTGAGACCAGGTGCCTGACTTGGGACTGCCTGGGGGGTGTTCTTGTCCCTTGCAGATCAAGAATACTGAGCTCTGAGAAGGCAGGTAATGATACGTGGACTCTCACATAGAAAAATACAAGCAGTCACTGAGTGGGAACCGGAGTCCTGCCTTCTGGAGGTGTTCATAATTAAGGAGTCAGGTTGATGCTTAGCTTCTCACTGGCCCATTGAATGTTGTCCTCTTTGCAGCTCAGTGAGCCAGCTGTCATAGGAGATGCACAGGAGTGGGACTGAGCATTTTATATTCTGATGGCTGGAAGATCTCACTAGAGAAGTGGGAGCTGTGGGGAAGAAGAGTCTGGGTCTTTAACACCCTAGGAGTGTGCTGCAGAGACTGAGTTATCATCAAAAGGCTGCCACTGTCATCTCCACCCATGTTCCACAGTGAACTCCTGTGTAAGGCTCACTTGGATATACTAAGATCATGTTTTATTTTACTTTTTCCAGAGAGCTTTGCAGGAAGCAAAATTATGAGGCAGCCTTTAGGAGCTCAGTATGTTTCTTCTTTTTCAGACCTCAGGTAAGGTTTATTCCAAAGTGATGACGAAAGTTGATATTGATGTATATACATAAATAGATGCACACACATGGATATATATACAGTAAGTTCCTCTGGGAGTCATTTGGTACTGCAATAAGTGGTCAGAATCACTATTTTGAGTTCCCCAAACTGGCTGATTTGCTGGTAATCTAAGTGGGGAGGATCTGATCTTCTGGCTCTTAAATCACCAGGTTGGGGTTTTTTTTTGTTTGGTTAGTTTTTTGGTTTGGTTTGGTTTGGGTTTTTTTTTTTAAACAGAATTGTATTAGAGAAGTCAATATACAAGAAGCCCCTTGTATTTTGCTTTTTTCAAATTCCAGCAGGAATGCTGGTGTCGGGGGTGTGGTGCACAGAGATGACCCATGACATTATAATTAGAAAGTAAGTAAGGGTTCACAAAGTGATGATGTAGTGACTGTGTCCCTGCAATGTGCCTGGCAGACTGTGACTGCTGGATAATCATTATTGCCTCATTCCATGGAACCCTCAGCTCCTGAATTACATTAGAATCACATATTTCATCTAGAAGCTGTGAAGAAGATGTATTTTTCAAACAGTATGAATATTTTTCTTTCCTATTTTTTTTCAGGCCAATTCCATACCTTTCCTGAGGGAGCCAGAGTGCCTGGCTAAGTGGAAAAGTAATAGTGCATCTGCAATAAATAGATAAGATAAAAACTTGCTCTATTGTAAAGGGTGCAGCTGCTTGATTGCATCTGCTTATTTTGTCAGTGTGTGATTCCCACTTTGCTCTTGTCAGGCTTTGAGATTATTAGTACTGAATCTTCATCTCACTGCTTGCATCTACTGATACTCTTTCTTACTTTGTACCTCATGGTGTGATAGCCTGAGCTGCTGTAATGACAGCTGACTTTATACAAACCCCCCTCCCCAAACAAGAAAACAAAAGCAGCTGAGGAAAGGCATGGCACCCACACAAGTCCCAGAGAAGTACTTCTTCCTCAGCTGCTCTGAAGAGTTGCTACAAGCCTTTCTCAGAGTGGGAGTACAGGCAAGAGGAAATCTGATATTGCAAGGATTTACGGCATAGTGGCCGTGCATGTCTGCCTCAGCTGGGGGTCTGCTTGTAGTGTGGGTAAGTACATTTAATTTAACTTTGATCCACTTTGCTTGGGCAACAAGCAGGGTGAAGAGATCAATGGAAGAGCCACCCACTCGGTTAATCACCCCCAGCCCACTTCACGCGGCTGCGCCGTCACTGCTGCCCGTAGCTGAGATAGAAAGATTAGGAATGGTTTGCGTGTGTTTACAGGTGCTGCAATTGTATTTTTATTTCCAGTTGCAGAACAGACCTGTTGCACTACGGTGTACGTGAAGGTGCTGTGTGAAACCAGGTGTCCACAGACTTGAAAGGCTTTGTTTTCGCAAATGCTGATGCCACAGTATGGGAGACTCGGAACACGGGGCTTGCCTCTGTATGGCAGAAATATCAAAACATTTTGCTATTCATTAGCAAAATTCTATACTTTGTGGAAAAAGCCCAGTTTGTCTGCTAGTTGATAAATATTTCAGTGCCCCAAAACAAGTGGAGCTGGATGCAGGGAGCTATGAACGGAGACACAGGAGCCAAGGGGGATGAAGCAGCAAAACATATTTGAGAAAATTATCTTTGTCCATATAGCAGAAGATGAAAATACTGCTTTGGGAAGATGGGTTTCCCTTGATATATCATGTAGAGAAATAATAAGTTTTGAAAGTGACTGAGCTTATATAAATTTAAAATGCTGAGGCTGGCATAAACCTTTATGGTGCTTGAGGTAGAGAAGGAATAAAAAGTGTAAATCAATGGACAGCAACCACAGGTCTGAGCACAGTGCAGTGGGTGACAGCTGTTGGATGTTGGACCTGTGAACTTAGAGTCAAAACAACAGCCCACACTCAGCATTTTTAGTGCTAAATGGATGAATACTTTCAGTAAGTTAAGTCCAACTAGAGATTTTGGGGAATTTTAATATGCAAATGTCCAATAAAGATGTATTTGCTTGAGTTAGAAGTAACGCCTAGCTCCAGTTTCTGTGGATATTTTTGTGGGAAGGCTTTGGAGAATGAAGCAGCCCGTTCCACTGCTGGTAGAAAGAATGTCCCAGGATTTTCATGTTACTGAAGAGAATTAGCCCCTGGCCTCTGTGGAAAGCTGGGTTTCCACCTCCAAGTACTGTGTGCCAGTACGAGCCTCAGAGCCCTTCTGGTGTGTGACTTGTTGCAACCTGAAAATTCACAAGTTTTTCCTCAAAAGCTTTTTTTAAAAATAGTTCTGCTGCTTAGGAAAGTTAAACACAGACTCAGAGAGATATTTGGTCTAAATAGCAGGGGTTTAGGAGATTAGGAATGGCATGTTGCTTTTAGTGGTGCTTCAGACCAGCTAGTGCCCTACTCCTGCAGCCAGGCTTGGTCAGACCACGTTTTGTGCCTCTGGGGTTGATCCTGTCACATGAAGTTTGGATATCTGTGACTTTTGGACAGCTGTATTCAGCTACAATAAATGTTTTCTTAAAGCCTGATTAGATCAAAATGATGTTTGTGTTGTGTGTGACAGTGCTGCGGTGACTTGGAGAACCAAAGACTTCATCACAAAGAGGCTTCACCGTATCTCTGGTTTGGCTGATTAACAAATGCATTTAGTAATTGGAAAAATATGTTGCTGCTTTGTTGATGTGTTGACTCACTTGATGTATTTTAAAAGAAAACAAACAACAAACTGCTTGTCCAAACGAGTCTACTGACATGTCTGCGGAGGTAGGCTGGGCTGGAGGATGTCGAGATCGTCTCATTAGATTATTGTGATCTCTTGTTTGCTTCATGGTCTGTGTGAAGAAATCACTTCTCTATTACCATCAGGTCTTCTGGGCCTCAGAGGAGGTTTCATATGGCATCATTCTGACAAACAACATCTACGCTTTATGAACAGCATGTCATGGGAAACTTACCAAACCATGAAACTCGAGCAGGTTTGATACTGATAAAAACTACATTGCATAAAAGTTATCTGAATGGTATGTTAATGACTCAGCCAGTAATGGGAGAAAATATGCCATTCAGTGCACAAGAGACAAGATGTGCAGCTGTCAATCTACAGTAATAGAGGCTTAGTTCAGTTTGCAGGCGATTTTATTTAAGGATGGAACCGTTGGACAGGAGGTTCAGCACACACATATGGGTGACGCACTTCTCAGAGTGGGGGTGGTTCTATATCGTGTGGAGCTGGGTTATTGTCTGCATCCTGGAGTACCCCTGCAGGAACTTAAATCTCTCTCTGTCTTGGTGTTTTTTATTTGGGTGGCTGTACATGCTCCAACAGTGACAGATTCATTGCGGTGTTGCTGCGTTCTATGACTTTCTGCTGGTTTCTGTAGCTATTTTAGGCAAAATAAGCAAATAGTGCTTTAGACAGTGGCACCTGGGAAGTTGCCTCTGCCATGTTAATTTGTTGTTGTCTAATAATAGAGCTGTGCAGATACTGCAATATTGGCCTTTCCCTGTAAGATTCTCACCAATTTTCTTTACACAACCCCTGAACATCTTTCAGACCTCTACCCTTGACTGAAGTTTGGTTGAAATTGCCCAGTGAGTTTGTTGGAGGAAGGGAAGAAACTATCAGATAAGACAAACTTTTTTTCTAAGAATACCAAACTGAAAATCCTGAGGAGGAATTTGAAAGTGAACACTACAATAAATATAAAAACATGACAAATATAGCTGTAGAACTCTGTGCTATTCCCATGTTCAATATGGGCAGACTTCTTTTTTCTTCCTTAAACTTACAATTCATTACTGTATTGCTGGGATTGTTAAGCAAGATAGGATGAATGGAGTAGTTCAGACCTTCCCTAGCTACTGGCTAGACCTTCTGTTGTTTGCCAGAATTCTTCAGAAGTGCAGGTGTAAAATCCCCTGATGTAAAAACATGGCTTCTTGTGTATTCTTTTCAAAATCAGAGGTGCAATTTTTTGCAAATTTCATGATGCAGCATCGCGAAGTACACAGAACTGAGTATATGGAACAAAATTGAGTATTCTGTTTTAAAACCATGTGACACAGGTATGTCATTATATATACATGTAAACATCAATATGCAGACTTAGACTGTACAGTCAATAATCAGATTTTGAGGTAGATGGGCATGTTGACATAAGTGAAACTGATCAAGAGTTTACTGCAAGTCTCCCGGTTTTGCTCACGTTTGAGGAACTGCTGCTTTAATTAATTATGAATGTTCTATACCATAATATTTCTCTTTGAATATGAGAACTATCAAAATATAAGTGTATTATTGACATAGGTGTCAGAGTTGCTGCAGCTGATATTCTCAGCTAACACTGGGTCCCAAGTCATGCTGGACTGGCTTCAAATTACAGACCATTCCTTGCAAAGTGCAAAAGGGCAATTTCTCAGCTGGGGTAAGATGAAGTTGTGAGAATTCAATTTTAAAGGCAAAGAATCAGAGTGGTTTAAAATAAGCTTTTCATAGCCTCTACCTCAAAGGCACTTTCTAAGGCATTCAGCTACCATGGTGATGAATGTGGTATAAATAGAAAATAGATTAGATAGAATCCAAAACGTTTCTGAGTAGATCTAAATTAACAGTGGCCATTCAGGAAACAGAGGTAGGAAGTCACTGTGCAAAATTTAAGAAAATACACACCAATAGTAAATCTAGAGTGGCTTATAGGAAGAGGAATGTAGGAAGTAGTTGATTATATCATGGCTAGTAATACAATATCAACAGGAGTATTGGATTCTGATTCTGTTCAACCCTAGCACAGAAAAAGCAGACACAGGAGATGTTTTAGAAACCTGAGAAGCACTGGAAGATTTTTACCTGGGAGACAAAAATTTCTTTTGAATAGACAGGAATGACAATGACATGACAATGTTCCCCCATGAATCTTTGAAGCACACAAAGGATTCCACAAAAGTGGGATACACAGCTAGGAAAGACACTCAGAAATAAGACACTTATTCTGCAAAGTGCATCTCTGTCCCCCATCAACCAAACCCTCTTCAACTTGTCTTGTATCGTAAGACCCTGATATAATTTAAAGACATCAAGTACTTTTTTAGACTGTTTGCATAAGCAGCTTGTAGCTTTTTGCCACAGTATATTAAGGTCTGTTTGGCACCAATTAAAGGCCTCAATTTGCAGACTTATTTAAAGGACATATCACTTCAGGGACATGGATAGTTCTGTTGTTTTCAGTGGGAGTACTCATGTGCTTTAAATTGCAGGTAGACTGAAGCACCCTGCTGAAGAATAGTCCTAGAAGTAGCTGTGCACAGGTAGAAATATGCAATAAGGTAATGTGTGGTCTTCAGATATATCTTTGTATGAATAGTTCACACTGTGTTGCTGCTTTTTCGGGGGGCTTTGCAGCCAAGGGGAAGGTTTAGCTTCTCCATCCATTTACTTTGTAGTGATTGAGTAACACTCTGTGATTGCTGATGTGTGACCATCATTACTTGGTGACCTTTCCTAAGTGATTGTATGACGATAACTGCATAACAGCTGCCCTTAAACCAGTCTCAAGTTTGTGACAATCAAGGGATTAAAGACCTGTCTTTTGTGCTGCTACCTTCTGGGCTTCTGAAATGAGTCTTTTTTATGTTGTCATCACTTCTGATAGTTAGAAAACAAGGTGGGAATTCAATCATGTATTTGTGACTGAAATGTCAGCACTGGTTTTGGCTGGTCAGATGAGCAAAATCAGAGGGTATAGTTTATCTAACTCAGAAGTAATTCACTGAATATGATATTATATGATATGATATGATATGATACACAAGGGCAGTTCTCCACACTAAAATTCAAAGTTTAAAGAAAGAGTGCTGACCAGCCATGTATATAAAGATTGAAATTTTAGATTTGAAAGTCATTTTAAAAAACCCTAAAACATATTATTATTTTGGATGAAGCATGATAGCTGGACGGCACAGAAGCTTCAGGGGACATGCAAGAGGGCTTCCTCATCCTCAAATTACACAATTCAAGATATTGTGAGGAGGCAGAAATGCAGAATGTTCTCAGGGCCTCTGTGAAAGTGCCCACTAAATAATAAGATGTACACCCTGACAACTAATCCTTTTAACTAGAATTTACCATGTGGCCTGCAGGCAGGTTGTTTGGGCAGTGTGAAGACCCACAGTGCCAGCAGCACTGTCCTTCAGCAGATTTTAGGTGTTCCAGTACCACTGAGATAGCAGAGTGCTTTTACAGATCAGCTCAGCAAGGAGGAAAAGCTGACTGAAGCTGATCTCAAGCAGGGGAGAGGTTATGTAAACAAAGAAAACCTTTTCTGTAGTCTCATTTCTTTCAGGGAATGCAAACACTGTTGGTTAACCTGCTAATTCATTTGGTGATGGCCCTGGACTCTGAGCTGTCACTAAGCTTGTGCATGTGTTTTAAGAACCCCCTGTCTCCTCCTGGCAGATTACAGATGTAACCAAAGCTGGGTTTCCATTACCCCTTCTCTGAAACAGCAACGTGATATTGCTGGGTATGGCACTATTACCCTTGGAGATGCACGATCTAGAACGCAACCTGCAGTTCATCCTAACACAAAGCATCACAAGCACCCTCTTCTCGCATACTGGCTTCTCATAGCTAAGTGCAGATGTGCATTTTCAAAGTTATCTGAGTTTGTTGGGAGCTGCTCTGTTAGTGCTGAATAAATTCTCATGGGAGTAAACAATTATCAAAGCTATACCACCTTCTACTCCCTTAGATTACCTTCTTTGTTGTAAACATACAGTAACATCAACACCTTAAGATAAAACCCCTAAAATAAAAGGTAAACCCCCAACCCTCTCCTGCCTACACAGTTCTGCCTTTGAGCCTGAAATGAAAGAGTGGCAGATATTTAGCCACATCACTCAACATATTCCTGGAAGGCATTTGGATGCTGTGGTGAAAAGGGGCGTAGACAAACCAACACAAAACAACAAAGCTTAAATTATGTAACTCATGGCAGGCTCTACAGACATCCAAACCGAGACCTCCTTGGGTGTCCATTTCCTTTCCAGAGCAGTTTAAACTGGGCTGACCTACATGGTGTTGAAAGCAGAGGGAGATAATGATGCCTGTGGGCTTGAAGGATGAAATGACAATTACAAGGGCTGTGTTCTGAGGGGAGGCCAGAGTATCCTCCAAACACTGCATGATGATGGTTTTGAAAGACTCTATCATTCCCTATATCTTAGATCAGGTGTTTCCTTCTTCCTTTTCTACCTGAGAAACTAGTTATCGTTATTGCCATTTAAATAATCATTACATACTGGGTTTCTAATATAGCACCAGGATGAATTAACGTTTTCACATTTGTCACTGCTCTAAGACTAACAGCTCACATACATCATCATAGTTTCATGGCACAATTTCCGTTCCAGGTACTCTACGGACTTTGTGTTATTTAGACTACAGACAGATGTCGTCTTCTGGAACAGCTTAAGATGTTACCATGTCTTACCCCTCCTCTCACTTCTTCTAACAAAGCAACTCGTTTGAGTGCTCCCTAACCCACTTCAGGCACAATCAACACAGTTAGTGTATGGCTCCTATTTAAATTGTTTGAACTCAGCTGATTCAGCTTGAAGTGGGTCAGGGAGCACTCAAACAGCTGGGAGAGCTACCCGGGTAGTAATCAATGCCCAAGGGACTCTATAAACAGCTTGAAAAGAGAAGGGCAAGGCACAAATGTTTCAAACCTCTGCAGCTGTTTGCAAATTGAATGTCTACAGAGAGCCTGTAAGCTGCACTTGAGCTATTGCAATACCCCTTTCCAGATGAAGTGTTCTCTCTCCCCCAGCTGTAACAGCTAGAAACTTCTTAAAAAAAATAAAATTAAAGTTGAGAATTATAAGAAAGTTTATGGTGATGTGCCCATATAGCATATGAGCAGATATTCTCTGAGCCCAGTGCAGCATATTGTGCAACAGCATGGGAGAGGGGAAATTTTGGCCAGGAAAGTCAAAGCATATTCTTTCTTTTATCTGTTGGATGCTAAAGCAGCGCCTTCCATGTGCCATTTGATTTCACTGGCCAGACAAGGGGGGGCAGACAATTTCCATCACGCTCCAATCCCCAGCTCTGGAGGTACTTATTAGAGTCTGAACATTGGCTGTTTCAACCCACCGACAAGGGAGCCCATCCAACAAGCAAATTGGGCTGCCTTCCATCATGCTCTGTATCTTCCAAAATCTCCAAGGGGAACAGAGTGAACAAATATGTTGAGCGAGTGTGCTCAGTTTGTGGCAAGCAGCAGAACAACCCCCCCAGGACATATGCACAGTCTATAGCCATCGCACCAACGCTGGGTATGAGGACCAGAGGATACATCTAATTAATTTTCTTCCAGAGGCCTTCAGTCAGCACGGAGCTGGGGGTGGGGGATAGAAAATTGCCCCCCCATGGGAAACATGCTTGCTCTGTAGCTCATGCTCGGTCCAAGGCATCTGGAGGGGCTATTTCTGGCATCACCACGCACTCACAGTGTGACCAGGGCTGAGTCACACATCATTATCCCGTATGCAAATTAGATGTCAACAACTTTGCAGGTGATGTTTGTTGCAGCCTATTTTCTTTTTTGTTTGAAGTGCTCAAGTGTACCAGTACATGGTATTCTGGGCTGACCTGGAGGATCTGTGGGCTGTAGTGCAGCCACCTGCACCCAAAGAAACAGCGTTTTGTGTTTTCACAAATGATTGGTTCCATGTTGGTGTTTTTTCCTGGGGCAAACCCCACCTTCACTGAGACGTGAACTGAGGCAGGTCTTGCTCTGAGGGGGAGCAGCATCTGCAGCGTTTGCTCTGGGGTGGTGAACCTTGTCTTCCCCCTGTGACATGCACTGTACCCTTTGCCATCATATGTGGCTTGAAAGAATCAAATAATATTCTGAGCTGGAAGGGACCCACAAGGATCATCAAGTCCAACTCCTGGCCCTGCACAGGATCATCCCCAAGAATCCCACCATGTGCCTGAGAGGACTGTCCAAACATTTTTTGAACTCTGTCAGGCTGGTACTGTGACCACTCCCCTGGGGAAGCTGTTCCAGCGCCCAACCACCACTGAGGTTCTTCTTCTCAGTGAAGAACCTTTGCCTAATATTTAACCTAAATTTTCTAATAGCTAACCAAAGAGGCGTTTAAGCTGATGAAGTCTATCACATCAGGCCATGTAGGAAAGGGCAGCCCCGGTTGATGTGGGTGAAGGAGCACCCTCAGAAAGCAGGAGGGCGAGTGTGGGACCTGTGCACGATGTCAGTGGTGTGGAATGAAGAGTGGAACGTGTTGGCTTTGGCTGGGGTTGTTTTCTTCACAGTGCCTTAGTGACCGGTTGCGATTTGTGCTGAGCACAGGGGTTCATAACCTAGAGATGTCCATTTTGGAGGGAGTTCAGTTTGGAATGGGCAGCCCAGGCAGGCAGTGGAGTCACCATCCCTGGAGGTGTTTTAGGAAAGACTGGACTCGATGATGTGCCAACTCTTTTCCAACCTAAACGACTCGGTGATTCCGAGTTTACCACGCAGCCCCGAGCACGGCTCTCCCACAGACACAGCCCACCCCGACTTCGACCGCATCCCTGGCCCGCGGCACGGCCCTGACCCGACATGGCGGCCGGGGCGCGGGCGGCGGCGCAGGCGCGGGGGGCGGCGCTGGCGGCGGCCGCTGCGGGCCCGCCCGCATGGAGCCCGCGCCGGGGGAGCCGGCGGCCGCCCGGATGGTGGCGTAGGGCCCGCACCGCCGGCCCCGCAGCATGGCGAGCTGCCTGCCGCCCTGCGTGATCGACGGCGGCACCGGGTGAGTGCGGGCAGGGGGGACCGGCCGCCGGTCCCTGCGCTGGGGACGGGGGGTGTCTCCGCGCCGCGCTTCTTCGCCGCCTGCCGCTGCCGGTGAGCGTTCCTCGCATGGGGCCGCGCTCCTGCCGTGTGTGCCCGTGCCCTCTCGTCTTGCCCCTCTCCCCTCCGGCCTTCAGCGGGCTGGTGCCCATCGCTCTTCTACCCCTTCTCTCGCTCCTGCCCTTCCGTGCCGCCGGAGCGCGGAGCGGGGCAGCCCTGCCGTGTCCCCGCCGTGTGCTTTTCTGTGTGTCCTTTTCGTCTCTCGGGACCCGTTTTTGTTTGTGTCCTCTGGCTTTCAAGTATTGTATGATGCAAGTGCTAAAATTGGGGCCGGCTGGCTTCGGACGGGGACGGGAGCCAGGAGCCCGCTCTGAGAGCGGTCCGGAGACAATCCCTGGAAAGGTTCAGGAGATGCCCGGGCATCCTGTCCTGTCGGTGCGGTGCCGTGCATGGACACCGAGCCCAGCGAGCACAGCTCCGCTGCCTCCGGGCCGCTCTCCTTGTGGGCTCCTGCCCCCTCTCCCCGTTTGAAGCCAGCCGTCCCCAATTTCAGCGTTTTCAGCTTGGTGAGGTGCGAGCGGGCTGCCTTGCTCCAAGCATGCGCTTGGTCATTGGGTCATCCCTGCACCTTTCTCAGATCAGCGTGAGGTTTTATTCCACACTTGACCAAACCACAAGTTTCGTAACTCAAGTCTTTGAGGGCAAGAGTGAGTCTGAATTGCAGAGCCTGTGCTTGGGAGGCGTTTCAGGAGCGGGTCTGTCCTACATCTCTCTGCTAGAGAAGACCCGTTCAGCATCCAGTGCTGCTGTGCCTTAGGGTGGGAGGTGTCAGAGGGAGCTGTAATGAAGGTAATACTGAATCTGTGGTGTGCTTTTGCTAATTAATACCTTTCCTTTGGCCCAACAGTTACAGACAGCTCTGAGAAGGAGAGGAAGTGAAGCATCGTTCCATGAGTAACTATTCATGCAGTAGCTTTACGTGTCAGACTCAGTGTCATTGATTGCACTAATTTAGCCTTTCCTCTGCAGGGAATTTGCAAAGCTATTTTAATTTCTTTAATACTTGGAAAGTTATCTTTAAAATTTCCTGAACTGAACAGTCTTTAAAAAACCAAACCCCAGACTAATCCAACCAAATCAAGAAACCCCAATCCCTAGATAACCACAGGAAGCACCTTTCCAATGTTGTGTTGTCACAATGCCTTCTTCTGAAAAAGTGTGTCACATTTTGAAATACGTCTATATTAAATTGTCATGAAAGTTTTAGAAGTTTTTGCTTGTTTCTGCTCATACCTTAGCTTACCAGAAACCAGCTCTGTTCCCTCAGTGGGGAATACTGGAGTTCACAGCTAGAGAGTTTGGAAGTAGAATAGAGACCAGATTCTACTTTGTGTGTAATTCTGTGTGTTCTTTAGATACTTCTTCATAGTTTCCCAGGTTTCTTCTACATATTTGCTGAAGATAGTGTAAGTATCTGTTCTTCACAGATCTGTTGATATTACAGGATTAATACTTGATAGTTTTGGAGACAAATGGGAGGTCTAGGTGGATCCTTTAAAAAGGGTACAGTATAAACTATAAAATCCAGAAAATGTGTTAAATACCAAGACTGCCTTTTGCAGGAGGCCCCCTTGGCTTTCAGTTTGTGGAATAATTCCAGTGTTACACTAGCAGTAGATACTACTGGCCAACAGTTACACAAAATAAATAAGGATAGGAAGTTGCTTATTGTGTCCTTTCAAAGATCTAATAAATGAAGTAGAATTTCTAAGATGTGTTTCGTGCTGCATGGGTAAAGCTGATGGGGTTTGTGTGTGGGACATGTATATTGTTTTGTTTCAGGAAGGGTTTGGATAGTCCCCAAATGATGCACATTTGGTTTTCAGTACCTCCAAGTGATCTTAATTCAAAGGAGACAACATGATGTCTCTGCTGGTGGAACTTGTGCTTGGCTTTCCTGTAGGGCACTCAAACATGGAAGACTTTTCAGGAGACTACTGAATATGAAATAAGTTATCTTGCAGAATTCAGGATGAAATGAGTCTGAACAAAAGCAGCCAGAAGAAGTAGCTTGACTCATTGATACGCAGTCTCTGGAATTTTCCTCTGTGTGGGCTGAAAACCTTCTTATTGTTAGAATGAATCTACTTTGGGTTACAAGCTTCAAACAATTCATTCAAATTATTCATGAAAGGGCTTTCAGATGAAAAACTTGGAAGAGCATAGCAGAAAGGAAAAGGTATGTGCAGACGTGCACTGTGGGACATTGTGTATATAAAATACACTTTTCTGCCTAAATCTCTGGTACTGAGTAAAGTGTTCTGGCCAGCCACTAACCCATCTCTTTTTCATGTAAGGGATTTTAAGAAGTTTTTTGAAAGAATGGTTCTGTTGTTTTGTGCATAAGGAGGCTGGCTTAATTTACTGTTATTTGCAGCCACAGACCTCAGTCCCATAAAATGTCAGAATTGCTCAAAAAAAGTAAGAACAGGTGTATAAAAATAGGTGCAGACCTTTGCTGAGCATTGTTATAGCAGGACAGGATAAGGTTCCTTTAGTCTATTGGATAGATGACTTGAATTTCCTTTGCCATAAACTGTTCACTCTTTATTCACAAATCTTGCAGAAAGAGTTAATAATTTGCTATAGTCTTTACCATTAGTATTTGCAAATGACTTGACGTAATGCAATTTTGATGCACTACATCTTGATTTTCTCGGCATGAGGTTCTCCTCGTGATCGGTTTACACGGTGCTGTCACTCTTTTTGTGGAGAAGGGCATGCTATTTTTGGTTTCTTACGACTACCAGGCCTTTTTGTATTGCTGTTTTAAGTAGCTTTAAACTTCATAACTAGTTTTATTAATTGGCATTTAGCTGTGGGACATTAGAACAGTAGTAGGTGGGTGAGCAAAACAAAGATATCTTAAAATACCTCTCTTCAGTCTACTTGCAGATGCTGAGGAGTGCTTCTGGTTTGGGTGTATTTTATTGAAGCCATTCCTTTTTAGTAAAGAAAAAGTACTTTGGCAAAGTCTTACAGATGAGTTTAGAGCTAAATACTTGATTTCTGGGAGAAGTGAGCTGGACTGGGTCTTAAAACTTGAATCTTAAGGTGTTTTTTGATGTTGTTGCTGTTAAAGATAGCTGGAGCCTCAGAACATGCTATTTTTCCTCTCTCTTACTATATTCTGATGCCTAATGAGTTGCTTTGGCCAAGTCTTACCTCTGCTCTTCACATGTGAACAGGCACTATTGTAATTGCTGTTCTGGGTCTAAGGAGCTTGAGTTAATTAACTGTTGTTTATAATCACAGGCTTGTGTCCTGTAAAGGGCTAGACTTCCTCAAAAAACCCAATGGCTCTCAGGTACTCATGTAGTGGCTGCTGGTGCTCTTGGGTAAATTGTGCAGACATAATAGATTTTTTTCTATTTGATATTTTCTCCTTCATCCCTTCTTCATTCCCATCCCTTGATTTCAAAAGTGCTTTTCCAAATCTTCGTGAAGAACTTGTGTTGCAAGTTCCTCAGACATGTTTGTAATAATGATAATGGAGTCTATGGCAGCCTGGCATCACAGGTGTTCTGGCAGCAGTAGCCTGGTTATTCAGCCTCTTAGCTGTCAGAGAAAGTGTTCTATTTACAGATGCTATTTGTTTGTTTACAGGACTTTCTTAAAGCATTTTCCTATTTTTAATCACATCATATCTATCTTCTCAGAGAGTTTTTGTGTGAATGCAACACATTGTTTTAAAGATGTGGACTAAAAAAGCAATAGAGAGTGATGAAATACTAAAATATTTGCATCTGGGCTTTGGTGTTTTGCATACTTGTGCAGAGAAAAATTGGATGTCTTGTGTTTTCAGATGGATAAAACAACTGCCCTGAGTTTGTGATTCGTTCTCATGCTTTGGGAAGAATTTTCCAAAACATATCTCTTCTCTCTAAAGTGGCTGAGGGTGCAGTCTCTGCTTCCAAGTTCAGTCCATTTGTATATCTTTGCAGTCATTTTTTGATGTAAGTTTTTCTGTCTCGGTAGGACCTCAGAAGAGAACAGGGTTAGGATGACCAATCCTCACGCAAAAGCTGGTGAAACTGGCTTGTGTACAAACTCATCACCTGGGCAAAAAAGTATGGAAGAGACCACATTATTTTTAGAAATTGCTTGTTTCAACAATATGTAATTTCCTGAGATTTAAAAAAAATGAGTAGTCCTCCAAATCTCCTTGCATGAAATAGCCTTAGTCTATTGGATCAGTTTTCTGTTAATTTTTAGTACAGTATATTCTGGCCAGTTTCCAGTAGGTTCCTATCTCACTGGCAACAAATTGCTGCTTTTAATGAAATGAAGTTGGAATACTGATTATCTACACATTCCCCTACAACTGTCTCTGTAATTTACAGATCACAAGATGTTGCATTACCATTAGTCTTCTAGACTGTAACCCAGGAGAAAGAAAACCATGCTTTAGATGCTTAAATATTCATTGGAGAAGGGACTGGAGAAGACCAGGTAACCTCTGTAACTGTTTTAAGTCCAGAGCCTTTCTGGTCAGTGACTATTTAAATATCCCGTAGGAAAGGGAGTAATTTCTGTGGGAGGTCCTGGAAATGGGTCACTCAAACACTGCAAGCGGTACTCTTGGGTGTGGCTGTGAGAGGTGGAATGTATTTGGGTCCTGCTGGGCAGAGCAGAAATCTGGTACCAAGTCTGCCATGTCCTGAGACTCCTGGATAGCAAAGAGCAGCACAACTGCATCATCTATTTTCTTTCTCTTCCTCAGTGGTTTTGGGAGAAATTTGAGTTTCTCTTCAATTTGGTTTTGTCAAAACACCTGAAATGTGGCTGCTTGTTACAGTCTGTCTCTTGTTTGATCCAAAATAGATTTTTTTTTAACAGCTTTTGTTTTTCTGCTTCTTTGCTTCAGCATTGAACTGAGAATTTAGTTATTCTCTTAGTTTTAGTATTACTCTTTCATGGATTAATGTCATGCAAAAGAAATCTTTCCATATGTTACCATCTGTGAGATGAGTTCTTTGAAGAGAATTTTTTTCATTGTACTGAGAAATAAACTTATCCTGTAGTTTTTTCACCAGGTGAATTAACCCAGGTTAAAAATGGGTCTGTAAAATACTGAGCTCTAGGAGTTTGGTAACTTCACAAGTTACTCAGGTAGGGGGATCTGGTCCATTTGTGAGAGGGAAGGTAAAGCTCTTGCAGACTGGTAGCCCAAATTGACTTTTAGAGTATTTTCTTTTTTTAATACTGTGAGTGGGTGTGAGTTTAGCATGTGTGTTGAGGGGGAAAAGATGGCAAACTGAACTCACCTCTTGGCCAGACTTTAGTTTAAGAAATGAGTTCTGGTTAGACTGCAGGAACCTTTTAATTTATCCACGCACACAGACTTATAAAAACTGTATTAAAAGTATATATATGTATTTACTTGTATGTGTATGTATATATTGTCTTTGGTTTTTGTCACTGAAGCTTGAAGGGCTTTTTCATAAGGTTTCTGCCTAATTGTCATTTCTAAGTCTTGGAAGTAAGTCTTTTAAACCAAAAAATGTTTTCCTTGGTTTTCATTATGTTCATTTAGTTTAAGATTCATTTCAGAGAGCGAAATAAGAGGAAGTCTCCTGTACTGGTCTTAAATCCCAGTGGAACTCTTGTTGTTGCTTATTATGTTTTAACAATATTCCCTAGGTAGGCCTAATTCTAAAATGTGAAGAAGCTGTGCAATAATAATAATAATAATAAAAATGATTTTTACTAGTAATGGCCTTCTTTACAGTCAGTCTAATTTAACATCCTGATTGTGTTTTTCTGAGAGCCACAAGTGTGCATAAACACTTTGGATTAGACTGAAAGCATATGTCCATAATGATGATTAAAAAGCCAACAAACCCTTGCCTCCAAAACACAGTCCTTGTCTTTTTAGCCTTGGGGGGAATGGCTTTTTAACTATTATTTGAAGTCTGTTGAAGCTATGGCTTTGAAGAGATGTTGAAAATATAATATTTAAATTCCAAGGTCATCGCTAATTCAGATTTAATTCCTTTGTCTAAGAAAGCTGTGATTCTTAATGCATGTTTTTATACTAAATACTCTGTAAAGAGGAACCTACTTTTCAAGCTGCTGATGAAGAAGCAAATCCTCTGCTTTGGCCACGGCATAATATTGTTTGCAAATATTGAGAGTAAGATGCAGACAAAGACCTTAAATTCACTTTAGGACCTAGACTGGGGTTGGTCTCATTTAAGAGTGTCAAGCCTTTAGGTTTTCATGGTAAAAATGATGTGAACAATGATGATTCCCTCAAATCATGCTGCTGTTGTACTTCTGCTTCAGTCTGACGGCAATATTCAAGAACTACATCAGTCTCTGAAAGCATTCAGTTAATTTAGTTGTGTTTTTTCCTTTCTTTTTTTCTTTTACACTATTTCTCACGTGGGTTTTGTTGTTGTAGGGGGGTTTTTTTCCATTTTTTTTCCTCTAGTAAATAGAACTGTTTTTCATAGTCTGGGATATTATTTATTTCTAGTGGCTAAAGACCTGGAATAGCTTGCAGCCACTAACACCATGTAGAAATTTTTAGATTTTTATGTGAAAATTTCTTTACTTTTTTTCTTCCCCCTTCTTTTTTCCTCTTGATTCTTTACTTGTTAAAATAAATATTATATGTATATTAAAAGACATGATCAATGCTTCGTGCCATCTGCTGCCCATTTCTAAAGCATTTCATCAGTGCAGGCTTTCTTTGGTGTAGTACTTGTCTTTTATCACACACAGGTACTATACCTGTGAGAGTGGTTTGTTCAAGGCCTGAAAGGGAATTTTAGCAGGATTGTAACAAGAGTTCTCAGCTGTGGTTTGTACTTCTGACACAGTATTTTTTTTGCCCTGTATTTGAGAATATTAAACAAATATATAAAGTCTAAGGCCATCTTTGGTCATGGTAACTGAAGGGTAAAATCTGCATGGCCCTATTTTTACCAAAGGGTGGAATGTGACCTGCCTGCCCTTTCTCATAGCTGGTCAACAAGATGGAAAAAGTAAGAGTTGAATTTTCAGATTTGATAGTTCAGAATAACACTAGCAACATTTGTAAGCTGAAGTTGTCTGAAAAATAAATTAACACCTAAAATATTTACCACTTGAGTTTTCTTCTCAGCGGGATGATACTTGAAAGCATAACCCAGAAAATGTGGACATGGCATGTGATGCATGTTTCACCTTCACTGTAAGAAGTGGAGTGAATTGAAAGTATTTTTTCTTCATTTTTTTGCATATAAGTGCATCTAATGACCTGGTGATCTTTTTTTTTTTTCCTTAGGTATACGAAGCTCGGCTATGCAGGAAATACAGAACCTCAGTTCATTATCCCATCATGTGAGTTGATTTTTTTTTTTTGTCCCTCCAAATGGTAACATCCACTGCTGTCACTGAGCACTTTCGGGATTAAATGACGAGCTTCCAACTCCCAACCCAGCCGTCGTAGTCCCTTGTCCATCTGGGAAGTGATATTCATCGTGTTAGCATCTCTGGCTGGAGTGTAGCTAAACAGAGCTCCTTGTTTGCAGTTAGCTAGGACTGTTGCTCATTAAACCAGCTCTTGGTTGCTATGACAAAGATGAAGAGAACTCCAGTCCAATTTCCTTTTTATCTTCATTATTTTTCTGCCAGGACTCTTGAGTAGACAGAATGCAATTTACCTCCTGTCTACCTGACACCATGGTTACAGCCTGGATAATCTGGGGAAGGCTTCCAATCAAATTAAGTACTAAAGTGCAGGTGGTGCCTGCCTTATTTACATTGTCTAGGACTGTAGACAGTTTAATATTCAAAAAAGTTGTTCCTGTTAGAAAATGTTCCTTTTGGGTGTGTGTTTAGTAATTAAAATGTTCTTGCACATTTAGCATGCTTTTGTTGAACAGATTTACTCTTTAATTTTTTTTGTGCATTAAACTTGTTTGAAGTGTTATACTTCTTTGGTGTTCTTGATTTTAATTGCCATCTTAATAGTTTCTCTGAAATACTACATATATTTATAAATAGTAGCACTGACTATGTATTTACATCTATAATGGCATCTGTTACTTCCATTTATGTTAAACACTGCCTTTCACTTTTTGTAAACTTTGCCAATTAACTACTTATTAGTGCATCTAGACTGCCTTGTAGCTATTCATGGTAGAAAGTATAAAGATAAGGAAATTATAAAGGTAATTGGTGGCCAAAGAAGTGAAGGGGACACATGTTGTTCCCTAGGTGTAGCTGCAGTACTGCTTACAGTATCACTATTTTAAGTATTGTAAAATTTGAGACCTAAACCACTGGTAAAGATTTAAATGTGTGATGTTAAAGAAGTGGAATAGCAGGGATTTCCTATGAATTTGCTATAAATCCTGTTTTATACAACTATAAACCTGTTGGGGTGTAGGTTTTTGTTTTTTTTCAAAAAGAATTGTTTGCCTGTGAGTCACTTTTTGGTGCTAGTAGTATTTGCTGTGTTTGTGGATGATGCCTGCCTACTCTGCATTTTCTCCTGTATGTTATTTAGATCCTGATTATGACCTATTAAAAGAAAACTATATAAATAAGGTTACGTTTTAGCAGTACTTCATTCCATTTGTATTTTTAGCTTGCCCCAGATTTGATTTTTGCTGTCTCATCTTCTTGCCTACAGCAGCCATCATCTAATAATTTTAGTGATAGTTGCAGGCTGCTAATGGGAAGCATAAGTGTCTCCAAAGATTTCTCTGTAGCACTGCAAATTTACTTCTCCCCTCCCTCTTTCCCCTTTCTCACCAACCTGGATACTGACTCCAATACTTATTTTTGAATACACAGTTTATTTGCTTTTTCTCCTTTAGTGAGAAAGCGCTTTTCCTCTTTATTCTGGAGTTAAAGCTCAGAAAATCATATTGCTTACTGGAATGCCTTGTACAGGTTTAGTGACTGCTGTAGTCTGTAATAGAATGCATTTTTCAATATTTTCTATGAGTTATTATTTACGTTAATGAGGGATGGGTGACCAGAATGCTGCAGGATGAGTAAGAATGAACTTGACTATATTGGCTTGTCGGTAGATCATTTACATGATATCTACTTTTTATATCCCAATTTTTGTTCCTGGAAAAGACTCCTTAAGTAAATAAATATTCATCACTTGGTATTTAGCTGTTTTAATTTTGTTTTGCTTTGTTTTTTGGGTTTGTTTTAAGGTATTGCAATCCGAGAGTCGGCCAAAGTGGGGGACCAGGCTCAGAGGAGGGTAATGAAAGGTGTTGATGATCTGGACTTTTTCATAGGAGATGAAGCCATAGATAAACCTACCTATGCTACAAAGGTGAGCATTCATGGGACTTAGACAGCCTTTCCCAAGTCTCACATTTTTAGAATAAAATGTTTTAGGACTTTTGGATAGCCATTCAAAACACGTTTGATTTTTTTGTAAAGTATTTTTATTGCTTTTTAAAAACTGCATGATTTGGTTCATGGCTTTACCCTTTTTTAGATATCTGTTTTACTAGTGCTGTCTTGTGTGGTTGGTGTTTGTGTAAATATTCATTGATACAGTGCAGCTGTTCAGTTTTCAAAATTCTGAGCTATTAAAGTAGTCATATACACTGAATATTTAAATTCTTGCTAAAACTGTAGCCTTTTAACATGGCAGATGAACTGGGAAATGTGTTGGATACTTTTGCTTCAGGGAATGTCACAATTGTTTTGTGAAGGGCTGTCTTCAAGGCAACTTTTCTGTGAATCATATTTTCCATACCCTGGTAAAGGACTTCTTGTACTTAAAAAGCGTTACTGGCTTATGAACTATGTGGAAAAAATCATATTTTATACATCCTTCTGTGTTACTTACATGTCAGCTGTGTTCTTAACATTGAACTAAATGTAAACATCATCCCTGCCAGAAATCTTTGTTGAAAAACATATAGCCTATATGGTCTTTATTTCTTTTTATAATATGGAAGGGCATATTGAAGCCAAGTACCATTCTCAACTTTATAAATGATGAAATTTATACAAGAAGAGGTTAAAGCACAGTTCTGCAACAGACTGGTAGGAGTAGAGTCTGGATTCTGGCTGCTAGTCCTGCAAGGTAGAATTTGGGCTTGGAAGTACGTGGGAGCAGGAGGTGATTTTGAATCGTTCCTCTAAATTGAAGTCAGGATGGAGGGTTTGATAAGATACCTGTGAGATGAGGTGTCAGACTGTTCCTGTTCCTGGGTTTATTTGTCCCTTCATGACCCAGTGCTGACAAGTTTTCCTGTTGCAGTGGCCTATCCGACATGGTATTGTTGAAGACTGGGACCTCATGGAGAGGTTCATGGAACAGGTCATTTTTAAGTACCTTCGAGCTGAGCCTGAGGATCACTATTTTTTAATGGTGAGTTAATGAGATCTGGTAAGGAAATAGCTTTGTAAAAGGAAAACCAAATGCCATTCCAAGCACAAGTAGCTCTGCTGGAGGATTTTTTCTGTATGTCTTATTTCAGCTGTGAGAGGGTTTGGGTTGTGAGGAGAAAACTAATCTTTAAAGCTGCATTATAACTATATCCTGTTAATTTTGTGATGCAGGTTACTGCAGGTCAGCAACTGCTTTTGCAAAGCTTCAAACACTTTGTTTAAATTCTGTTTGAAATTTTCTGTTTTGAGTGCACTGAGGGTTTTAAAAGTTTGATTACCATACCAAATTAATGAAGGCAGGATCCTATTGAGGTGCTTTTTCAAAACTCTTTGTTTTTGCAGACAGAACCTCCACTGAACACACCAGAAAACAGAGAGTATCTTGCAGAAATCATGTTTGAATCATTTAACATCCCAGGACTTTACATAGCTGTGCAGGTGAGCAGAGTGAGTGTGTTCTAAAGTACAGTGTAACTGCGGTGTTTCGGTCTTTTGTAGGCATGTGTCTAAAATGTTGGAAACAGTATTTTTTGAGAGTGTGAATTAGCACACTCTGCCTGTTTCTAAATATGAACTCTGTGTGCTGTAGGCAGTGTTGGCCTTAGCTGCCTCCTGGACGTCACGGCAAGTCGGGGAGCGGACTCTGACTGGGATCGTCATCGATAGCGGTGATGGAGTGACCCACGTAATCCCCGTGGTAGGTAGCAGGGTGCACTTGGAAATCACCACTGGCTTGGACAAGGACAGGGTTTGTTTGCAATAGATTGAAATAAGAAGTGTCAAATGAAACTTTATCTTGAAATTTTTAGTGTTGTTTGGGGCTTTTTTCCCTCGAAAAAGTTTGTATTTCAAGATGTAAAGTTAATTGTGTAATTAATTTAGCTTGCAGTCTACAGGAAGGTCGCGGTAAGGAACAATCAATCCATCTTTTGAAAGGCTATTTCTTTGTAAAACCTTACCTTCTTTCATTACTGTGATGCCTCAGTTCTTTTAAATATCAATGATTATCATGTGTTTATGTCTCCTGCATGCCACCAGTGTCTGACAAGAAATGTCCCAACTTTTTTGATATCATGCATTTCGATTGTTCAATATATCTGATAATGTGTGCTTTTTATATGATTTATTGTATATTGTTGTTTCCACTCTGCTTGTGTGGAAGCAATTATAAACTTGTGTAAATACCTGGTCAGGTACATGGTTGATCTCATCAGTTTAATTATGTGAGGATGTTAAAAATACAGAGCTGTCTGTGCATATGACATTGGTTGATGTAATTTTGTGTGGTTTTGACACATACAGTGTCCTTGAATGATCAGGTATTGTAGAAGTGAAAATTTTTAACTTCATCTTGCATTTTGGTGTTAACCTGGTCTTCTCAGTATTTTTATCACATGAGCAATGCTATGAACAAACAGCATTTATTGTGCAAAACTCTGAAAAGTGTAAGAAAAGCAAGGGAAGAAATAATGTGGCTCTGCAATACCAGTGTTTTCAATAAATGCATCCTAAAAAAACCTCAACCAATAGATTTCTTAAAGTTTGTTATGCTTATTGTTAGATCCTACTTCTGTTTGAATTTTCTATTCCTCTTTGATTTTTCTTGTCTGAGAAATTTAATAAATTTGATTTTTTTTCCTATTCATTTTTCACTCTCAAACAGAACATAGGTGCTCTATTTATATTATGTTTGCTTTTCTGATGATATCTTAAAGGAACTATCTGATCTGACTAATGTTTTCAAGACTGTTTATCACTTGTGTATCTATTAGATAGTCAATATCTGTTTCTGTGTGGTAATCAAGGTCATTAAATAAAAGTGATATCCACTTTGCAATGGGGTGCACATTTTTAGAGTGATTTTACAGTTTCAGGATTTTACTTCTAATAGAAAATCAGAGTATTATAAAAATGAATGTTAATTATTGCTACATGGTAAGTTTTCCCCTTAAATATGTTTTTTCTTCTCCATAGGCAGAAGGCTATGTAATTGGAAGTTGCATCAAACATATTCCTATTGCAGGTAGAGATATTACTTACTTTATTCAACAACTTCTAAGGGAAAGGGAGGTAGGAATTCCTCCTGAACAATCTCTGGAGACAGCAAAAGCCATAAAGGTACACCCTCCTTTATCTCTTAATAAATACATAATAAATCTCCATGAGCTAATTTTTTGGCTCTAGCAAGTTGCCAGTGGCTCTCTTAAAAATTAAAATGTAGGCAGAGTATTATAATTACACCAGCTTCTGGTGTGGTGGGAAGGAGAAAGAGGAAGAAAGTATTCATGCTGGACTGTGCAGAGTATGTTCCGCAGATTAAATCAGCATTTAAACTTTAGAGTTGTTTAAAATTTGCTTTGTAATAGAACTGGAAGAAAAAAAAAAAAAAAAAAGTGGGGTGATTGTGTGGGCCTGCTCTTGCAGTGAAAGCTTGCCCTTGAACTTCTTTATTGTCACAGACCTACTGTTGGTGATGTTTTCATTTTGAGAGAGGCAAATGTAGCTGAGTCAGCCTGTGCAGCCCTTTGGAAGCAAATGGGCCTCGTGCCTTGTCTTGTGGGGTTGAGTTCTCAGCACCCATTTGGGTGAAAAAGCCTCTTGAACAGCCCCATCTCTTAACAATGCTCACATTTTCGTTTCCCGTTTGTGCTGCGCTTTCATTCAGTGATGTACTAATTATTTTGGCTATTTTTAATGCCTGGTGTTTCTTAACAGGAAAAATACTGTTACATTTGCCCTGACATAGTGAAGGAATTTGCCAAGTACGACGGGGACTCTCGCAAGTGGATCAAACAGTACACGGGCATCAACGCCATCAACAAAACCAAGTTCGTTATAGATGTGGGTTACGAGAGGTTCCTGGGACCCGAGATCTTCTTTCATCCCGAGGTAGGACCGGGGAATGGCTGTGTGAAGTGGTGCCATTCCCGGTGCCTGGGCGCCATCCCGTGGCAGGGAGGGGCCGTCAGTCTCCCGAACACAAGCTAGGTGCTCTCACAGGTGACTTCAGCACAGCACAGAGGTGCTTTTCTCATGTCCAGTCTAATGTTTAAAACATCTCGTTCTGTTCCTTTAAAGGCAAGCTAAACTTGAGAAGAAATTGTTTGAATTCAGAGTTTTGATACAGTATTTTCCTCTTTCTTTCTGCATCAGTTTAAACAAACCTGCCTTTATATTTTGTATTTGTATGCTACCAATCCCTTCGAGCCCTACTCAGCATTGCATTGATGATATTCTAAATACTGGATGCAGAATTTTGATCCTGAGTCAATTTATAGATTTATCCTTGAAGGAAGTCCATTGAAATCTCTGTTGGTGTGGTCATCAGTAGTATGTACAGTTCTAGGAAGGATTACTGTACCTCATCTGTCTGATTTCTGGTAGTTCAGTTTCAGTGACTTTCAGGATATTGTGGAGAAGAAGGAATCATATTTTAATACAGGTCCTCTCCATTCCAGCACACTTGGTTGAATTTATGCAGGCACCCATATTCTGTAATATTGTTAAAAACTTTTACTAAAATCCACATCAACATTGGTGAAGTTTCCCTTTTTCTACACTCCTCCTTGGAAGACTATTAAAAAGCTTCTCTCTGTCACCTCTTGTCTAAATTCCAGCTTTAATCTTTTGTGGTCAGTTTGTAGCCATCTGATCTCCAGCCAATATTAAATTCTGGGCTAAATACATTTTCTTCCCTGCTGTTTACCCCAGTGATTTAACAGAGAAGCATTGAATCCCATGTCATTTTAAGAGCTTCTCTTTCCATAGTCTCTAAAAACACTGTTGGGAACAGGATAAAGGACCAATTTCCATTTTGTTCATTTCTTGATAGTTTCTTGACTCCGTATTGAAAAAAACACCCAAACCTGAACTGACTTTCCAGACAGGAAGAACATAGTAGATGATGTGTACTGCATCCAAAGAGAATTTCTTGTTGTGTTTCATTAACTGCTCACTTGGAAGGGTGTCAACCTAGCTAGGTAAAAACTGCCTTTGGTAAAGCTGTCTTGTAATCTTTTCCTGTTTTCAGTTTACAGAATTTGTTACAGAGTCTTTAATACTCTTGAAGTTAGGTCTTGGGTTTTATGGTTATCCAGATTATTTCTCCACTTTTTAAACTAAATATTTTACTTGCAGTTCTCCAGCCCTATAGTATTGGCTAGCAGACTGCCATTTTACATTCAGTTCTCAGGGATGCTGTTATACCCTACCTCTCATTTCTACTTACTCCTTTTTCCCTGCTGTTTTATCAGTATCTTTATGGAGACCTTGGGAGTTTTCAGGCTGTAGTTCATTCAGATGACAACTCTGTGTGCAGCAGCATGGCTGCTTTCTTCTCTTTGGATTTATGTGGCTTCATGGTTTTACTTCTTGCATGATTAATTCTTAACTGTGGAAGTAGCTTGAATTCTTGGGGAGTGCCCCTATCATTCTTGGGGCTCCTGAGCTCCAACTTTCTTTGCTAATTTTCTCCCAGTTCAGTGTATATTTGTTATGTTTGACTGTTATTTGTTCATCCAGGTAGAAACCTCATCTTACTTTGGATGTAAATCCCACATACATCTACACCTTTGGAAAAGATGATCCAGATTATATATCAGTCTAGAATATATATATATATATGTTAATCTAGAATAATGTATTACTATGTGTTGGTAATTAATTTTTCAGAGTTTAACCTCGGAAAGGACAAAACCTGGGCTATTAACAGTTCTTTTTTTTTTTTAAGCTTATGCTAAGTTTTAAGTAGAAAATTGCCACTAGACTATTTTCTAGCATTAGCAACTCTAGACTCTCTAGTATTTATAAATGCAGACATTTGTATTAGCACTGTATTGATGTTTGCATTGATGGGGGCTTTCACTCAAAACCTTAGACTATCTATGCTTTTTTGAACATTAGATACTTCCTGGGCTTGGGAAAAAGTCTGATTTTTGGTGGGAATTTAGCTGAAGTATTTTAGTGGCATTAAATTTTTTTTACAGGGAAACATTCTGATTTGCACACTGGTATTTTTATCTCCCTTGAAAGGAAAGGCAGGACCACAATGCATGGTAACAGTGTGTTTAATATTGCAGGAAAATTCAAACTCATGTTGCAGGCAATAAAAGGCCCATAGTGCAGAAATTGTAAACAGAGAACTTCTGACCAAGGAAGAGAATCTGAGTTTCTCAGCAGAAAAAGAAATTTTCATTTCCCTTGTAGAGAAGTGTTTGTTTTAATGTAGTAAAAGTGGTGAGCAAGACTTGCTATTCCCACTTGTCCCCTATTATAAAATGTCTCCACAGTCTTATTTCTGCCTTTTTATTTCTCTGTTCTTTGGATGCAAGGTCTGATGCCTGTTGTGTTTCATTTTAGTTTGCTAACCCTGATTTCATGGAATCCATTTCTGATGTAGTTGATGAAGTTATACAGAACTGTCCCATTGATGTCCGGCGTCCATTATATAAGGTATGGCCTTTCTCTGGTAAGATTCATGTAATTTATTTAAAACTAAACACCAGCATCCTGATTGGAAGCATATACATGGATACCATGTCCTCCATGATGAGAAATGTGAACTTTGAATAGTAATTAAACCAAGTGCCACTTCTGAATGCCACTGGATATTTGCTGCTTTTTAGTTTTGAAAGAAAAGTATCTGTAAAGGCTCGATATGTAGGTAAGTATTGTCCCTGAGGAACTGAGGGACAGGGATCTTATTTGTTTCTGACTTTTGTAATGGGAATTCTTGTGCATGAAGGACTTTTGGTTTTGTCCATTTTAAGAGTTATACTGTGGTCTTACCCCTCTCACTACCCTCCTTCCCCTACTTTATTAAGTAATAGTTTCAAATATATTTTTTGTAGTGTTGTCTTGTACCTGCCCACTGTCTGCAGTTTTAGCCAGTTGAACCACTTACAAAGTACATGAAAACTTAAAATGTTTTAGGAGACTACTGTTAGACCATCTTAAATCTGCCCAGGCTGTAGACCAGAGAGTACTTGCAGTCCTTAATTCTTTAAGAACTGAAAAGTAAGATACTGACATGCATAGTCCATGGCAAGCTCTGTCTGTATTGGCAGTACATCCCACATCCTGTGCTTCCTGCTTTTCTGCTTGTGCTGTTGTTTTGGAAATAACAGCATAAAACAACAGCATGCAGAGGTTTGTTTGCCACGTAGAAGGTGGTAGTTTCCCTCACCTGTTAGAGTGAGCATTAAGTTTCAACTAAGTCATATCTCAGGGAGATTTGTTGATTATTAAAATTTTACAGCCTCTTTTACTTGCTTGGTGAACACCCTCTGTAATCCAGGACGAGATGTTGCACTCCAGAGCAGATCTGTGGGGCAGCATAAAAGGGGAAGTTGAACTACATAACAGGCTCATGTGTAAGTTCTGCAGTAGATGTCTTCAGTGGCTTCAAGCTTAGGTAGCAGAAGAGTTTAGGAACCCCTTAGTGTGTGGTTGTGCTTAGGGTCTCTGCTTTTTACCTGAAAGACCAAAGCTTCCTCACAGCAACAGATCCTTTGCTTGGTAAGGTAGGGCTTGGTACTGACTTAGAAGGTGGGGTTTAAAATTTGATGTTAAGTTACTTTTGCCTCATCATAATTAGCAGACAAATAACTTTCCCTTGGCTTGCCACTGATTGAGACTGTGTTTTTCCCTTTTCTGTTTTTCATTATACTTGCTTAATTAATGTTTCACAATTACCTGTCGAATGTACTCAGAGATGTCAGTAGCTATTCATGGTAATAGTTGCTATCTTCTTTAAGCAAGGTCACTTCAAAGGGATGAGCATCTCTTGTTCTCATTGTTTAAAACAGTGTGTGGATGCAGAAATATTCCACTCATACTTTCCCTCTGAGGTTTATCAGTTTCACTGACCCATAGTGCTGAGTGGTGGGCAGCCAAGGCCGTGTGCTTTGGAGCTGAGTTTCCATCAAATGTATTTGGATTCTTCCTCAGTGTTGCTGCAGAAAATACCTGAGAGTACCCTTATTGCAGATTTTATGTGGTATGTAGCCTTTGAATCATTGTTCCACAACACATCTTTTGATGTCCTATGGTATTTCTGGGTTTTATTGCCAGTATTCCTGTTTCCTAATCTGATCAACATCTCTCTACAAGACCAGCTATTTTACCTCATGTTGATGTTTGGACCAGCAGAACCTTGATAAGACTTCTTTAGCCAGATCTGTGACAGCCCACCCTTAAGGGGAGGAAAGCATCTAAGATTCATAAATGCTCATTGGTCAAAAAAAATGACAAAAGACAGAGGGTCTGAAAGTTTTATTAATAAATTACACACTTGGCATGGAAATTGGTCTGTTAGTCCCTGACCTACTGTCTAAGCACACAGCAGTAGGTTTTGGGTTAAGGGGTAGGGTGAAAGGGGAGAGAGGAATTAAAGAGGGAGAGATGAATTAAAGAGAGAAAAAGGGAGCCCCAGTCCTGGTTTCAGCAGGGACCCTGGTGATAAGTGTCCATCCAGCTGCATCAGTCTGGCCAATGGCATGTCCAGGGTCCTGGAGGCACCTCCTGGGCTTGGGGTGGGGCTGCCCTTTCATGGACAGGTTACTCTGCCCCAAATATGGGTTTCTTGTTTTCCATGTAAATTAGTTATGGTGTGCAGTCTGTTCTTTCAGGCCTTTCTGTAAATGGGTTGGAGGGCTTTGGGGGCCTTTGGTGATAGCAATCCCACCCTACAGTCCATGCCCACTTCCTCCCACTCATTCCTTGTACTGTGTTGTGGTTCTTTCTCATGGACAAATGCCCTATATCTGCCTGGCCACTTTTCTCCAGCCAAATCATGTCCTTCCTCAGAGTGTGTTAATACCAATAGTCCCTGGTTATTACCAGCAGTTGTTGTCTGTTACTAGAAACAGTCCTTAGTTGGTTCCACAGGCATATTGTTTGAGACATAGACTTTAGCCTCTTATTTTCTGGGAATTGAGAGCTCAAAAGGATCTCAGTTTGGACTGCTGTTGACAGGATCAGTAGAGAGTGGGCTTTAATTGTAGTTTTCCATCCTGGCCACACTCTGAGTTGGTAAGTTTCTTTGAAAGTTCAATAACAGAAATATTATTTCACTTGAGTTGTTATTCAGGCAAGAAAAATAAAGTTTCCAAGGCTATTGGTTAAAAGACAGGTTCTCACTAAAGACCTGTTAGTTCTGGGAACAGGCAGTGTTTCTGTTAAGCTCAAGAAGGGCTTAGTCCAAGTGCAGTTCATCAGGGCTGAGGCCGAATGAGCGTTTCTCAGATCCCAGTGGGGCCTGGGGTGGGGGATGCTCCCCCAAAAATCCATCCCACAACTGAAGTCCACTGCTCTGTGCTTCCATAAGATCCCATAACCTGCAGCTGTTCAATACCAAGCACAAACATCCTTTCACAAGTGATGAGGCCTTTTTTAGTTGTATAATGGTTGCCAGCAATGCACTCTCTTAATTCCTATGATTACATCATCTTAATGTGATTGTTTAGGAAAACTGATTTGTATTTTCTAGTATGGAGTTGAGAGATCTGGATTGCTTGGGATGAGTTGCTTTCTGCTAAAATAGGAGAAGATAGGTATGGTTTTGAAATCAGGGAACTTGCATGGAAATTTGAAGAAATAAGGTGGGTTTTGATGGGTTTGGTTTTTTTGTGTTTTTTTTTGTTTGGTTAGTTGGGGTTTTTTTGCAAACCCAAAGCTTCAGAAAGCAGAATGAAATTTAAAGTGAGTGCTCAAATGAAATGGGAAATGATAGAGGAAATAATTTTTAGATCGTACCACATGGCTGAAACAATTTGGCATCCTGGCTGTGTTGCCCTTTCCTGTGTGTTGAATTCCACTGAAAAATGACCCATTCTGCATGCAGCTAAAAATTCTGCATTTGTGGGGCTTGGTGAGACATTGCATCACCCTTGGCATTTTCTGGGAAGAATGGTGTATAGTTCATCTGCTTCTATTTTTTTGAGAATTCCTTAGCTTCCTTTTTTCTTAAAATATTGTTCCACAACCTTTCCTTATACTTATCTCATAATTATTTAAATATGCAGTGTAATTGATCAGTCAGAAATGTACAGACAAATTACAGGAATAGTGCAGTAGCATGGTGGGGGCTGTGGTCTGCACAAAAATGGGACCCTTCCTGAGCTTTCAGGGGAGCACACCCAGCTTGGATCAGTGATGAACATCTGCTCTATGGTACTGCCACAGCAGATGCTCATGTGGAATGTTTTCAGCACTAGTTGATATTTAAAAGTCTCTTTTCGAGCTGGAAATGCTCTGAAACTTGTCCTAACATTTGTTAGTTAGGACATGAGTTTTTGACACTTGGTGTCAAAAACCAGTCTCCTAGTGAATGTAGTTATAATAAATTCAGAGGTGGACAAAGGGCTTTGAAAAGTTTTAAAAACTGCTTGCTCTTTTAATAAACAGTATTTTTTTTCGTTAGTAACAGGTTCAGAAACTATCACTTTTATTCCACACTCCACTTCATCTTTGTTTTTCCTTATCCAAAGTCTCTCCCCAGGTACTTCCAGAGTTAAGATGAGAAGAATATTAACAGTTCTGAGGTCTTTGCCTTCCCCCAGTACAAAGGATAGAAGTGTAGGGTCTGACTGTCCCAGCAACTGTTTACTTTCAACTTTCCTGTCCTGTGTTTTTGGTACAAATGCATGAATGAAAGAAAATAAGATAAATGACATCTGAGGCCTGGTAAATTCTGTCAGAAATACCTCTGAAAGGTCCTAGCCAAGCATGTTTAAGTATTCATGACTTAGATCATGCTGAATCAAATGACAGCATCCTTGACATCAGACTTTTAAGCCAACTTCTCAGGTTGAAAATACTGCATGAGGTGGGGACTGTAGGGTATTGGCTGGCAACTGTGGTGTTTTATTGGAGATGAGCCGTGGAAACACAGGTGCACGGAGAGAGGATTTTGACAATATTGGTTCTTTTCCTTAGAGAAAATGACTTCTTAGCTGGGTGTGCAGTTGTGGACTCAGATTAGTCTCTCTCAAAATGAAAACTTAGTGAAATAGTACTAAGTCGAGCTCATTGCTGGAATTAAGAGTTGGGCTGCACTTGTCATGTTAGTGTTCACTTAGCAAGTTCAACTGCCCAGCTCACAAGAGCCCATCCTGCAACACTGGAGAGGTCCTGGGTGCCAACGGGGTGGTGAAAACCCCCTGACATCACTTCTGACATCAGTTGCTGCTGAACAGAAACAGTTGGTGTGAGAGCAGCTCCAGCTGCACAGCGCGGTGGGTAGATGGCACTGTAGGACTGGCTTTGCTGCTCTGTGCTCCTCCAGCACCCAGGCAATGCCCTGTTACCGACCCAGAGCAGAGCGGGGAGGCTCTGGGGGTGAGGGAGGGGTGGAGAGACTGCCAGGCCAGGGGATCTGCTTGCACCATGACAGGACATGGGAAAGGAACGGCTTTCCTGCTGTATTCAGGCAGAAGCCCCAAGTGATTAACTCTGTCAGTGTAGCACAGGAGTGCTGAGGAGAAGCCCTGCTTATTCCTATCACAGCTGTAAATAAATTTATGAGATTACTCCTGCTAGTTGGTTTAACAATGGCTCGGTGCATTTGCAGGATTTTCTGGTTCCTTTTGTGTCTGAGGTGTATTTCTGCAGAACGGCACAACCATAAAATCTGAAATATCTTGCTATTACTCGAAATGTTAAATGAACGTTAGAAATCATTATTTGAAGAAAAAAATTGTTTCTTTATTATTAGAAGCAAATGTATTAAAAATAGTGTTTCTCACAATAAATTCACTTGTTTGTACTATATTTACTGTTTGGTATGAACAGTATTTATCTTTATATTTTCCATACTACGTTGGCAAATAGTGCCCTGTTTTAACCAAATTAACAGAGACATGTAGCTTAATTGATTCACTTGCTAATGAAGTGCTTGGCTTCAGTTTGTGAACCTTCCTGGTTTTACCCATAATAATTTTTATTAACAGTCATATATTGATCTCATTACATGTCTCTGGTGGTCTGGTCATGTCATGTTAACTTTAATTTAGGCTGTCAGTTGCAAAGAAGAAAGAAAATGGGATGTGTTGTTCTTACTTGCCAGAAAAGCAGGGGATGCTTTTCAGTTTGGTGCTGCAGAGTCTGATGTGTCCAGCTGGGAGTGTGCTCACACCACAGTGCAGTGTGAAGATGCACAAACCAGTTCAACACCTTTGGCCGTGCTGAGTTCTTCAGGAGCTAACTTCACGCTTTAGAATTTTTATGTAAGCTTGATTTAGTTAGAGATTTCTGTTGCAGTAGCTGGGTTGCTTTGTTGGGTAGTTTCATATCTCTGCAGCATTAAATACCAGAAATGGCACAATGAGGAACTCAGTACCACAGAGTTCATAAGTGAAGCAAAAGGTACACCTGAGAAGGGAGAAATTTCTCCCCAGCCCTCTGAGATGATCTCGATGATCTTAGAGGTCTTTTCCACCCTTAATGATTCTGTGATTGGTATCCACTCCCCTGGTCTCCTTCCAGAAATAGCCTACTTTCATTTATTTACTTGTTATGGTTAACTTTTTCAGGTGTGGAAGGGCTTCATCTCTCTGCTAAGGGAACACAGTCTTTCAAAACAACTTAAATGTTGAGCCAGTTAGCTTTAAGAGTGAAAACCAGCTGGAGGTTCTTTCCATCAGCAGGTATGATAATTGGCGTTAGCTCAGAAACATGTGGGCTGCTTGGAGCTGTTAAACCAGCTGAAGTGTGTTTGAGCAGAGTAAGATCAGAAGAAGTCTTCTTTAAAGGAATCAGCTGGAAACAGATACTTAAAGCCTAACTTGTTTGATGTCTTTTTCTGGGAGGTGAGAGGATTCCCTGACAGGCTGAAAACCCAAGCAACAAGCTTTCTCCACAGATGTACTTAGCATACTTCATTTTTATGTTTTTTGTAAAGTGGTTATTGGCATTACGTGGATTTATTCTAGAGAATATATTTGAGATGTGAGGTGGGTGGTGCTCCCTTGGGTGAGTTTGATTTTTTTAATCTGACCATCTTTTCTCATCTTTATAGTGTTCTTTGTGAGTGGTAAGTGTGGTGTTTGAGGGATGTGGATTCTGCTTGCATTGTAAGTGAGGAGTACCTGGCTTCTGACCTTGCAGAAGTGTGACCTGCTGAGCTGAGAACTTGCTGAAGGCTTTATGTCCAAACTCTTCTGAAGAGTTAGCATGGATTTGGTCTGGCACTGACAAGAAGTGCAGGGAGCAGGGGAACTGTGACTGTATAATTAACCATTTTCTAATGACAGTTGTTGTCACCTAGTTACTTACATCCAGAATTTTGCTTAGCCTGGCTGGTCCAGATACATGATGATGAGGTGACTCATCTTTTCAACATTTATACCTTGGTGCTTCTGTTCGCCTTGGTCGGTGTTATTGTTAAACTGATTTCAGTGTGTAAAAGTACTTGAATAATCATAATTTCAAGAAGATGCAACTTCTTGGCCTCTAACCCTGGAATGGTAACTGGGTAGAACGATCCTCCCAATGATACTGCTAACTCTGTAGTTGCATGAATTGGACTTGGATGCATTTGAAAAATTATTCTTGGGTTTATTCTGGAATCTGTTTTTAGTGGTAGCATTGTCCACTTTATGGAGTATGCTTGAAGTTTAATTTGCTTTGAACAGAATTATTGCTTTCACATTCTTTGCCAACGTCATTATCTCCAGGTCATATTTTCTGATGGCATCTTTTTAATTGCTATTTCATCACTCAGGTTGGCTGTTGTCTTTTTTCTCCCATTAGCAATTTCCTTTTCCCATGTGGAGTTAGTGCATGACCACTGTGATGCAGGGGAAGAGATGTTCTTGTGTATGGGGGGAGTAGGGGAAATCCTCCCTCCTGTTTTAACTTTAGGACCAGCTGTGATTTCTGCCTCCTTTTCTCTTCTCTCTCCTCCTCTTTTCCTTTTGGAAATGTTTCAGTAGCATTATGGGGACTTGAGCTTTTTTCTTTAAAGCACACCTTGTTATGCATTCTTTTATACTGTAGATAATCTGAAGCTGTGAAGAAATGAGTTTTTCCTACTGTACTGGTTTTTGTGATGTGCAGGGAGTTGTTTTCTCATGAATAAACAAACAGCTTTCTTCTCATTTTACAAGGTACAAACAAGATTTCCCTGGTTATCTGTTGCTTAAAATCCAAGCACTTCTGCACCCTGCAAGCATGAACACTTATTATGGATGTCTTCGACTCTTCAGATCCATGTGCAGGCTGAAAACAGTGGATCAGGGATTCTTCCATTATGTGCACAGTCTTGGTGTGCAACGTCAAAAATGTTACTGACAGATAATCCTTAGACCTGTGCATGATGAACTCCTGATCCAAGTTCCTTGTGGACACGTGTCAAAGGCATGTGAGGGGTTTTAGTAAGTGTTAATTGGCACTTGGGGTTGCAGTTTCAGCACTGTGCAGAGGCACAAGTACAGTTTTGTCTTACGGAGTTCTTTTTTCTGATCACGAAGTGCATTTTTGCAAAGTTAAGTTCTAGGGGTCCCATCCGATGTTATGTTCTAGGGGTCCTGTTTTGAATCCCCCACCTTTGAAATGACTTCTGCATTAGTCTGTGGTGCTGCAACCTTATCAGAATTAGGGATGGGAAGTCCTAAAATGCCTATTTAGAATCCAAGTACAAGTCCAGGCTAAGAGACATTTGGTTCTGCTCTGAAATACTAGACAAGCAAGGGCAGAGACATCAAAGCTTCCTCTGTGCTGCAGTTCTCTGTGAAGGTGTGGTGCCTTTTTGAAGAACTCTGGAAAAAAAAAAAAATCAAGTCCTAGATAATTTTGTAGCTTTTGGAAAGATTTGTAATATGATGAGGCTTGAGTCTTATTTAGTGTAAGGGCTAAAACTGCTTGCTGTGAACATCCCCAGAGAAACTTCTTGATGTCGTGTCTTATTTCTGCTGCTCTGCACATGTAGGGTACTAGCTCATGGTCTTCGTGGAATCCTCTTTTGTTATAACCCATTCTACATAAATGTATTTAAAGGAGAAAAGTAGGGGACCCATGAACCTCCTGTGAACTGGGGGGTGCTTAAGGTGTTCTGCCTACCTTGTCAGCTTCTTATTGATGCTGAGATCCAAATAGTCACCTCTGCAGTGTTGGCTGTTGGGAAATTTGCTTGAAGATGGGCTTACAGAATGTGTCTTTAATTTCTGCACAGAATGTGGTCCTCTCAGGAGGATCCACGATGTTCAGGGACTTTGGACGACGACTGCAAAGGGATTTGAAGAGAGTGGTGGATGCGAGATTGCGGCTCAGTGAGGAACTCAGTGGTGGTCGGATAAAGGTGAGTGTTTCAAGTGCATTAGTCACATGACTAGTGACAGAAATCAGTGCAAAGTTTTCACCTCACTAGTGAAAATACACTGTAAAGTCAGTAGGATCTGTTCATGTGTTGCTAAATGCACTGTATGACATGCAGTGTATGACATCTCTTTAAAGGAACCTTAAAATTACTGTGAGCAGTCCTGGTTTCCCTTCTAGGAGATGTGTGATCTTAGCAGTAGGCAAGAGGGATTTAATTTCATGTCGTCCATCATAGTTATTATGAAGAGTTTTATGACTTGGTCTCCTAGGGGAACATATCTGAGTAATAAGTGTGAGGTACTGATGTGAGTAGAGGGTCGAGGGTGTGTAGTTCTGTCCATGTTAAGTTTGAAAACCAGCTAAATACGAACTGTTTTCCTTAGCCCAAACCCGTGGAAGTTCAGGTGATAACACATCACATGCAGCGTTATGCAGTTTGGTTTGGAGGTTCCATGCTGGCTTCAACAGTAAGTCTTTATCAAAGTTGTTCTTATTTTTTATTGCATGTTGAATTCTGTGTATATTTGATCTGATATTTGAACTTTTTTGTTGTGACACCCTAAACTGTGTCACAATTCTGGAATCTTTACCCAAGTTTTTTATGTCAGTAAAATTTGTCCAGGGCAAATGGGAGCTTTACTCAAGTAAGGATATCATGAGTTGACATAGTTCTGAAGTAGTTTTTATATGATAGTTGCAATATAGTGCCTTTACTCCTGAAGGCAGCACTAAAGATTGGTTAGAACTTCAGGAATACAGAATCCAAATCAATAGTCTTAAATGCAAGAGAGAAGCAAATACAGGAAAATGGGAGCAATTGCTATTTGTCAGGTGGGATTTCTTATTGCTGTGTTTAAAAGTAGTCTTCTGACCAGACAAACTTCTCTTGATTAATTGTATTCATATAGTAATATTTATCACTTTATTATATTTCAAAAGTGTAATACCATAAAGCTGCAATCTACAGAAATGCTAAGACATTATCTTACTTGTTTTTTTCTACTTGATATTTTCTTATGCCTTTTGGGGGGATTTGTTTTATATTTTTATAGCCAGAGTTTTTCCAAGTATGTCACACCAAGAAGGACTATGAAGAGTATGGCCCTAGTATTTGTCGTCATAATCCCGTTTTTGGAGTCATGTCATAATGCTCATCCAATGGAAATAAGATCTCTGATACCCTGCTAGTGAAGAAACTCATGGAGTGCAGAGGAAGGCAGCAGATACTGTAAATACTGAAACAAGATGTGGTTAACTCTGAGGCATTTGGATCACCATTGTGCACTAAAGCACATCTTACAGCCCCAAGTCATTTCAGTACGAGCCATTTCTCTGCTGACTACTCAGAGCCTTTCTTTCTTTCTTCCTAAATGTGAGGTGATTGAAAATAGGTAAGTCTTGGTTTAGAAGGTTGTGCAAATACTACTGAAACTGAATCTAGAAGAATAAGGCAGTGTTTTACTGCTTGTGAAAAGATATAAACCGTTCCCACTTGTTGCCCGTTCCCGTTGCCCTGAGTTTGCAATCAAACCTTTAGCAATGGAGCACTAAATACCACATTGCCTTTAGGGGAGTTGGAATGGATACAGGTACCTACCCAAATGGAATAGATTGCAGGATTGGGACAGTACTTTGTAAATGGAGGTTTTCATATCATTTTGTATTTTATGATATTGGTTGGGTGAATTGATGCCTAGTTCTAAGCACGAACAGCTATCAATGTCATGGAGTGGTGTTATGCATTTCCAGGTGTGAGGCATGTATTGGAGTTGTGCTGGTATATTTTTGGGGGAAAAAATAAAGCCATGTATGATAGAAACTGATCAGTTCATGTTTGGATGACACAAAGTGATTTACAGTATTGTACGAAGTTTATTATAGCCACTGTTAACTTCGTTTTGAATTTTCTGAAACTGTTTTTTAGGAATGATGTTTTGTTTTGCTGTTGGTGAGTGGTGGATGACACACGGGCCTTGCACCAGTGAAATAAAAGCTGTTGACATCTTTATGAATGTTTGTGGTCGTCCTGATTTACTCCCCACTTCATCTCATGAGGTTGGCTTGGCATTTATATGTCCGTGTATATGGGATCACATAGACTGAATGTGAAGGGACCTCTGGAGATTTCTGGCCCGGACTCTTGCTTAGTGCAGGGCTCACTTCAAAATCCCCTCTGTTTGCTCAGGGCCACTCAAGTTTCTGTAAATGGAGGTTCCTGAACATCTGGGCAAGCTGTTCCCTGGATAACTACTCTGTTATGGGTACATGTGCTTGTGCTATGGACAGAGCTTTTGTTCCTCTATGGTTTAAATCTAACAGAGTAGGAAATCCTACTTGCCCTGCCCTTGCTGATTTTTATCCTATCTCTGGCAGCAGAGGTTTTGTACAGTTTGTGTAGCCCAGTAAGAATTTTGTAAGACAAATCAATTTGATTTTAGCTGGCATGGAGGGATTGAGACCAAGCAATTATTTCTTCAGCATAAATTAGAAGTTAAACAAAGTGGGACCTCAGGACTCAAGGCTGCTTCTGAGTGCTTTTGAACTTGAAGCTCAGCACTCAGGGGAAAAACACTGAAGCATAATTTGCTCAATCCTCTCACTAAGAAAGAAAAGGATATCCTATTACAACATGTACTGTTTCAGCTTGTTCCACTGCTACATCAGCTTGTCCGTGTTTAAATCTGCATTTCAAGTTCGTCACTGCACTGCTGCCTACGTAGGATTTTGGCCTGTACAGCAGAATCCAGAGCCATGAGCACAGCGTGGCTGAAGTCAGGCTTCAGAGGAAGATTTCACACATTCGGTGCACTGAGAAGGGGATGGCTGAGGCACCAGCACACTCACACTACAAAATAAGGAGTGCTGGGCAAGTAGCATGGGAAGTTACATGTGGCTTGCAAAGAGTTCTAGCCAGGCATTAAAGCATCTTGAAGTTAGCAGGAGGTGGGTATTCTTTGCTGAAAACTTCTGACGTAAGGTATGGGCACCCATTTTGTTTTGGGCAAAAAAAAAGCTTTCAGAAAGGGAGCAAGACTTGCATTGAAAACAAATGAGGAAGTGTGCTCTTCATGAAAGATACAGAGAGTAAGAATGTTTAGGAAGTTTGAATGATCTGAAGCTGAATTTCTCTGTTCTTCAACTTCTTGGAAGGCTGATTTACCTACCACACTACAGACCATGTGAGTCTAAAAGTCATTGGGCTGAAAAAAATCTAAGGTGAGATTTGTCAGAAGACCAGTGCAAATGCGAGTTACTAGCACCTTCTGTCTTTCTGCTGTTGGGATAATTTGAGTTTAAGGGCAAGTAAGCTTGACTTTCCAGTTACTTTTTATGCATTTCTTGCAAATAGTTAATGAATAGCCACAGTGACACTGAAAATGATCCTCTCACTTTGTGTTTTGGGTGCTGACCTAAGGAACGTGTGGATTGGCTTTGAAATTCTTTTGGATAGAGGAAGGAATTGAACCCAAGACTTAAACCAGGAGGGCCAGCAGGTGCCTAGTCCACTCCCAGGCACTTACACACCAGCAGTTCCTAGTGGGCTTTTGCACAGCATAGTTTCCTGAGGAGTGCTCTCTAAATATAATGCATTTCTGGAGCCTGGTGAGAGTTAAGGTTGGCTGCTCTTACAGCTATTGTCGAAGGGGTTGAGATCCTGCTTTGTCCCTGGTGATCCCAGGACACTTCTGTGAGATGGTTTGAAGTGTTAACCTTGCAGGCAACTCCACCCCACCCCTGTTTTCCTGAACACGGTGATCTGTGAGATTGCTTCACCATGCTTGGTGGAACTGCAGGTTTATGAATAGAACAATGAACCCGGACCTAAACTGGTCTTGAGCTTTGCTGATGCTTTCTAAGTGAGTCTTGTGAAGTTGATTCCTGTTGGTTGTTTGTTTGGGGGTTTTTAATTGGTTTGTAGAATGCCTTGAACACCTATTAAAAAGCTCTTTCAAAGATCTAGATCAGCAGCATGGCTGAGGTGGAGGGGCTGCACGGAGGCAGAGCACGGGTAAGCTAAACTGCAGCAAGAAGTTCAGTCTGATCTGCATAGCTGTAACTGGGGCTTTTGGCTTTGTTGAAGGGTTATGATACTGTGTGCCCATTAGAAAAAGGGATTACCTGCCCCCCTCAGCCAGTTAGCAGATGATGTGTTCTACCTTTGATTAACTTTGACTTGAGTCAGTGCTCTAGAACTGGAAGATATTGTTTCCTACTAATAATCTTCTGAGCCTTTTCCTCTTTTTTTCAGTAGTATTTAAAAACACTTGAAGCTTTTATGAACCTGAAGAGCATTGTGCATATGTTCAGTGTGGTACTTTCAATTAACTACAGTTAGTGAAGTCTTGACATGAACTGGAGTACTGATCTTTCTGTAAATAATTCATTCTTTATGATCGCTGGGTTCTCTCTCATCTGGAAAAATTGCTGTTGTGTCAAACAAGTGTTGGAGATGGAACAAGCAAAAACCTTATTAAAAACCACCAGGGATACTGAGCAGAGATATGCAGCCTCCAGCCTAATTGGAAAGTGTGTTACATAATATTAAGAAGTGCTGTGTGGTGCCTTGAGATAGTTACAGAGAATGAAAGCTCAGGTAAAACTGAAATAGCCACGTGCCTCACTTTCACATACTGATCTCTAGCAAGAGCATTTTTGCAAAAGGTAAAGAAAAACATGAAGTAGGGAAGGGGAGTGTCTGTGTAACTTTCCTGCTTCTCAGGTTTCTTTTCTGCAAACTAAACACATGTGATGGGAGAAAGAATCAAAAGGCTATTCATGTCTTGCTTTTGTGAGTGGTCACTTTTGTTCATGGTACTTCACCTCTGATGATTTCTCTGTCAATACCCAGTGCCTGATCCACAGTCAGTGGAAAAGATTTCTCTTTGGCATAATTGATCCTGTAGTATTCTATATTCTTTTCCATTTATTACAGCCACTTGGCATGTCAGTCTTGCCTGTGCTGCATCACTTCAGGCAGGTCACTTCATTTCTGTGTGCTTTTTCCTGACCTTCTCCTCCGGACTGCCTCTTAGACAATACCTTAGCACCCAGTGTGTCTGCTCTGACATAAGTGACAAATCCTTAGGTGCAGATGTCTGACATGGTCCCTTTGGCTTCAAAGAGTAGCATAATTACATTCTGAGGACAAGTCATCTCATGCTGGCATATATGCATCTAAAAGAAGTTGGTTCACTCATCCTTTGGCAGTGCTTTTTCCATTCAGTTAATTAATAAAATTCTGTGATGTAATGCACGGATGTTACATCTAATTCTTCAAGGCTCAAAGTTTGAGGGGGGGAAAAAAAATCCCAGCCTGATTCTGGTCTCTGGATGCTGTGGGTGGAACACACTGAAGCTGAGGGAGCTGAGGAGAGGCTGCTGCATTTCCCTGCACTACACAAGGAAAATGCTGAAGGATGCTGCTCTACTGCTTTAACTTCCAAACAACCTGAGGATTTTTACCTTGATTTTGTTTAAATGTACAACCTCTGCAGTCCTGCTTGTGTGTTCATAGCTTGGGTCTGGCTGTGCCAACCTAGTACATGTTAGTTACACTTGCTGCCTGTTTTTATGAAAGGTTGAGTAACTCCTGTGAGCTGCAGCTTTCTTGGGTGCAAGGTAAGGGTGAGCTGGCACAGCTGTTCCTGTGTTCTGTGGTGTGATCTCACAGAGCTCTCAGCAGCTTTCTCAGCTGTACCAGCACTTGTCACATTGATCAAGAAGGGGGTTTTGTCTACTCTAAGCAGAGCTTGTACAAGTGGCATTCGTGCATTACAGCTCTTTCCTGCCAGGCAGGTGACAGACTCTGGAGGAGCCTGAGAACCCATCTGCTGCCTTCAGCTATTGTTGAAGTAGAGGTCAAGCTCAATCAGGACATCTGGATTATTTTTCAACTTTCCACTGGGTGAAACTGGGAAGAAGAGAGAGAATTTCATAGCTCTTTTAGGGGTTTAATTGAGATTTTCATTTTTTGCCAATTACAATAAAAGCCTGTGTCAAACTGGGGAGAGGCATGGGGTTCATATAAGCACCTGTAAATAAACAAACTCCCTGTCACCTGTCCTGCTTTTCTAGTCCTATTTCCCTTTAAGTCCCTTGAGTTCAGCTGATGAATACAAGAAGGTTATATTATTAGTAAATCATTTCTTTCTTATGCCCAGGTTGAAGTTGGGTGCTGCTTTGCTTCTGATCCCAGGAACCTGTTAGGTCTTCCCAGTTGCTTAGACTATTCTAAAATTAAAGATTTTACATTTCCCAACAAACACGGTATCTTGTGTTGTTAATGAATATACAGAAATCATGAAGGAATTTCCCCCTCATTTCCGATTTATCTTCCAGTTTAAACAGGGCAAGGACGTGACAGAGCTGCCAGTCAGGGAAGATGTTTAACTCTGCATAGGAAACAAAGTGAGTGGACATGGATTGGGAAAGTCAGTAAATAGAGGGTATTCATGAGAGTGATTGCCACCATATATCTTGAGTTTCTGATGCACTTAAAGAAGTGATGCTCTATTATGTGTGTTCCTGTCAATAAGGAGCAGAGTGGTTTAACTGGGAGGCTGTGTTTCTGTCAAGCAATTTTTCAGCAGATTGCTGTGCTGTTGTTTTTTCCAGCACCCTGTGGGGTAATGACAAGAGTTGCAGCCACTTTTACAAAGGGAAGATTGTTCACTGCCTTTGACAGGTGGTATGAAGGAGAAATCTGTTTTGAATGTAAACCTGTGTTGCTTGTAATGCTATTGCTGCTGGTAATCTGCAATTGGGTGCCGGGTGTAGTCGGGTTAGTTCCAATAAGAATTAGTTAAAACACAATTGAAGATAATGTTGCTGAGGTGGTGGGCACGTCTGGTGCACAGAGGAGCACAGAACTGACAAATGAGTGTGTGCTGTCTTGTGTGTATGATCTGTTGTGGTTTCACTCCATTTTGGACTGGATCAGCACCTACTGCAGTGTAATTCCTCATAACTTCTTTCCAAAGAACTGCCAGAAATCTATTTTTGCCCTTTTCTTGGTGGTCAGGTGATATAAGTGACAATTTATGACAGATTTCTTTCAATAGTTCTGACTTGTGCATTCAGTCAGGTGCTCTTGAACACCAACTACTGGTGCAACAAATATGCAGAGTGAGAGTACAAATCCTGGTGTTTTCTGGCTGTATATTCTGATTTTTATTAATTGTTCCTTGTTTAACAGCCTGCATCCCTGGCTCTGCTGTTGCTTTTGCTGTGGCTCTTGCACAACCTTTTAGCACATTTGCTTGTGTAATCATGCGGTATGTCTATAATGCATTAGATGATATTGACAATTAAAGGATTATAGCCAGGATCTAATTATGGCCCTGTGGAATAAAGGTTTCAAATTATTCTGCTGCAGTCTATAATTACACTGTGTGTGCCCTGATGCCAAGGATTAATGGGGGATTACAGACTGTGTTCCTGTAACATGCAGTTCATGGATATGCTGTTCACAACTGAGTGGCTGTAAGGAGCTGGTGACCTCTCATGGGGATGTTATTAAAGGATACAGTCCAGTCGAATGTTTTGTGTTATGTTATGCTTGTTTCCTTCCCTCACCCTGAGTTTATCACGCAGGGACTGGTCAGAGTAGCTCAGATCTTGAGTAGACAACCCTGAAATTGAAGTGTTAAGGAAGTGAAAGCAGACAAGCCTCAGTAGCCAACCCTGCCCTGCTAAACTCCTCGTTTGCGCTCTTCCTTCAACACCTCAGCAAAAAGCTGTAGATTCTCCATTGCTGTGGAATAGAGGTGGGAGCTTTCATGATATATTGTCACATATTACACAAGTAGTAGGATTCAAACATTTTATTTCTGTCTGTCTGGGAATGATGTACTCCAAGAACCTCTGCAATCTGCACTTCTCTGAAGAACTGCAGTTGTTTAGTTGTAATGAAGATAAACCAATGCTGATGCTTTTGAAATGGATGAGACTGTAACCAAGGACTGTTTTTGGAGTAGCAGAAGAGTGTTGAACTGTTGGTTGGAAAGCTTAGGCTACTTTCTGCCAAATTACAACACAGAAACTAAATGCCATTTAACTTTGTGAACTTGGATGGCTCTCCTGAAGGGTAGTATCAAACCTTAGATTAATTTCGCAATGCACCATCTTGTTTCCCATGTAAGTTCTGAGTGGCTGAGCCAAGTCTTGTAAACTAAATGTGCTCAAAGCCCTTCTCTGGCACTGAGACCCACTTGCATGAAACAGCCTGTTCTTACTCAACTCCCCTGATTGTGCCAATGAAGTGACCACATCAGGGCTGCTTTGTGGGCTGCTCTCTGCACTGTGTTAATTCCTGAGCTGTGCTCTGCCATTACTTGGCTCACTGACAACTGGCCACGGCCAAAATGGTGCTGTGGATCATGATTACAATTTAACAGTGTAGTTGATGGCACTCCAGCACCTGGGAGTGTTCCTTGGCACTGTTTAATTTACCAGCATAAATCAAACCTGTGTCTTTTGAGTAGCAGAGTGATGCTAAATATTTCAAACAGAATGTTTTATTTTCTTAAGACTCCAGATCTTTGTCATGCTGGTTTTTACATGAATCTGATTTATGTTTTGGGAGAGTGCTTTATTATAGTTGCTGAATAAATGTAAACCTTGGACTGTCACATAGCAATGATGAGTAAAGAGTCTCCAGTTTGTTTTTTTAAAAAAAATCATGGTTTTTAAGACATTATTCTTAATGTCAGAATAAGATATAAATGTGTAAGTTGTACATATGTAACAATACAGGTCAGCTTACACTCCTACCTTTTTGTAGCTTTTGTAGTTTTTACTGGTTAACAGGATTTTTTCATTCGTCTTTTCACTGTTTTGCATGCGTTATCATCATGTAGCCTTAGTAAAAATCTCATTACAGAGATGTATCGGAGATCTAATTTATCTTTGAGAACGTTTCCTCCTGATGGGAACATGTGAGAAGGAAGAACCACCGTGCCTGACTTTCACATTTCTCCGGATGGCTTTATGGAACTGTCAATCGAACAATTTGTTCTGGAGTATTGCCACAAATAAGGCCTGGCAGCTGGAGCCAGCCTGCTGTGTGCATGGCATGAACATTAAAGCTCTTCTGTCTTTCTCTTCAAGCAGAAACTGCTTTGAAACTGTACTAAAAAATCTCCTTTGTCTTTCTGTGTCTGTGTGGTGTTTTCCCTGTTCCCTCTGCCACGGTTTTTGTCTATCTTGGACCTAAGAAGTTCGCATGGATGTTTTGATTTAATGATTGAATTAACAAAAAAGATTGGCTGTGGCAAAATGTGACTTTTCAGTGGAAAGGAGAAGACTTTTTGGGCAATTCTGCTAGAATAGTTTCTTTGCATAGTCATTTTTGAGAACAGGGAATACACTTCTCAGTATTTGGCAAGATGCAGTCTTTTGAACCTATGCCTTCTCAAATGGGTCCAACTTAATGAAATAGTAAAGCAGAGTTAAATAACACTGCTAGATGCAGTTGCTATTGTGGTTTGCATAGCAGCAGAAGAGCAGTGAAAAATAAATTGTTAATATCAGCAGATGCCAAGTTCAGTGGTGTCATTCTTTTCAAAGCCAAGCATTGATTTCTTCTCACAGGTTAGGCTGTACGGTCATACTAAAATCCAAAGAAAGCAGATATTTCACAGAATAGTAATTTAAATCCGTTCAGTGAGTTAGAGACCCTGGGTCATGACTACTCCAAAGTTTTAATAACTGAAGTGAAATTAATTCCTCTTTGCTCTCCTAGGGCTGAATGTAACCGGGCAACAGCTCGGTACAACCATCAGTTAAAGTGCAAAGATAGAAACACCTGAAACATTAAACAAAGTAAACTGCAGCACAGCCAACTTAGTTCTTTCTGAAGGGAAGGTCTGCTTGTTCCAATCATGTTTTGTGCCACAGGCTTTTATAGCAGCACTGCAAAAATCTTATAAAAATTGTATTAAAGATCAGCCACCCTTAAACATATTAGGCTTCCAGCTGTGAGCAGATTTGTCCCAGAAGCCTAGTGAGTTTTGTGTGAGGTTCCTGATTTTATCTTCCTTTAATTGTGTCTATTATAATAATAAAGCTATTTCTTGCTCCTGGGTGTGTACAGAGCAACAAGAAACTTGTGATTTAAATGCATGTTAGGGTCCTGGCTGTAGCACTTAGTGATTCATGACGCATTGTGTCTTCAGAGACAAGAGGAAAATTCTGCTCCAGAGAACAGGCTTTAATTGTCCAGATAGGAACATTAAACTTTTACACTTGAATTACAAATTATGTGGAAGAGGAGATGCCTCTTTGCAGTTACTTTTTACCTGTTCCAGCCACCACCAGAAATCATCAGGCAGATCAGCAGCTCCCTAAGAACATTTGGGTACTTTCTGACCCTGTCCTGAGGGTTGGTGCTGTTTGTTCAGGATTGTTCCCCCATCTGAGGGATGGTTCTGTGGCTTCTAAAGGTAGCTATCACTCGAACCAGACACCCTAAATTAAGCACAAATTTTTTTTGTTATTGTTTTTTGTTTGCTTGTTTTTTGGGGGTTTGGTTTGTTTTTTGTTTAAATGCACAAAAGAGTTCATGATGGGCTGCTCAGCATTTTCTCAGCTAGACTAAGTCCAAAACCCAGTTCTGATAAAGTACTTTTTCATGATAGGCATTGGGGTTTTTTTGTGAGGAAAATAAAGTATTTCAGTCCTCAAACTGAAATTGTTCTTTTCTAAATGATGCTAATAAATGTATTACACATCATATGATGATTAAGCTGCACTTTTGCTATGATTGGCTCTTTTGGACTACAGGCAAGTGCTTTCAGGATTTCTTCACCCTTTTTTTTCCCCCTATAAGTTTTCATTTCATTTGAAAAATCTCAAAAGTTTGGTCAAAGTGCTGTTTTGGTTTTGTGAGTTCCAATAAATCTAATGTTTTGACCAATACCGTGTACTGCCAGAGATGCACTCAGCACTCTACCAGGCCTCCACGGCAGTAATTAACAACAGATACTAATTTTCTTCAATCCAGATGATCTCTGATATCATCATGGGAATGGTGAGTGCTGACTAGGAAGGCAAACATATGGCAGCCTGGCACAACTGCTCAACACGAGCATCTCTTGCTCTAGATCTCTCCGTTCTTTGGTCTTGTTGACCATTCTGTCAGGTTTTTCGGCTCTGTGAAGGGCAGCAGAGTGGAGCTAGATGTGAACAAATCCTCCTGAAAGGTGGGGGGGTATTATGAGAAATTTACAATTTTTCCTGCTCCTGAAGATGTCAACTCTCTTGTGAGGGAAGTAGTCCTCACGTTTGATATTCCTGATTCCTTAGTGAATATTCAGGGAGCTCACTGCTCAAAAAACAGGGTTATAACCCTGAGATGACAGATATGCTGTTTTCTAGCACAGAGTTCATCTATTTCACTTCATGATTCTCAGATACCTGATCCTGAGCTCATCAGCTTTGGCTCCCTTTGTAATCCAAGGAGGGAAGCGTGTGCTGAGTGCAATTCACACAGGTCTGAAACAGGTCAGGGGAACGACTCTGTGGCACTGCCTCTTTCTTTCCATGCAGTGAGATCAAGACATGCAGCTGAAACTGGGTGAGAGGAGTTTTCTTCAACTCAAATCTGTGTCACAAGCTTGGGTTTAAATTTTCGGATGGTATATCCAGTCTGACAAGGACAGACATTTGCTAACCCTTCTTCAGAAACAGCAGCCTTTTTCTGAGTCCTGAGAGGATCAGGTTAGGACCAAAACCTCTGAAAGGCTGAGAAAAGCTGTTTACTTCTAGAAGCAGGGAAGGAACCTGCATTTCCTAATGAAATTTCTGGTAATGTTTTCATGCTGCCCTGAATTTTGAGTTGATTCAGACATCCATTTACCAATTACCAGCTGGTAGTAGCACTAAATTGAGTGTAACCGTCACGATCAGATAAACTGTGAGTGTTTATTCTTCCCATGCATCCTTTCTTCCTTATTCAGTAGTGCTTTGTGATGCTGTATTTTAACTGCCCGATGTAATTTGTGGGAGGGTGAATATTGCATCTTTTCAAAGGCACGGGGTTAATGTGCAATGTCAGAGCTGAGAAGGTTCATTTCACACTGTTGTTGTTTGTGACAGTACTGCTTATGTTTAAAGATCTTCTTTTGATGTCTTTGAAATCATTTTACTCCTGGACTGTAGCTGTTCTTGGGTCCTTCCGTATTTGTGTTTCATGAATCTGTTTTTAATGTTATTTTGCTTCTTATCTTCATTGACCTGTCAGCATCTCTTCCTTCTAACAAACAGTGCTGAAGTGACTTGCTATACTGTGATTTATCGAGTGCTGGAGACATCAAACAAGGTGTTTATTATAGCTTTGGAGTTCAATAATAGGGAGTTCAGATTCAGGGATTCAGCCTTCTTATCCTAAAAGCAACAGTCAGTTCATGAGTGACTGTAATTCCTGTTTCTGGGTCTGTATTTCTTGCCACTGAAAGCGAAGAACAAACTCCTAAATAGCTTTTTGAATTAATTTCATATCATTTGGGATTGCTTTAACCTTTTCCAAACCATGAACCAGAGCTTCTAAGAAGCAGCAGACAGATGAGGAGGAGGAGAGCAGTATGTTTAACTGTAAGCACACTGGAAGGAGATGGGGACTAAAGCCTGACCACTCCTTGGGGGAAGAAGGGCAGTCAGTGGAGCCTGTTCCATCAGTATTTGTTTGCTAAATGGATGTTAAGATGGGAGGTGCCATAGTGTCACATGGACACTGTTACCTTGAACCCGATCTTTTGTTTTCATGATAATCTTGATGGGAATTAGAAGACCTGAGACAGCCACACCATGGCTTTGCTGCATGGAGACTTTTAAACAGCTGGTCTGCTCTTTTGGGCATCTCTGGTTACCTGTGGTATTGATGAGGAATGTGACAAGTATTGGCAAGGCTTTGAATGACAATACCTAGCTCAGTCTTTCTCTTGTTCTTCCATGAAGGTGATGTGGTGCTAAAGGTCTCAGTGAAAAAGCTGTGCTGTGGTTCCCATGTATGAACTCAACTCCCTGTGTGATCTGTTTGCTGTTGGTGTAGCAGGAGGAGAAGAACTTAGAAGGCACAAGCATTACCTTCATATAAATTTTAAACATATCAGGAGTGCCAAATTCATTGGCCAAATGTTCAAAAAAACCCCTTTTAGTCAGTCTGAAGCATCACTGGGGTCAGCCTAACACTTGCTGTTCAGGACATTTGGACAACTCCACCTTGGTGGTGTTTTTGTTGGTGCTGTAAAACTGAATGCGGTGCTTCTGCTCTCAGCTGCTGTGTGATGGCTGTAATTACACCGTGCCCATCCATCATTCCAGCCATTCAGCTGCACAATATCCAGCTATTTGTCTTGCACACTGAAAATTACTGTCAGGTGTCCCGTTGTTTCAGCCAGGTTTGCTGCTCTGCAGTGAACAACAGCCATTGTCATTGCCATCAGACTGCTGTGTGTCAACTGCCTTGCAGTTTGGAGGTGCATCCCAAGTCCCTCATCACAAAGATGTGATTCAGCTGGTGAAGGTAAGTTAGCCCATTGAGAATGACTCTGACGAAGCAAAGGGCAGGTGCTGTTACCTACCATCATTTGTACCGTTCTAACTGCTCTTCAAGCCACATCATGAACAGTAAGGCTAAAAAGGGCAGGCTCATAGCAGAGAACAAATTCTGTGTCACAGGAATGACACCCTCCACTTACACGTGGGTTTTCATTTTGCAACTCAAAAACTGTGCCAGGTGACTAAATTTTGATGGCCTCTTCACAGGTGGAGAAATAAAAGCAGAGGACAGTAAATGACTTGCTGTAGGAAGTACAAAGGGTCAGTGGTGGTGGTAAAGTATTAAAGGTTCCTCTCCAATCCCAGACCAGAGCATTTTCCCTGCTCACACACAGGGCTGTCAATATTCTCTTGCTCTGGGCTGCCATTTTCCTGGCATGTTACTCTGCTGATAGTCTTCTAATTAAATTGTTTACAGATGGGTGGTTTGCTGGACTACTCACACTGTTGTCTTTCTGCTGCATTGATTGGGCGTGCTGGGCACATCACAGGGCCCTTAAGTTCTTTGCAGGAAAATTTTCCCTGTGAACACACCAGGGAAAGTGCAGCAGCTCAGTCTGTGCTCACCCTTCCTGAATCACTGACTGAAGCAACATGAGGAGCTCAACTCTTGGTCCTTGTGGACTGTATGGATGCTTTTCAGGACAACACCATTTTCTGCATCTGGAAATCCATCACATGGATTTCCCATGTGCTGTAATGGTGTCTCTTGGAAGTGTGCAGTGACTGTGGGATGTCAGTGGTTGAAACAGACCAGTATTTAATGGGTGAATACTCCTGAATAATATTCATTTATTTGTTTATTTGTTGGCAGCTTTAGAGCAAAGCTTGTGAGACACCAGCCTGAACGCAGGGGCAAATGTCTCTTACCTCCTTGGCTGGGTAGGATCTTGACAATAGATGTTCTGGGAGCAAGGCCTGGGATGTTTGGGAAGGAGTCACCTATGGAAAGCATGCACTGGGAAGAAGGTGGCAGCCAGGATCAAGCAATTTGGTTTCTCCAGCCTAAAAATAGAAGAACAACAGTGCCTGAAAACAGGGTGTCCTGTCCCTCACTAGTTCTGGGGAAGGTGTTTCAGTTTATCCTCTTGTTGGGAGCACAGGGCAATTCTGTTAGCCAAGCTGTTATTATAGTCAGGTGTAACTGTAAGAGCTCTCTTAGGGAGTGAAAACCAGTGTTAATTCATTCCAAATGGCTGCATTAGGCTGGATTGTGTTGACGTTTGAACACCAAAGGGCTGTGGGGCACAGACTGATGGGCAGGACAGTTGTACTGATGTTCAGTCTAAAGCCCATGGGCACCTGATGCTGTTTCCTTTGCATGCCTTTGCTCCACAGGTCCGTGTGCCTGCTGGGTCCAATCCTGTACCCATCCTCTTTTGGAGAATGCTGGGTTTATCACAGCATTGCCTTGTGTCCTGCTGATTACTGCAGTCCTCAGCAAGAACCTGAGCTGCTGTGCAGGTTCATAACGTGGGAGAAGATACACTGATTTATCCTGTGTGATCCATAGGGAAAGTATGTTTATTGCTCTGTAATTTTCTCTAGGGAAGTTGCTAAAAGTTCAAATGCTTTTAAAAAGCTGATTTACTTGTTGTGCTTAACTTGGATAAGAAAGTGAAAACATTTGGTTTTCCTGATTTTGATGAAAAGTGTTTTTATGAAAAATTTCCCAACAGCCATCCACCACTACCTTCATGAACAGTCTGCATTAACCTGTTGGCTCCTGCTTTCCAGTCAGTTTTAAATCCTACTTGTGGTGTTAGGATCCTGTCATTACTGAACAGATACTGAACAGCAATTTCCTTCATTACTCTGATTTTTGTGTCAGTAAAGTGCTTCTGGTATACTGCCAACCATTTTTTTCCCAAGGTCACTTCTGTTTAGTGTATCGTAGTGCTTAATTCTGCCATAGCTCTGCCTGAGTTGACTTTGGAATCCCTGTATGCTGTAACAATTTCTTTTGAAAGGATACCTTTAGTAAGACTTCTCAGGAGAGCAAAATGTCCAGGTAGTAATAGGTGCACCTTTTCAGGGATTTTGAAGATGGTAAAAAAAAGCTGTCATACACCTCAGTGATCTTTGCTGAAATTTGGCTGGGGCATTTGATGGGAGTGTGGAGGCAGCCCAAAGACTGGTTTGCTTGGTTTGCTCTCTCCATTTCAGAAGTGAGTGGGAATCAGCAGAGCAGAACTTTCAGGCAATGTCAGTAATTGGGAATCTGATGGACAGATGTTGCTATTTTTATATGCCCTTTATACAGTCAAAATATGTCTCTCATCAGTCATAGCAGGATCCCAGCTCTCAGTAATGATTCCACCTGTCACTGCCCAGTGCTTGCTGTCCCATTAGAGATCAAATACAGAATATAATGTTCAGTAGTGATTTAAACTGGGTCTGGGAAGGCTGCTTGGGCCTCAGCTTCTAATTTTGCCATCTTCAGAAGAGTGTGGTTTAGGAGCAGTGGTGGGATAGGAGGCTTCAGTATCCGAGGGGATGTTGCAGGTTGTCTGGGAAAGAGCAGTCTCAGTTCTTCTCTGCTGCCTGTGTAGAATCCTGAACCTTGCAGGTGTTAATTAGCAGCTTGTGGCCAGGGCAATCAGGAAGAGCTGGGACACAACCCAGTGTTTGATACATAGCTACAATTTACATCCCATTTAGATCACATATACAATAACACTCCATGTATAGAAGTGCTACAGAGCACATAGCCCACTGCACCTTTTCCCAGCCACAGGAATGACTGCCTAGCCGTTGTCTTCTCTAATTAACATTTATGTCTTTTGTTAGAACACATCTAGTAAAAAAAACCCTTCAGTAAATGTTAGAGGTAGCAGGGTGGTGTGTTGTGCTTTTTTTGAGGAAACTGAGTTTAGAAAAACTCAAAATTCCAAGGCCAAGACATTTTGCAGTGAGCGGCACCAAATGAGCAGGGAGAAATAGCTCAATACATCTGTAGAGCAACATGTTTTAGTTCTGCCTGCGTGGACCAGCCAACAGCTCTTATTTACACCTGCCCTGGAGTCTATCGGCTTTGCCACAGACAGAACATGCTGTCCCATGTGTTGAGCAGCCTCTCTGTTGTTGTGAGCTTACAGCCACCCTGTGCTGCTTGTCAGCCCACAAACCACTCTCAGCTAACACCTCATTAGCATCCAGGTCCCGGGCCAAGGGGCCTTCTGTCCCAGTGGGTCTCCATTACCGTCAGAATTGTGCTGCTCCTTCTAGGAACCCCTCTGGTTTTCAATAAAAGCAGTTCACTTCTGGAAAGCTGCTGAGTGGCAAGAGTTTTCCATTTGCTTTGCTGGGCTGTGCAGGGAAGGAGTGGGAGGAAGGAAAAACCACAGTGAATGTGAGTTTTTGTATCCTAGTTACCATTTTCTTTCTTTTTATAAGTTTGACTTTTTCATAGTTTGGTGCTCAGGAAGGACACCTGACCATAGAATGCTTTAGGTTGGCACCTTTAAAGGTCATTTAGTCCAAACCACCTGCAGTGGGTAGGGACATCTTCCAGAGATGAGGTTGCCCTTCTGTGGTGCTTGAACAGCCTCATGTGTGGATTCAATGTAGTAAAAGGAGACTGCACTTAATAAGCAGATCCAGCCCAAATTTCCAGAAGACCCCATGAGTAAAGCAGAGATGTTCATGAGTATACTTCTCATGTATTTGAATGTCTTACAACAGCCATATTGTTTTCAAAATATTTTTGCTATTTTTTCCCTACTTCTTTCCTCCTCTAACAGTACTGTCCTAGATGGCAATTGCAAAGGGTTTGATTTCATGATAGAAATACTCCATGTAGAAGTGTTTGGCCATCACTACAACACAGGGATTTACCCAGTTGCCCAGCTTCTCCTTGGTAGATCTCTGTGACTCTGTGAACTAAAATAAACTATCAGCCAGCCCTAGTTTATTAGTTATGGAAAGGGAATTAAAGTCCTAATTGGAAATGGAGTGCATAAATTTGACTGGCATGAGTAGGAAATGCCTGAGGAAGCTGACATTCCATCTCCACAATGTGGCTCCTCAGAAATTCTAATTAGAGATAGCAATTGGGTCCTTTGAATTATTTTCCATGTGCACTCTAAGCAACATGAAACCAATTAACTTCCTTATTGCATTGATACATTACTTTATGTACAGACCATAGTGATAGAAGACATTTCCATTAGAATTCTTGCCTTTTGGCCTTTAACAGAAAATCAGATAGTTGCAATTTATTGAACAATTACAGATTATACAGGAAAGCAATTTTTTATCTTTTTTCTACCAGAAGGGAAACCCTAGACCTTTCTACTTCTAGAAACTTTTTTTTGTACAGAGCTTATGATTTCTCAGCAATTTTCTAAAACCTGATAAGGATGCACATTAATTAAGTTTAGATGAAGGAAACTTCTTTGCAGTTAATCTTTAAGTCTGACTGCTATTCTGTACAAAAAGCTCTCCTTGGCTGGCAGTAGGTATTTAACCAGGATTTTGTTTGGAGGCAAGGCTTGAGTGTGGACACTGTGCATGTTCACACACAGGATGAGCTGTTAACCAAAAATAAGTGTTTAGATCCAGCTTGGGATGATTAATAAATTTAACTTTTCCTGTTCTGACTTTCTTCTCTTTAGGTAGGATGTATTTCTCAGGGAAGGTTGTATAAAGCTAAAAATGATTTTTATGGTGATTCCAATTACATTGCCCTAGCAAAGAGAAATACTGAATTGAGGCTGGTGGAGGGTTGGGAGGAGGCAGGAACAGATCTGTCTCAAGACATTTACTTCAAGTCTTTGTTCCATTTACTTTCTTTATCAGTCCTTCATTCAAGCCTCATAAATCAAGAACAACCACGATGATTTCTGTGAAACACTGTCTGTCCAGGGAAACTCAACAAATGGTGAAAACTGGTGAAGACTGGAGTACCTGGCACTGTCTAGGTGTAGATTTATGGTGTTACAGACCCCCAGTCACTCCCCACCATGGCCTCACATGGTGCTGCCTGTGCTCCATGATGCAGAAGGAGGAAGGGGCTGCCTGCTCCCATTGTTGGACCCTTCCCAGTTGTTATCACAGCTCTGTCCAGCTCCAACAGATACCTGGACCCAGCTCTGTTCAGACATCGTCCCCAGACAGATACAGCTGACTGAGAAACCAGTTTCTCTATTGCTCAATAAAGCAATGCAGGGCAGCTGTACTTATTTTCTGCATAAACTGTGCTGAGGTCCTTGGCAAGCAAATCAAAGCCCAGCATGAGCCTTCAGCATCTGCAGCAGCGTGGTCCAGCCTTTGCAAGTGCTGCTTGTGGGGAGTGTGGCCTCATCCCCATGATTTCCAGGGCTGTAACCTTCTTTGCCCTGTGGAAAATCAACTTTTTATCTCCTCTCTCACCTCCCCTGTCCCTCCAGCAGCCACTGCAGCCACTCTGGGGTACCAACTTCCCACGTGAGGACAGGGAGAAGAAAATGGGAAAGGTGGGATGGCTGCTGCTGCTGCCTAACGCAGTGCAGGGCTGTTGCTGCTGGGCACGTGGGTGCCAGGGACACCAGGGGCAGTAACTCAAGTGCTGCCAGGTGCATTTGAAGAGGTCCTGCCTGCAATGGTTTCAAGGAAATCAAGCAATTTCTGCTCTGCCATCTCCTTCTGGTGAACCTGCAGAGAAAAATCTGCTGAGTTACACAGATTGGCACAACAATATGGAGAGCTGAGATTTTTTTTTTTTTTTTGTAAGATGCTGAGAGAGTTGCAAGAAGGGACAAAAACTTTTAAAGCCAGGTTGGATTTAACATTAAGGAAAATAAACTCAAAAGTCTCGGGAAACTGAATTTAATATCTTACTGATTCATATTTATTATTGTTCTTGATCCTTTGGGAGTGATGAGAAGTGGATTTTCATACTGCACATACTCTGTACTGCAATACTTTTTTGTAAAGTCCAGCTTGCATATGTGCAGTGTTGCTCTGTGGTGCAAGAAATAGTTCTGTGATACTGAGCACTATATGATGAGCTAGAGGGAGCTCTTAGACAAAGATAGGTGCTATTTCATCCCTGCTTTTTCTCTTCAAAACAGTAATTTTAATATCACCAACCAGTCGTGACTACTGTTTTCCAAACTTATGACAACATTTAAAGACTTGGAATAGGTTTTCTGTGTAAGAAATTGGGTTTTGTTGAGCTTGTTTGCCTGTCTGACCTCCAGAAAAAGTTTGGGCACCCTGATAGAGGAATATTTCAGCTTCCCTTACAGTGACTTCCTGCTACAGTGGAAAGGCAAATATCTGCTTAAAAATAAAAAATCTCATTTTAATTCTTAAGTCAGCAGAGCCATATGTAAGGGGTGTTTTCCAGTGAGAAGCACATTTGCTCATGGGATGCTCCTGAGCTCAAGTGCCTGCCCCTTAACAGCCTGACCCAAAGCTCTTTGCTATCTATGGGATGACACTCATTGACTTCAACAGTTTGACCCCAATTATTTCCTGCTGGAGCTGTGGTTTCACACAGGAATAATTCTGTGTCTATTGTCTTGAAAAGTTTGTGAAGACTCTGTAGGTTTTATCTTATCAGAGCTTCTCCCTGCTCTCACATCTGGGTTTGGTAAAAAGGTTTTGGTGCTTTTTGAATCTTGAATTATCACTTTGCCAGGTTCAGATTATCTTTCAATAACTAGTGAAATTAACCCTGCAGCATCTCACAAGCCCAGCAGTGCTGCTGTACTCAGTTTAGAGGTGGAAGAGCTGAGGTGCACTGTGAGCCAACAGTGTCCATGGAAACATGGGATTCCTGTGGCAAAGCCACTGAGCCCCAAACTTTCCTGTGTTCCTGCCTTTGCTGGGTGGCTTGGATTATAGGATTTGCAGGCTTTTAGATGTTTACACATGTCAAGACTAAACTTACAACCCTTTTCCCCTCTTGTCAAGAATTTTGTTGTTTTATTTCTGAATATCAGTACCTTCATGAAATTCAAACTCCCTGACTGTCCCATACCTCCATGTCCAGTTTGTTGAACCAGAGCAATCGTGAGGTGTCTCAGCTGGGTGTGATGGAGTCATACCTGTACATCTTTCACAGTGAGTGGTGCCTTGACCCAAAAATGTTCTCTCTTAAACCTGGATCATTGGCATTTGTAATTCAAGGCAGGACACATTTTTATGTGTGGAGATAATGGGGAACAAGTCTAAAAGATTCCTGCACAAAAGCAGCACTGAAATCAAGTGGAGCATGGATTCCTTTTCAGTGCAGGTGAAATCAATGGCTCTTTCAGCTCCAGCTGCCACACGTGATGTTCTAGCCAGGTCTGTCCGTGCAGGAAGCTGGTGATGCTGGGAAGACTTTCACAGGCAGAGGGTTAGGTCAAGTACCTGGTTTTGTACTTGGAGGGTCAGGAAGAACTGCCTGTGTAACTTTACCATGGCCATGACCTTTGTTTCCCAGGGAACAGTTTGTTCTGGGCAGGACAAAGCATCATTTCTAGGTTTCCGTTTCAAAATAAATACATTCAGGGTGAAAAATAAGGCAGGAAAAAAAAAAAAAGGAAGAAATAATTTAAAAAATACTTTGGAGCCCTTGAAAACTGCCTTATTTTTCCATTCCAAGACATTTCAAATAAACTCCATTCACCAGCACTCCCTGGGCCTGGCCATCCTGAGAGGTTTTTACCCAGTGAGCAGTACACCCATCCATGCCATGGGAAGCCAGTTTCTCCAGGAGAATGCTGTAGGAGAGATTGTCAAGGGCTTTACTACAGGCCAGGTAGACATCCACAGCCTGTCCCTCACCCACTGAGTGGGTCACCTTGTCACAGGCAGGATCTGCCTTTCCTAAACCCCTGCTGGCTGAGCCTGGTCCCCTGTTTGTCTTTGTGTGCCGTGTGATGGCACTTAAGGTGATGTTCTCTGTGACCTTCCCTGGCACTGAGGTCAGGCTGACAGGCCTGTCATTCCCTGGATCCTCCTTCTGGACCTTCTTGTAGAGGAGCATCACATTTGCTGACTTCCAGTCAACTGGGACCTCCCCAGTTAGCCAGGACTGCTGGTAAATTATGGAAATTGTCCCAGTGAGCAATTTCACCACCTCCCACAGTACCCTTGAGTGGATCCCATCCAGTCCCATAGAGCTGTGTGTGTCTTTAGTGCTGTACCAGGTCCCTGAGCTTTTCCCCTTGGATTATGAGGGCTTCATTCTGCTCCCTGGGGAGCTTCAGCTTGAAGCAGGGAATGCTGAACCACAGCTGTGAGAACTGAATCACAGTTTGAAATATTTGCTCTGAACAACCTGTACAGGCAAGGTGTGGTTTGCCCTTTCCAGCCCTGCAGGGGACTGTAGCAGGACCTGCTTTCTGGGTGCTCTTTAGGAACATCAGTCAGGCACTTTGGTCTGTATGGGAGCACAGATGAAAATGAAATTTTCTTCCTTATCTGCAGCCAAAGATGCTTCAGTTGGCAGCTCTTGCTGAAGTCACTTCCAATCCCATCTTGCAGAAATATGCTGCCAGTTAACAAGCACTGGCTGGCTTTTCTTCCCATTACGGATGCAGCTGCCAGGAGCTGGGACCAGTCCCAGTGGGTAAACTGGTCACGGAGCCTGCAAGCTAATGTGTGTATAGAGCAAGAATGGGAGAGTGAGGAGGTGCAGGAATATTTTTTACATGTACATCTCCTCCCAGGGGCCCCTGGACCTGGCAAGGTTTTTCTGTGTTTGTTGCTGCTGAGTCTGTTTTGCCTGTAAGTGCCTGCCCAGGATCTGCCCCTCAGTTTGTGTTTGTATTTGTGCAGGGCTCTGCATTTCTGCAGCACAGGGAGTGATGGCAGCAGTGTGGAGGATGCTCAGGTTGTGTGGACGGCAGTGTCCACATGAAACCCTTTCACAGGAGAGGGAGGCTGTGACAACATTCCTCAGAGCTTCATCTGGGGATAAGATTTACAGGGGACAGGCTAGGATCCACCTGGATCAGCACCAGATGCTGAAGCATATTTCCATGTTCCCTGATCAGGACACAGCTGTGTAGCTGCATGGTCCTCCTGCTTGTATCATGATGCATCTGGCCCTGTGGAAAAGTCAGGAGGATTGCCAGTATCACTATAATTGTTTTCAGGCTGGTGGTGCGTTGAAACTGCTTCCCAGCCCAGATTTAATATTTTATAAAATTCCTAGGCCTGGGATATCTGCCTTTAAAAAATCCCTGGCTGAAAAGTTCCTGCCAATGTAATGTTTTCAGGTCAGGACAAGAGTCTTCTGAATTGTTTGTCTGAGTTATAAATAACTTACTATGCATATATATGGTGTAAATAACTAATTTTGGGGAAAACTATTAGAATGGAATCGTTGAGAGACACAAGTCAGGTGGTGAAGCTGCCCCAGAGGTTTGACTCCACTGGTTCAGTGGAAAACAATGAAAATTATATGGGGATCATTTGATATCTGGTTTAGATTCCTAAGATTTTGTGGCTACAGTGTAAGCACCTGGAAGCAAAGCGGATGTCTAAGCTCTTATAGCTGATGAAGATGAAGGCAAAATAGTCACTGGAGATACCTGCTTTAAGCTGAATAGAATCATTCTGTAAACTCTGTTAGCTATAGTGGGATCTTAGACACCTGGAATCCATGCATACAGCTATAGGTAGGCACTTATATAGAGGTTCATTCTCTGGAGCTGAATTCTACTGTAAAGTAATAGAAAATATAACCTGGAGAGATTGAGATCAACAGTTGCTCAGCCTAAATATAAAAATACTGAGAAGGAGTAGTGCTAGTCTTTAAATACACAGAGGACTGCTAACAGGGATAACTGGATTCTCAAATCCCTGGAGGATGTGATGAGAAATGATGGGTTTTGGTTGCAACAAGGAGGATTTAAAATGGACATCACAAAAAGCTTGGTAATGAAACACTGAAGAGAGATGCACTGAGAAGGATGTAGAGATATCAACATCTGAGGTATTTGTCAACAAATACCTAACAGAGGAGGTTGGTTTGGATTCCTTACAGTCAAGTAACTGAAAGATAAGGTCTCTTTACTATTGTAATATGGTTGAAAGACAATGTATAAAACACTACACAAATCATGGCTTCATTTACAGAAACATTTCCTGCCCTGGAATTGAGGATGTCACCAGACTGGGACATGTGGAGGTTATTGACTGTGCTTACATTTTCCTGAGGAGTCACTGATATGGCAGCAAGAACAAATAAATCTTTCTGGAGCAATTCAAAGGCAGGTTTGTTTTCAAAGGCTTAAGCTACTTGTAAAACAAGTGGTATGAGCATTTCTGCAAGGATTTTCCCTGTTAAAGGAATCCCATCCACCATTTTCAACCTCTCAAAATCAAAATCAACCTTCTGCATATCCTGCAGAAGCAACTTCTGAAGGTGCAGGAGTCCTATAGCAAAACCTGTGTGCTCTAGAGCCCATGGCATCTTTTGTGCTCTATATTAAGGCTGAGAAATTGCAATAGGCACGTTATAAATGCTTGGATACTGGATTTTCCTGGCAAAAATAGGGAGAAATGAAATCTTCAAAGGCACTTGACATAAAGTAGTTTAAGCCTTGTGAACTGCTGAAACAGCATGTTTGGGTAGGGCTATCTACTGTAGCTATTATAAATATCAAGCACTATATTACTGTGGCTCTGTTATCTCTGACAAGATTAAGTGCATTCCTGTCAGAGAGAATTTTCTGATAAAGATTTCATTGCCTCTTCCCCACATACAAAATGATAAGTGACCCTGATATTTCTCTGCTCCACTTTATCAATAAAAATTGTTCTGCTTGGATTATTTCTGTTTGTCTCCTAATGAAGTGACATTTTGTGATGTGTCAGTCAATCCTGGACTTGAGAAAGACATCTGAGCTCAAACCCACATCCCAGAAGTTGCAGCTATGCGCCACACACTGAAATATGCTGTGCTAGGCTTTTGATCTGCTTTGCTCATAAAAGCATAAATCGCCAATTAAAAATAATTACTGAGGTGAGGGAATAGATTATTTGATGAACCAGATTGCTCACTGTGAATCATTGCATCACTTGCTGAAACAGACATATGATGGCGTGGAGTTGGAGACATCGAAGCTGATTTAGGAATAGACACCAGCAACGTTAAATCAAAGTTACTGCTTATAGAGCAGAATTTATAGTTTGCTGGGCAGACATCCTGGGGACCACATGGAGTCCCATGAATATTAAATATTCCATGCTGCATGTGAAAAGTGCAACAGAATGGTCTAAAATATGCACAGGGACCTGGATTGATGACAGTGCCATCGTGTCCTTTTCCTCACTCACTCACCCTAATGCATCCATTTCCAGGGAATCTCGGCTGTGCTGGGGTGAGCCCTCTACACTCAGCTGGGCCCAGCACAACAAAGGGAGTTGGGATTTCCATGGTGGCACAGGTGAGCTTACCCAGAATAAAAGTTTTTCTTTGTCATCTGTGTAGGCTGGATAAGCTTGTGATGGCTGAGACTGCTTTCCAGGGCTTCCCAGGAAGTGTGAATGCCATTTTAAGAATATTTTTATCAATGGAGGTGGCTTTGGGGTTGCTGGAAGGAGTCAGTGGGCAAAGAAATGGGAGTTCAGAATATCTGCGCATTCCTGGCTTGGAATGTTATGGAACTGCTGCAGGTGGTGTCTGGTGGAGATTGAAACCAGTTCCACCTACACTGTGAACAGACTGAGGGACATGATAGTCCCCAGGCACGAGGGGAAGAAGGGGGATAGAGCATTTAGGAAAGGCTGAGGCTGGTGAGATTGCATCTGATTTAGAGTGTGGAATTTGCCATCTATCCTGAGGCAAAGAGCCAAGTGAAGAGCCAGGAAAATGGAGAAAGGAGCTGCATGTAGAGAACCGACACCATGGCATGGGTGAATCATTGATTCCCTCCATCCCACTAAAGAGCCATTGCTTCTTCTTACACCCGTGGCTGTTCTGGTGGCCTCAGATTACCTGAGTAGCAAGGCCAGAGACTGGGGAAGCTGATGTGAGTGTGCAGCAGTCAGTGCCAGTGGTTGTAAAGGATCTGCAGCTGTTTTCATAGGTGACATAGTTTTCATTGCCCATTATGATGTCAAGTGTGTTAAATTTATGAGCCAGTGTGTTTATTTTAATGTGCAGTGTCTGCATCTCACCAGTCACATATATTTCAATCTTTAATGCAGCCATCTCGTTGGAGTATAACACTCTTGCATATTTACTCACAGTCTCTCTGAATGGAGAATTGAACAGTATCTCATGGCATTTTACTAATTAAATAGATTGTGTGTTTTGCTGGCAGTGTGTTGTGAACATTAACTTCTGAAAGCTTTTTCATTTGTCATTGTCTCATTCCTTGGCATTATGATTACTGCAATTTTATATGTGATAAGACTGTACAGCAAGTTAGGCTGTACGTCAGAAATTCCTGCCGGCAGCAATCTGCTCCGTGAGATAGAAGTGTAATGGGATTCATAATGCTCACTCACACTCTCTTCATCAGCATTTCCTCCCTCCTCTTGACTGGGCGTTTTATTTGTGGCTCTCCCTGTTCCATTCGGACTGTGGGGAGGGGGGCAGCTCTCTTTTTTGATTTTCTGCTTTAACCTTGACTGTGAAACACTTTCTTATCAGGAAGCTGTTAGATGGGGTTTCACAAAGGCCGGGATGCTGGAGGAGCATATGGCTGTGAATAGGATATGTGTTCTCACAGGCACTATCAGATCCCCTGCCTCATAGGGTGTGGAAGAAGCTGCTCCATCCCTAAACCTCCAGCTCAGTGGCACTGCTCTGGCAGGGTGTGGGGCATAAAACCCCATAGCTGAGACTTGCTTGCTCCTGGCACTGAGTGATGTTTATACATCCACATGTTGCCTTTAGGTTTGGGGCTGCTGTGTTAAACTTATGAGCACAGTGGTGTTTGTACCTGTTTGGGTACATTTTCTAGTGTAGAAAAGCCATTGCCATCCATGTGAATGGTGTTTTTATCCTCTAATTTGGGATGTCTCCATTATAAGAATTTGCCTCAACTGTACACCAGTACTGAATGGAAAAATAGTTTATCCTAGGAAAAAGAGATGCATTCTAGTCCTGATTTCAGAAACCGCTGGTGAGATGCAGATTTAAAGGTAGGGATTGGTAAACTCTCAGATTGAGATGGCTGTGTGTGAGCCAGGTGCCCAGACTCACATTTTATTCCATGAAGAAGAACCTGTTGATGGAGACAGCAGATTGCAGAGAGTTGTTCATCTCTGCATAAGTGTAGGATGAGGTTGATGCTTCCTAGATTTCACTAACTGGACAGGCTGGCTCTCTATGAGATGTAATGGGAGGTCACCTGCAGATGTCTCCATGTAGACACTGAGAAGATGTGCCTGGAGGTGACGGTGCTGGATGTCAAAGCTACTGTGATGTCTGTCCCAAGGGGTGGCAGGGGCCTTGAAAATTGTCTTCTCCAGACTCCTCGTCTGAAAGAGCCCTTCTGGAAATGCTGTTGAGGTGAACCCAAACCTGGAAATGCTTCTTTCTTCCTTGTTGATGCTTCTGAAGATCACAGCTCAGGCCTCCTGCCTGAGAATGAAGTGCACACAGCAGTGCAAGCGCTGTGCTGCTGTTTCTGCAGGATTATTGTGCCTTGATGCCTCTTCTCAGCTGCATCTCCAGGAGCCATCAGTCTCCCCTAGTCTGATGAAGAATATCCATCATCCTCCTTCTCACCGTGGCCTCATCTCCTGATGACAACTCCAGTTCTTGTGTGGATGTGTTTTGGAGCCCCTCTAAGCACACTGATCTTCAACACTTCTTTAATGCTTGTTGGGCTCTTCTATTTCTTTAAGGTAGGGAGCTGCTCTTGTAAGTTATACTTTTTGAATTGATTTTTTTTGCTCGGGCAAAATAAGATCAATCAAATCATATGGCTAATAAAATTGATAAAGAACCAATAAAAGCCTGATGACACACCATCTGGCATGCTGAAGATGAATGAGAAAACCAAGCCACTGCTCAAATCTTAACCTTCCCGATCACATTAGAAGCTCATTCACACTCCATAATAGCCCAATATTTCATTTCAGCTACTGAGATTAATGCCAAAGAATACATAATCAGACAATAATTCTCTGTATCTTTCCATCCAGATGCATCGAGTGTAGTCATCAAAATAAACCGATCAACTGTTTATTCCTTCCCACTATATCCACTAGCACTGTAACAGCAGCAACCAAAACAGAACCTCTGCAGGAAATGGGGATCCTGCTGTTAAACAAAAGGCAGCTGGAAAGAACAGCTTTTCCAAAGTATCAAAATTACTTAGGAGGAGAACCCCTGTTAAAGTGCACAAAATTTCAAGTTGTAACTCATGGAGCCTCCTGCTGTGGAGCCATCAATGAGCTTTTGAAATTTTCACCTGACCCTGCCAAGAAGGGTGTTAACCACAGAATATAAAGCTGAGTCTCAGGTGGAGAGCTGAGGTGAGAGCACCACAGTGCAGTCAATGGAGTTGTATCTTACCTAAGGCTTTCAAATGTCAGAAAGAAACTGAAAAGCCAAATAAGATTTATTGGAGGTCACAGTCACATCTATAACATTGAGTGACCTTTTAGAAACTGAACATATCCTTAGTATGGATTGTGATCCTGATGCACCCTGGAAATATGGGCTATTTTAATAAATATTGACAAATTGTCAGAGTAATCATACCAGACAGGGCTGGAGAGTTAACTGGATATTTAAAGCACAGAGTGCTGAAGGCTCCTCAGCTCCTCCTGTCCCAGTGCTGACCATCCCTCTTGTAACGTGGGGTATCTTGTACATCTTGTACACACCTGCTGCAGTACTGTGAGTTGTTCACAGTCCCAGTGACAGGCTGTGGTCATCTGTCACCTCAAGTCCTAATCAGAGTTCTGCTCTGCCTGTGATGTGTTGGTGCAATCCATCTGCCCAGAGACAGGGCTGGAGATTGCAAACCCACACATCTGGGCAGAGGCATATGCCCCGTGTGCTTATGGATGTGTGTGGGCACACACACGGAGCCTTTGCTCTCTTTGGCGTTAGATTAAAATTGTATTGATGTTTACAGCGTAGCTCAGGGCTCCCAAAAGAGAGGTGTGCATCTCTCAAAATGCCTGTGGGCCAAAGTAATCCTGGTGTATCTGCCCCAAGGGATGACATGGATCGGGAACAATGACTTTGGTGGGAGGATTACAGCAATTGTGCTCAGTGATATTAAGTGACCATTAAACCATTTATGAAGGCCCACAATAAATGGCATACTGAATCACCTGAACCATGCAAAATGTCTTAAAGACCTGACTTGCCAGGAGAACTCAGTGAGTAGTTACACACAGGGTGTAGCCCAATGCAATGATCCAAAGGAAAAGATGGGCCCATTACTAGCAAAGTTTGTGGTTTAGAGCCGCAGCTGGCAGTGGTGAATAATGGTGAGGGAAGGGCAGTTATGCAATGTTCTGTAATGTGGAATGATTTAAAGAACCAGCACTTTTAATGTACCCAAATGCCAACGTGTGCCCCTGGGAAGTGGAGTTGTGCCTGGAGCTGGCAGGATGTGGGGCTGCCTCCTGGAAGGCATCGACTTGGGGAGGGGATGGGAGGTCATGGTCAATAAACAGCATACAATGGTTCTCTGATATAACTTTGTGGCTCAGAGAGCTGATGGGAACCTCAGATGTAAATCCAGGGGGAAATGGAACAAAAGAAAGAAAGGGATATTAGTGCTGTTTGCTGCTGTAGTGTGTTCAATGGCCAGAAATTATCTTGGAGTCTGAATGAAGGTGCAGTGCAGTCATTACTACTAAAATAATCACTTACATTTATAAAAAAAAAATAAATCTGAATTTAGGCAAAAAAAGCCTAATTATGTGAGGAAGGTTACTCAGAAATAAGTATGTGTCTTACAGACTGTGAGCACCTACATGGGACAAAAATTACTGAAGGCAGAGGGATGGGGAAATGGGCAGGCAAAGACATGGTGAGATCCTGTGCCAGAACTTCAAGCTGGATATATTCAGAGTAACAACACAAAACTTTTGACAGGCCAGCAGCCCTGGCAGTACGCTATCTAATGATTTTGTGGATTCTGCATCACTGCTGGATTTCTCTTGGTAAGCTTTTCTCAGTTCAAGCAGAAATTATGCAGGAATTACCAGGTGAAATGTTATGCCCTGTATTACGGTGCTGTCATACTCACTGATCCTAGTGTTCCCTCCTGGCATTACAAATCTGTGAACCTAAGAAACACATGACTGAAGGGCAGCCATGGTGCAGCTGCTGCATTCTTAAGTGGAGAAAGCTATCTGGGTCATATCTTGGGGAGAGAGGTTGTGCTGTGCTGGGGAGACAGGCAGAGGTGAGGACTGGCCTTTGGCTTGTTCTCAGTGACAGGAATTGCAAATACATGTTCTTTGCAAAAATACACCTTTCCCTGCCAGTCCTAGGGAGCCTTGCTTCTGCAAAGCTCTGCAGCAGACAGTGCCTGACAGGCTCTGCACGAGGCTTTGGGAGGGGTAACAGGGGGAATGCATTTTTGCAGGGGTGCTTACTTAGGGCTTGTAGTGGAAGAAAGCTCTTTGTGGGGCCACTGAGTGAGCTGGTGTGGTTCTCCCCCATTCCAGCAACAATTCAGACCCATATTACCCATATTTAGCACTGTGCCAGCCCCTGCTGTCAATGCTTCTCATAATGCAGCCCAGGATACCATTTTCCTTCTCAGCTAGAGGGGCACATTACCACTGAACTGACTTGTGCTCAGCTTGGTCTCCACCATGACCCCCAGGACCTCCTCTGCCAAGCTGCTTTGCAGTCAGTCAGCCCCCAGCTTATCCTGGTGCCTGGGGATGTTCCTCCCCAGCTGCAGGACTTTGGCACTTGCCTTTACTGAGCTGCATGACATTCCTGCTGGCCCGTTTCTCCAGTCTGTCCAGGTCCCTCTGGATGGCAGCACAGCCTCTGGTGCATCAACCACTCCTCCCAGTTCTGTGTTGTCTGCAAACTTGCTTGCCAGTCAGTGCCAAGCTGCTGCTGGACATTCACCACACGAAGCTTCTATCAAGACTTTCACCAATGCAAGGAAGGCATCGTGCCCCCGCAGGCCAACGTCGCCAGGGCTGTGAGCCAAATGGCACATTTGGGACACCTCTACAGAGCTGCTTTGTGTGACAGCAGCCCCTTCACTTACACCAGAGTAAGTGACAATCAGTGGGCCAGGGGCACAGGTATCTAGGTTAGGTTTCTAGTAGAGGTTTGACATCCCCTGTGCTTAATTTTTTGTCAAAACTGTCTTATCCCCATGGGCTCCCTCCCTAGTGCACAGCTGCACTAGGAGACCATCACTTGGTCTGTCCTGCCGTTAGTCAGGTCTACACCTTGCAGCTGATTTCACTGCAAGCATCAGTGAGTTAATGTGGAGTTTTCTGATGGAGACACAGATCATGTGGGCTATTGAGTCATGCAGAGATGCTACATCAGATCCCAATAGCTCTTCATCACTCTTAGCACAGCAATAAACCCATGCTGGTGATCTCTGTCTCTTAGCAAAACTGATGCCCTCAGAGGTGGGGCTGTGCTGCTCTGGAGCCTGGGTGGCCATCACTTGCTCTGGCATTTCTGTTCTGCTCATCGTGGTGTGATGTGGACACACTCTTAGATACTTTTCAGACTCACTAAATCATGGCAGTTCCCAGGAGCTGATTGGGAAGTTGTATTCTCAGCTCCCTGGAAAATTAGGGCTATTACATTGTCACATCAACAATTGGACAGGCATTTTTACAGGCAAATAATATCAGATCAGGTGGGGAGATTAAAAGGTGTAACCAATAAAAAGGACAAAGCAACAGGGAGGAAAAATTATGGCAGTGCAGATTAATTGCAAAGCACTTACAGATGTAAAGTGTAAGTCATACAAGTCAGGTAGGGAAAAGAGAGCTTGATAGACAAGGGATAAAATGCAAAGTAGAGGAACTAATGCAATTTCAACAGAAAGTTTATGAGGAATTATTGCTCTGAGGTAAAGAATCTGAGGCTGGAAGAAATAGCTAATAAAGCAGAAGGAAAGTAATTTATTATTTGAAGAGGTTGAGGTTTAGGAGCAAAATCTGTGACAGTCCTTTAATATCAGCAGAGATCTGAGTGCCATTATTCCCTTGGATAACCTTGAGACCTCTGGAGCTTCTGCAAACTACAGAATGAGAACAGCAATAGCCTGTCCTGTTCATGAAATAATTGTGGGTTCTTTCTCCATATTTCAACAGAGGACAGAGGAAAGCTCAGAGGTAGCAAACGTGAACCTGGAGGCTGAATGAATTTGATGAGCACTTAACTTGTGAAATTGTTATAAATAAAATTAGGCAATTGACTTTTGCTTTAGTAAGTTCTCATTATAAGGTTAATAAAGTTACTCAAAGTTCTCAGTTAATTACTGAAAGGTTTAGTGTTAAAAGGAATAGTTATTAAAGGTTGTATTTGTTGTATTTTTTTTTTCAATTCCCTAATAATGATTTAAGTTATGCCATTTGGTTTTCCCTTGGAATAAGTTGAAAATGATAATTGTTTTGTACGTTCCCTGTATATAAGTGTTCTTTTTGGTTGGAAAATGTCTTTTTTGTACTTATTTAAGGTGTTAAATGTATGTTTTAAATGTGTTTTACTTTGGAAAAGGTTTGGGGCTCCCCCAGTTTAACTAAGATCCCTAACTGCCAGTTTCTAAAAATAGTAACTTCACTGTCCCTCTGCCACTTGACTCCATGGCAACCATGAATACTAATGAGGCTCCTTCCCGCCAGAAAGCTACCCCCTAGACAACGACTCAGCCATTGGTGGGCAGGAGTGACCTCACCATTTAAATCCACCAATTGTCAAGGGCCATGGGGGCTGGACAGGGGGCAGGCAGGGGCGTTCCTGGGCGGGGATAGCAGGCCATAAAAAGCCCTGTCTCTGGACAGGAGCAGCCATTTTTCTCCTTGGACTAGCCTGGAGAAAGCCCGGTGTTGGAGGAAGGCCTCTAATTTTCCATCTAAAGTACAGCTCCAACTCCGCAGTCCCCTGCCACTGGGGCTTATGCCAATCTTGGACGCCTAGGGTCTCTGATCTTGGTAACCTGGGTTTTTCTTTTTCCTTTTTTTGGACAATTATTTTTTTTTGTCAATAAACTTACTTTTACTTTCGATCCTGGACTGGAGATTGTCCTTATTTCTGACAAAATGCATTGCCCTGGGCTGTCATGGAGCTCCCCACGTTGAGACAATTCATTGACACAACGGTCACAAGGAGAAGGCTGCATTGTGGTGACAGTTTGACATCGCAGCTGAGCCAGCCTGGCCTGGTGAGCTGGGGGAGGCAGCACGCACCAGTTTTTTCAGCTACCAGGCAGGTGGTGCAGCCATCATCTCTGCAGTGCGGGCAGCAGCTCCTGCAGAACCCACCGGTGACACTCCTGTCACTGAGGCTGCTTGGCAAGTCCCACTTCAAAACTGTCACATTAAGTTGGCAGAATTTTGCTGGACATTAAAACAGTTACAGAGAAACTTTCTTGGATGGACAGTTCGAGGAGGATGGCATTGATGGTTTTGTATTCCTCAGCTTCTTTCTCAGCCACGTCCAGCTCAAGCCTGGGAATGTGACAATAGGCTGACTGCGGGGTCCCCTTGGAGCAGCCAAGGCAGGTTGTCTTCAGCCACTAGCATTGCCTTCAGCCTCGTTACTGATGTGCTAATTGATCTTATTGGTGCAAAGGGTTCCAGCACACAGTTCCAGAGGCTGTGTGTGCAGTATTTACATTTCTAGGGAAAGAAGAATTTGATGTCTTTTCCCCTGGTAATTAATGCAGAAGTTGGAAACCTTTCCCTTATCCTGATGCCTATCCAAACTCCACTCAGCCAATGGCAGTCTTTTGATGAAAAGTGTTTTATGGAAGGTGTGTGAAAAACCTCTGAAAGATTGCCAGTGTCTTGCAGACTTCATGCTGTCCGATGCTAGGTGAAGAGTTTACCCAATAACTCCATCATTTCATGTGTAAATGGCTGCCTTATGTACAGAAGGGCTTTCTGGGAAAAAAAAGGTTTCATTTATACTTTTCTGGTTTGTTAATTTGTCCATGTAATGGGAGAAAAACCATGCTGATTATGATTCTGAAGGGGAGTGAAATAATTTCTACTGAATGAATGATTCATAAGAACATGAGAATGACCACACAAGATCAGATCAAAAGTCCATCCAAGCCTGTGTTTGGCACAGCCAATAAAGTGGCAGAGGAAAAATGTAGAACAGAAGAACAAGCAGACAATATAACCTCTTTACCACCAGCACTCCATGGTTTCCTTATACATATACCTTTTCTTTGTGATTTATTCTATTACCTTCACAAAAACAGATCATAATCCTGAAGTCAGTAGCCATGCTGTGGATTTGTGTAAAAATGTCTGGTGCTCTCATCAGGCTGAGGTCAGTAATGCAAGTTATGGCAGAGCTGCTTCTCTTCCCTTTCTGCTGGAAGAGTCCAGGCCTGGAGATCTTGGTGGTTTAAAGACCAGATAGGATTGACTGGCTCTCTGGGAATTGAGACACTGATTTGACATTCTGTGAAAAGATAGTGCTGGGATTATATTTCAAGAATAAATAAACTTTAGTAGTGAATTCCCTCAAAGAGTTGTCAAAGATTCACGTTGGTGTTTCAGTAAAAATCAGAAGCCTTGATGGTACAACAAAGCTGATGTAGTGAAGCAAATGAAATTTTTACCAGTGAATTCCTGAGGTTCAATTAATCAGTTCTTTAAAGTCAAGGACATTTATTCTTTTCATTACTGAATTTAATCATATTATAGCAGTAAATACAAAAAGACTTGCTGTAAATTGTGCTGGCCATGTATGGTCAGATTATTTGTGGGAATTATTGCTACATGGACTAGAATTACATTACCTCAGGTTATTGGATTACATATCATGTCCTGCTGAATTGTAATATCATTTTGTTTAAATGCAAATGCTAAAATAAATGATAGCTTCTGCTTTAGGGCTGTGAATTAGTTATCCGAGATGATCTTACTATTAACTGTGCAGGGAAGATAAATGGGTTAAAGGAAAAACTTGACATCTTATCAATTTTTTCTATATAGAGGTTTTAGTGGAAAAAAATTGCATGTTGCAGCAGTTTCATTTTAGTTCCTTAATCATGTGCTAAGTAAGTCTCTACTAGGAGTTTAATAAAGAATTTTGAAGTCCTTGGACCTAATGAAACCAGGCAGGACAGTGGCACTGTGGCAGCAGCAGGACGAGGTGTCTTGGGGTAGGAGCAAGCCAAACAAGTCATGTTGATGTTCCCCCTTCTCCTCCAAAAGTTTATCAAAGCTTTTACTGTGCCTAATGGCACCAAATTTGGGTGCCAGAGATTCACAAGATAGGCAGATTAGTGTTGTGTGTTCTGCGGAAGGAGGGAGCTGTACACCTGTCCCAGAGAGCGGTGACACATGACAGAGGAGGGCAACGACAATGACAGGGGGGCTGGAGCATCTATCCTGTGACAGAGCTGGGGCTGTTCAGCCTGGAGAAGAGAAAGCCCCAGGGACACCTTTCAGTGGCCTTTCAGGATTTAAAGGAGGCCTATAAGAAAGATGGAGGCAAACATTTTAGGAAGGCTTCTTGTGATGAGGGGGAATGGTTTTGAAGTGAAGGAGGGTAGATTCAGACTAGATATAAGAAATAATTTTTTTTACAATGAGGGTGGTGAGGCACTGGCGCAGGTTGCCCAGAGAGGCAGTGGATGCCCCATTCCTGGAAACATTCAAGGCCAGGTTGGGTGGGGCTCTGAGCAACCTGGTCTAGTTGGAAGGTGTCCCTGCTGGTGCCAGGGGGGTTGGATTAGATGACCTTTAAAGGTCACTTCCAACCCAAAATGTTTTATGATTCTATAACTCTGTACAAAAATTTTGAGACAGAAAACTGGGGAGATTGGAAAAATTTGATGAAAGGTAATTTAAAGAAGAAAAACTCTGCACGAACTCCAGATTCAGTGGAAGGACCCAGCACATAAGGAGCAGTAGGAAGGGCTGGGAGTGCAATCATGGGTGTTGTGGCTTGGAGCAATGGGATGAGGAGGCAGAGACTTCACTCTGCCTAAGCTGGTGTGCTTTCAATCTTCTGGTCTCCCTGGGCAGGTCATAACTGGGACACTCTGATGGACGGGATGGAATTCAAGCACAGATAATAATAAGGGCTGCAGAGCAGGATTTATGAAGAAAAGTTAAGCACCAAATGTGCACAGTTTGTCTCTGTGACAGCCTGACATTAGAGCAGTGTAAATACAGATGAAAAGGAAGAGGTGTCATTTAACAGAATAGAAGGATGCTGTGAACAAGGGCTTTACACACGTCCTCACTTCAAGGAAGCCTGCACGTTAATGAAGACAAAACTCAACCCCTTCTGCATGCCTGGCTGCTGCTGAGATTCCCACCCCCCTGCAACTCCTCAGCCTGTGCCTTATCCCTGCTCCCTGGAGGGAAATCAATCACTCCCAGCCACATCCAGGTGAGATGAAGAGGGATTCACTCTCCTGGGAGTCAGCAAAACTCCCTTCCCGTTTCTCCAGAGGCTTAGAATAAATCCCCTTGGTCAATGCTGTGCTGCACACAGAGCCTGCTCTCCTGTCACCCCTGTCTCAGGTTAGGTTTGAGGTGTAGCTGCTGAGGTCACCTGAGTGCTCTCATCCAGCACTGCTCACTGGGGCAATGGCACACAAACACTTGGCCCTGAGGAACCACTTAGCCAGTGAAAAGGGTTGCAGAGCTACCAAACCTCAGGAAAACTTTGGAAACCATCAGGTTGAAAGAAAAACCTGTCCAGAGGAGCTGTCTACAGCTCTTTTCCGATTCCTCACTCACAGGTGGCAGCTGTCTGAAAGCTCCTACAGCTCAGGACAAGGCAACTGGTGCTCAGCTATCAGGAAAGCATCCACAAGTAGTAATTTCCCATTATTTCTTAGATTGCATTTTAATTATTGACAGGCAGGCAGCCAGCATTGGATGGCGATGGCTGCCAAGAGCCCAAAGACTTTCTGTATGGGGGGTTAAATTTTGTTAACGATCTGAGTTTCTGCCAAATTCAGTGCCACATATCAGGAGTGACACTAACTAGACTTGGAGGCTGTTTCAGTTAAGTGCTTGCACTTTATTTACATGAGCCATTTCATATACTGCTGCTTAGAAAATACAGAAGAGCACAAAGAAGAAATAAGGTTGGGTAAGTACCTCTGGATGGCTGACCAATTTCCTTCTCCACATTGTCCAGTTATTTTTCTACAGTTGGGGAAGAAATTGGCTCTTATACTGTCATATTGATTTAAGAAAACTTCTTCTTTCCAGTCATACCTGCCCTTCTGCCTCTCATTCCAGGAAAGAATTTTACTAGGGAGTTTGGAAATTTTTATACAAGAGGAATATTGTGATTATTGGGTTCCTTTCTGAAGTTCTAACATCTGTTTTATTTTTCCTTAGCACTCCAGCTTAAGCAGTCACACAGACAGTTTAGATTCATTTCAAAGTCTTTCATGACCTTCAGCTTCCATTTTGGTTACCAAATCCACCTGCCCCCATCTCCCTGCTTCCTTTCCTTAGGGTGGCAGCTCAGCACATCAGTATTTCACTTTTGTCCTTACCCGGTGTATTAAATTCAGATATTCATCCACCCATTTCAAATTAATTTTCATCCTTCCATTTTCCACTTCCTGAAAGCCATCTCTCGTGCACTGCCCAGGGGTTTCCAGGAAACCCTTACACTATCCCCTCTTCCAAGAACTCCTGTGGCTCCTGTGCCAAAGAGGATGGTGCTGTTGCCATCAGAGGATATCACTGCTACCACCAATTTCTTGGCCATGACGTTTTTCCCAGGGCTTCAGTTTTTCCCCACCTCCTACATTCAGAAGGATTCAAAAGCAATGATTGTAGCACTGACAACACGCTCAGCAGGTGACCTGAATGCACGTGGTATTGCAAGAGGAGATGATGCTGGCAGGATGGGAATTTCAGCTCCCATTCTGTGTCAGCCTTGCAGTTAGAGCTCCTTCCCTGAGCCCTGAACACCTTTGCAAAACCTTGTAAAGTGACTGCCTGGAGCCTGCAGAACATCTGAAATGTGAGCCCGCTGCCTATACCCACACAGCTTCACGACACGCCCAAAACTCTGCAGCAGGATTTAGGGCTGAGAAGTACAAGTTGTGTGATTCCTTCCTCTAAGTCAAGAAAGCAATCACCTGTCAAGGCAATCTATCTTCCCTGTTTTACCTTCTGAAAAGAAATGCAGAGTTGATAAATTTATAGACATTAACACAAGCTGGCTATTTTAAAGGAAATATTCACCACCCTCAAGAAATCCCTTCTGCTCAAATTTGGGTGGCCCCAAATGACTTGCAGAAAGGTAGAAAGGTTAGTACTGAGTGTTTTAAATCTCCCTCCAGGCTTCCACAGCTATGTGTTCTCATTTCCCCTTCCCTTCCCTTCCCTTCCCTTCCCTTCCCTTCCCTTCCCTTCCCTT
>VZTJ01005950.1:324724-394239 GCA_013397795.1 Orthonyx spaldingii
GAAGGAAGGAAGGAAGGAAGGAAGGAAGGAAGGAAGGAAGGAAGGAAGGAAGGCATTTTTTGCAAACTTTGAGGGATGTAGAGTCCGTTGAACTCCAGAAATTGCTAAAAGTTGCTGGGCCGACAACCTGCTGGGAAGAATGGATCCAACACGTGAGGACTGGGACAGATCTGTTTACACCTCTTTATTTTCCTCAGTCATTGCACCTGTAAGACCCGAGTTTCATCCACCTGAAGGTTACCTCCTTCTAGAGTGTGCTTTGACAAAGTGCAGAACTTGAGTTTTTGATGGGGAAGATGGAGGCAGAGGCCTCTCCAAGCCTGACACTTCACACAGCACCAGAGGTCCTGGCCAGGTTTGTGTTGGGGCTCAAGCCACACTGTCCAGCAGTGACTCCACCCTCAATCTCTCCAGCACCAACCTAAGAGCCTCCCCAGCACCAGGTGGTAGAGGATTGGAGCCCTGCATTTTGTTTTTTGAGAACGCCATGTGCCTGCAAAAAGTTAGAAAATGGCTTGGTGCAGCCAAAGTTCTGACCAGAAAGCCAGACTTCTCCCTGTAGTATTGAGTGGAGAAGAGGGAAACCCTGAAAATTATTAGCAATGCTTTCCAGTTATAATTCCCATGGTTTAGCAGGAAGATGAACCTGTTTTTTTCTCATGGTTTCAGCACAAAGAAGAAAGGCAGGTGAAATCCAGTGTTGAATGGATTGCTGCTCATCAGCAGTGTTGGTCCCTGACCAGAGGAGAGTGTTTGGTGAGGTCTGTGACTACCCACCCCTCCAGTCTGACAACAAGACAACAACACAGATGAATTTATGTTCCTCAGTCTTCCTGCTTTCTGATAGTGCTCTTCTCTCCTTTCCACTCTTCAGTTTTTCTCCTCTCTGATACTCTTCTCAAACTTTAATTCTCTCAGAGTTTTCCTCCCTCCACTGCCAGTGCTCTCTCCTAATTTCTCCTTTCATGGCATTTCCCTCTTATCTTCTTTTGAGCCCAAATTACTTTTGTTTTGTACCACCCGGTTTTCTTTCACCAGCTCTATTCTTCCTCTTCACAACCCAAACTCTGTTTTCCCAGGAGGCCTGGCTTATCCCAGCTCTTTGAATTCAATTAATTGATCTTCATCAGCCAGATTGCCATTGGCAAAGAAAACCAGCACGCTGACTGTCTTTGTGCTTTAACTTCTGTTTTATCCTCATTTAATTTGTGCCCTTTGCAGCTTGTTGAGCCCTAATTACCTCTGCTGCCACCTCACTGTATTCAATTATAGCCTTCATCTCACTGACCTGACGTCTCTGTCCTCATCAAATCTCACCTTTCTGACTTTGCCCATTATTTTTGTACAAAGTCAGTACCCTCCATGGGGAGCTCTGCTCTTCCAATCTCACTTCATTTTCTTGACTGTTTCCAAGCACTTTTGCTGCTTTTCCCTGCCTTCACTTCTCCAAGCTATTATGGGAATCACCAGAGCAGAGACAGACCAGTGGCACTCAGGCCATGGTTTCAACCTGGGCGTCTTCACCTGGCTTGAGGAAAATTGATCTGTACACCAGCATCTCATAGTAAGGGTAAAAAAAAATCTCCCACACCCACTGTACAAACCTTCAGATGCCCATACAGGGCTATTTAATAATTTTTTGCTAACACTTTTCTGGTGAAAGCTATCCCACTGGTGCCTGGGTACCTCCTCCCCTGGTCCTTCCATTCCTCTTCCTATTATCTCTTCTCCCACCATCCCATCCCACTGGTGTCAGGTCACGATCTGCAGATATGCCTCTTTCAAATAGCCTTAAATTTCCCATATCCTTCGCTCTCTGACCTATTTTTGTGCTACTCCTGCTCTTTTCCTTCTTACAAACCTGACCATAGTGTGGAGGGGTCTGCACACTGACACAGCAATCACACTTTCTCTCACACCTTTGCTCTTCCTCCTCTCTCTCTTCGTTCTGCTTTGTTTCTGTATCCCTGATTTTGTTAACTTCTCTGGAAAGGCTGATGATTTCCTTGTAGCTAACATCCTTTCCATTTGCCCCATTCTAATTTTTATCTTTATTTTCATATTTGCTGTGTCCCACAATGGTGATTTTGAGTGATTTGTGGGCTGTTGTTCAGAAGTGGGGATGGTTCACCACTTGAAAATCTCTTAGCCACAACACAGAAATGTCCCTGAAGGTTCACTTCTCACTGAGTCAATCCTTTGAAGTGCCTGGGTTTGACCATTTCCCTCATTTCCATCTTTTCTTGCCTCTTGCTCTGAAGCCCCTTCATGTGGCTGATTTGGGCTCTGGGTCATGTCTGTGACTCCGTCCTTGTCCACCAGTGGGTTTCTGGTCAGCGTTTGTATCCCTCTGAGTCACCTGCATCAAACTTTATCTGATGCCAATATACCATGGTCCATGATGTCTCTGAGATCTCCTAATTTCATTCACCTCACTTGTGCTTCTTTAAAAAAAGAATTTCTGACAAACTGCTGCCATAGTGCCTGATGTCAGCAATGTCATGCAAGAATATCTGGGCATGAGGACTTGCTGCAGGAGTCCCAGCCTATTAAGAAAATGCCCATTTGTGTAATTTCTCTCTGTTTTTGAGATCCATCTCAGAGGTGAGGCAGATCTGGGCAATTACCCTTTCTAGGCTGCGTGAGTTCCAAACTCATCAATCAGATTTCTGATTCCTCCCAGTGTTCTGATTCCCATTTCAGCTCTTTTCTCAGTTGGATGTTTGGCCTCTTCACTGATCCCAGGAGCTGCACTGCTCTGGTTTGGTTGAAGAGCGGTGCTGGTTTCTCACAGTGCTTGTGGTAAGTGGCCTTGGGGAAGTCTGCATAGCACAGGTGTTGATTTGTACATAAAATAAACCTGCCCCAGTCCTCTGCTGTACACAGGGAGCCAGGGCCCCATGTCCTGCAGCAGAGCCTCACTCAGGGAAAGTCTCCAAAAATGACTTTGAGCTTTCCCACAGTGAGAGCTACTGCTCTGGGTGGGAGGGTGGCTCCTGAAATTATGTGCAAATTCCCCAGTCACTAGTGCAGCCTCAGATGGATATTTGCCTGTGAGGGAACAGGCTGTGAGACTTTCTCCGAGTTATTTTCTCACTTGGGGCTTGCTCCCGAGGCAATGAGCAGAGTTAGTGCTCGATCTCTCACTCACAAAGGAGTGGAGTATGGCACACCAGGTTCCTCCTCTGACCTTATGTCAGAAGTGAAAGTGCTTTTTAGTACTTTTTCTTTTTGACACGACTGTACTCCTTTGTCTTCTTCCTATTCTTCCTGAACATTAAGCTTCCATCACAATCCCCTTGCTAACCACAAAATTCCTTTTTTTCTTCCTCCCTGCCTTTACTCTGCTGTGTTACTAGAGAAATATATGAGAATAAAACAAAAGAAAGTATAAATTTGGAAAACACAGAGCTGCTTTGATCATCTGGTTACTTTTGTGCCATCCTTGAAAATTCTAGTTCTGTGTAAGAAACTCTTTTAAATCAGAGGAGAACTTTTTGCCTTCACTGCTCATTGAGATGTTTTGTGATACACACAGGCACAGTAATACGACAGCAGAGCTTCAGGTATGCTGAATGATTCCCATTTATCCCAAAGCTTTGCATGAAAGAAAATTATTATGAGATCATTGAACAAGTCTCTTTCTAAGGCTCTCAGAGCAGGCAGTCTGAACCCAATCCCTTCCTAGGGTACAATGAAATGAGATCTTCAGCCCTAATGCAATATTTATCCCAAGGCACCAGATGGAATGACAGAGCTTAATACTGCAAAGTAATACAGTAGCATTTTTTATCATGTCCAGCTTACATCTCAGCTTTGCTTTAATTTACTTACCTTTAAATTCAGTGTATTTATGCTTCAAATGTGCACTGTGGCTACTTCTGCCTGGTAAAAAATAGGTAATATGTGTGCTTACAACTTGTTGTAAATGTGTACAGAAGCACATTATGGGGGTCAGATTTCCAAGAGACACAAACCAACACTATTTCATTAATGTGTTTGTAATATCAGCCAACTTTCTCTGCTTAGAACTATTTACAGCTTTTTCCCCCTCTACACAATGCATGGGTTTCAAGGTCACAGTTACCAATAAAAGAGAAGAATTGGGTCAGACTGGAGTGTCTGCACCTACTGTAAGATGAATGAACTACTTAAAATTGGTGGTGGTGCTACAGGCCCCAGTTGACACATAAATTGGTGAGTATTAAGTGTGTGGGCTTGGGAACTTGGTGTCTGGAAGCAGGAATTCAGAGTTTTACTGCCTTATGGGTGTGCTGTGAAGCAGAACGACGTGATGACGATGGCACTGGGTGGGTTACCCGAAGTGTTGTGTGATTTGGGGCATATCCTTCACCTGGACACACTCTGTGCTCACTGGGGTGAAATAAAGGTGCTGCTCCTTTCCTCTGCACTGAGATCCTTGGAGCAGAGCAGCTTTTATTCTTTAACATAAAGCCCTCATTGAGAAAGACAGGTTGGATCTGTAGGGATGTGTTGCCTGTGAGGCTGAGCACCAGAGTTCCTCTGATTTGATGATGGATAATAAACACTCCCATCATTTTTCAGGTTCCCAGGGCAAATAGGTAGAGGCAAATCTCTATGACTTCCAGGAATACTAGGATTTTTGTGAAACATGCTCCTTTCCTAACCTGGTTAAGGGAGGCTCTGCCTTGCTGTCATGAGAGACACTTTTATGTGTAAGGGCCTTTTCCCTCCACACTCCTGTCAGTTTTCTTGCAAAGCTATCTCAGAATGGTAATTTGGGATATCAAGTTCAGAGTTTCCAATTCCTCTGCTGACAGACCTCTTTCAGAGTCCAGGTCACTTCTTTCATGGCGATTCCCTTTTTGCCACCCTGAGCAGTAGGTTTCTTATTTCATAAATTTAAAATTGTCTCAGAATGACACCTTCTGTCCTGACATGATGGTGGAGCTGTAGCAGTGAACACGGCAGCAAGCCCCAGCCTATCTCCTCTCATTTAGGGTCTCTGCCATCCTTTGGAACAGGTGGAGGGGTGTTTCTTACTTTTTTGGACACATCTTCTGCATTTTAGGCATCTGTCATGCCTTCAGACTGTTGCTGCACTTGCTGTCCTATTTCCTTTTAGGGTGGGTGCATGGGAGGGGAGTGCAGGTGTGCTGAGCATGGGGTTTTACTGCTGGGATTGAGCTGGGAGTAGTAGCTGCTTATTTCCTCTGGATCTTAAGCTGGAGTTGTGAGGAGACAGGGAAAGTGGGTGTTTGGAGACGCTAAGGATAAAAATGGTAAGGAAGGGAAGTGAGTGTTAATCAAGGAATGTGGTCCTCTGTGCAGAGTCTCTCATGAAGAGCATTGCACAGGCAAAGGGACTGTAGGAAAGATGAGAAAAATAGCTTTATTTTTGAATAGAAGTCCTTAAGGAGGATATGAAAGCCACTGACAAGTAAGAAGAAAACACTTTAGTCCATTTTTGTTATCTGTATTAACGATCTGTGCCTGACTATGCCTTGGAACCAGACAGTGATTCTGGCTTGCTTTTGTGCTTAGAGGGCTGCAAGGACCTGAGAGCCCAGACCTCATTACTCAAGATTCGCTGTGGCTGAAGGACAGCTTCAGCCAAGCAGGCAAGACCTCGGACATTTTTGAGTATCTCGTGTTCTGCGTCCAGCTGAGAGGAGCTGGGATGGCATCACCACGTACACACAGGTGAGTTCCAGGTGCCTACTCTGGCCTCCCTCCCTGGCTTCTCTTTACAGGTGGCTCAGCACAAACAGGTTATTGAGTCAGTTTAGAGCTTGTTCTTGCTTTTTCAGTGCTGTTGCCAATAATGATTGAACAAATTTTAAGGCTAACATGCAATGGATGAGGCTCTTCCTAGGAGCTTTGTTCCAGGACTAGAGGTAATTTCTCTGAGGCTGATAATGTTGAAAATTAATAATTCCCCACTTGAATTAATTAATGTATTTCAATTGTCTTAGTATTAGGAATGTAATGAAGAAAAAGTGGATGTGGGGGAGGTGAACCCAATTAAAATGTAATTGTTTCATTCAATTCACAATCTTGCATTAGTGAATCTGTGAAAAGAAGATTTTATAATTAAAAAGAAAAGTAGGTTTGATGATACCCACCACCACATTGGGAGTCCATCTATACTATGACAAAAAGAGTTTCAAGATGTTTTTGTGTGGAAAGAGCATCTGGTATGCACCCCTCCTTTCTGACTTGCTGAGAGTTTATTAATCGTTTACATGAGGAGAGAAGAAGCCATTCAAAAGAAGAAAATAGGTAATGATCCTTTACTGCCACTTCTAGTACTGGAAATATGTAATGCATCATAGTGGGGACCCTCCTCCAGCACGATAAGGTTTATAAGCTGGATGAAATGACTACCTTCTAACTAAATTCCGTCTGTTCCAAACACTCCAGGAAGCACTGTGTTGCGCTAGATTTTGGCAAACTGTTATATGAGGCTCAGCCTTATATTAGCATTTTAATTGCTGGCTGATTGCTTTTATGTTGCAAAACTCAGCTCGCAACAGTGTGTAAGTTGCAATTAGCTTTTACTGGGTGATTCATTAGCTCCTATAAAGCATGTCGTGCTGCAACATTTGGAAGGTAATTTGCTGGAAACATTAGCACTCGCATTCAAGAGTGGGGAGTGGCACTGGAAATGTAGCAGTCCTGCCTTTCACAGACACAGAGCCCACGTTTGCTGGCAGGACGGCTTCTCCCAAACGAGATCGAGCTGACAGCTGCAGATAAAATTGCCTCGCAGTGTCGGGTTTTCCGTGTAAACAGCGTCGCGGTCCCACAAGCCTGCTCTGTATGGGATTACATCTGCCTGGGATCTGAGCAGGGTTGGTAGAATGGACACAAGTGTGGGAGTTCCCTCTCTGGGAGTGTGGCTGCTGAGCTCAGCCTGGTTTGTGATATTCCTCTGGGGGAGCTTCTGACGTCTTTTTCATGCCTCAAGAATCTCACGCTTCCTTTGGAGCTGCTGTTGTGTTCACACCGCTTGTGATGGGGAGGATGTCTGTGTTCAAGTTGCATTCATCAGTTTTGCCTTGAGAAAGGGGGTAAATTAAGCACCATCTTTAAAACTCTTCTACCTCTATCATCCTATATTCCTTAGGCAAAAAAGCAAGTATTTTGGGTTTAAAAGCAGCCAAGACTTCTTCACCCCATACTGTTAAGAACAGTGGCTGATTTTGCCTTCTTTCATCTCTTTTGGAAATTGTTGTCTCTGGCAGAAAATTTCAACAAATAATGCATGAGGACATGATCAGTGAGTTTTCTGCTGGTATGCACATGGTGTGACAGCTTTTTTGAGATTCCACATCAACCATGTTGTTTTATCTTCCCTGCCTGGATGAAACTACCCTGGAAAGGTTATTCTCCATGTGGCTGCTGGTGGTTCAAACTCCAAATCCTGGCTGTGAATGGCCTGTCTGGGATGCACCACACCACACATCACACTTCAGCACTCACTGCTAGCACCCCTCTGCAGGTGCAAAGCTCAAAGTGTAACCTATGGTTTTAAGGAGGAATTTGAATTTTTCTTGACTGATGAATAAAAAATGGGTGCAGAAAACAATAGTTAAAACATCTCCCCTCTGAGGAATGCCCCACGGGATTTTCTAGGTTTCCTTTCTTCTGTTTTCACAAACCCTCTGAGTATTTTAAGTCAAACTTTTGTGCCTCTTGGCTGTCAGAAGTTTTGCATTGGGAACATTTGCCAAGTAAAGAAAAACACTGCTTATTCCTGCAGAAATACACTTAAGTCAAACTGGTACATTTGCAATTACACAACAAATTAAGTCAAATATAAACTTTCAGTACTTCAGCTCAGACTGTAACAACTCAATTTTCTAGCATATGCTTTACACCTGTAGGAGTCAGAAGCACCTGCAGCTGTTCAGTCTTCCCTGTTGGTTTGGTATAAGTGGCAGCTGCCTCCCAGCCTTGATTTTCATCTCTCGGTTTAAGCATCTTGCTGTTCACGCCAAATTGTAATGCAAAGTGTGGTCTGTGCAGGGAGATTTGAGATGTGTGCTCTAGTCGTGTGTTGATAACTCTGATTATGGAATAAGAGTTTATTCCTTTCTTTCAGCTCAAGCTGTACAGTGTATTCTCTGTTGTGCTAGGACAGAATGACTGCTGACAGCATGAGTGCAGAGGTCAGCTGCCAGGTAAGGTGGGTGACTCCAAAGGTTTTATGTTAGGTGTGAGTCAGAAGTGCAGGATTTATGCCTCTTTTTGTGTTTCTGCTGCCTGGAAAGTGAATGCTATGGGAGGTGTACTGATAGCAGCAGAAGTAATGCCGAAGTGGGAAAGATGGAAATCTTTCTCCTGCTACCTTTTCCTATTTCTATAATTTATAGTGTATGGAGCCCAACCAGCCAAAATCTTCCCTGAAGGCTTAGGTGGTAGTCACTGTTGGTCTGCTGTGCCAGCGCTGCCTGTGAATAGTTTCTGTTCGAATTTCTGTGGAGTGGGAGCAGGTGGAGTTTGCCTTGCTCAGGTTAGAGAACCAAGTGCCACTGACAGGCACAAAGCAGCTGCTCTGACTGCAGTGAAGTATAAGTGACTTTTCTGTGTGCCTGCACTTGTTTTTTAAGTCCTGCTCCAAATGTAAGAGTGCCTGAAGGAATGGCCAGGGAAATCAGGAGCACCATTTGCTCTGCTCATCCACTGCTGGCCCACACATGAGGACAGTGTGTGTAGGGGAAGGGAAGAGGATGGACTGAGATTTGAATTGTGCAAATGTTTATTTGGTGCCTGAGATGCAGGAAAGTGGGCACTGATTCTGTTGAACTCTACTGATCCTGTCTAGTTGCCCTGGATTTTGTTCTGTAGTGTTACCCAGACTCTCCTGGGGATGGTGATTATTCAGTACCCAGCAGAGCTGATCTCCAGGAGTGTGGCTAAGACTCTTGTGCATCATGAAAATATAACCATAAAAACATAACTCCTCCTCTGTTGCAGTGGAAATATTTCTCTTCAGCCCAACTGGCTAAAATGGTAAGCTGATCTGGAACCCAGTCCAAAAGTCTGTGTTACACTTGACTAGAGTGGTCTGTGTGGTGTATGTGTATAAGTGTAAGTAACTGAGAATTACATGGGGCATTATAGTGATCAAAATTTACTTCAGAGGCAAATCCTTAAGCTGGAGTTGGTAACATCTTTGTTGGACAGCATGGCTGGAAAGAGCTTTTTTCACAATCATTTTTTTGGTATAAGGTATGAAGATAATGGTGTCTTTCTGGATCTTTTATACAATCATATTCAAGAAATAAGCAGACAAACTAAAAATTTTCTCTACATGCAAAATTATTGATTTTCTTTTTTCCCCCCTTTTCCCCAATATTTCTTTGGTGAGGGAGGGCAGGATGGGAGGGTTGTCAAAATTTTTTTCATCCCAGAACTTTCAGTGTGTGGTATTTCATATCAGAGGTTTCCTCCTTCTCTGTCTGATGTTAGAGCTGACCTTGGAGACTCCCTTTGCCCTTGCAAAAAAAAAAGAAGAGGTAAACTTTTGGAGATAAGGCATTTGCTTTGTGCCACCGATGGGTAAAGAGGAGAATAAAAGCTGATGACAATATAGGTCTTGGCACATACTTGAAAAAATATATGGCAGCCCAGTGCTGCTCAGAATTCCAGCTTTCTTCTCTTATTCTTTTTTCTTTTACAGACACAAGCTGTACGTGGGGGAAGTTTGAATGAAGCTGGCAGAAGCATTTTGTGTGAGACTGCTGCTTTTAATATACCCCACGTATCACAGGCAGTGTTAGCCAGCACTGCTGCTTCTGTGGGACTTTTGATGGTGACACAGTAGTTTGCTGAAAGTGCTCAGAAATCCTGTGGAGAGTCAGACTTTCTATTTCACTGTGTTTTACAGATTGTCGTTTTCAGATGTAGTTTACTCTGGTGGACAAATGAAAAACTTGACTTCTTTGTGACTCAGTATTTAAATCACATGGCGTTGTGAGGGGTGGGGGCAAGTATTCCTAGCCCAGCTCTACAAATGGAAAATGGGTGCAAAATTCTGTAGATGGGAGAAGATTTGATCCTTGTTTGGATGCCTGCGGGCTGGGGGAGAGGAGATTAAGGCAAGCCTGGAGTCAGGCTGGCATGGGTGCAAGAGAACGTGTTTGATGTTTGCTTTGCTTTGCCAGGCTGTGCCAGGTGCAAGGAGTGCAGACATCATCCGTGTTGTAGCATAATGGAAAAATTCAGTGTAACAGACAGCCTGATGTTCACAGGGGCCAGCAGGAATCTCCTGCTCTCCCAGAGGAAATGGGAGCGAAGGAAATGGTACCTTTAAGGAGAATTTTTATGTAGGAATGACAGCTCAGAGATGGCATAAAGCAAATGTGTAAGAAACTCCCCACATGCATCTGGCTTTGGAGTGAGACCAGACCTTTTCTTTGAGATGCCACACAAATGCCTAGTGGTGGCAAAAGCTGATGAGAAGACAAAAATAAAAATCTGGCAGTCACTTCCAACCTATCAAACTAGCTGACATCAATGCTGCAGCAGATCAATCAATGGTTGAGTTATTTATCCATGTATTTATCTGGTACACCCAACCCCTGTTTCTGGAAAATGAAAACATTTGTGTGCTTGCATATTGTAGGAGTTAATTTGTCAGTGAAGCTGCTCAGGATGTTGGTTAAGTAAAAAATAATTTTGTGTGTTTTAGTAAATGCAATTCATCAGAAGCTGTGCAGATTAACTGGGTAGAGCTACACTGAACACAATTGCATCTGCAGATAAAAAAAAATGATAAATTATGATATTACTCCTGCTGCATGATTCATTGGGAAGAACTCAGAAGCCAAGTATTTTCTTCAAAGAAATTATTCAATGAAGACTGAACAGTGACTATAAAACAACAAAAACGCCTCCTTTGCAATGGTTTTAAATATTGTTGTACATAAAATCTAATTTATATGGTATTAAAGGCTTTTCTTTGGACTACAAATCATCTTTGAAAAATGCATCTTGTAAACGGTTCATCAGATGCATCTCAAATACTTTTATGATTATTAGTAAATGGAATTAGAGCACCTTGTAGTAGTTTTATTACATTTTGCACAGCTATAATGGATTACAGAGAGGCTCTCACTGCTGTAGCTCAGGCTGCATAGCAGCTTCTAAGTCAATGCACCTTTTTCATAGGTTCTTTGTTTTTTGGGAAAATACACCACTTTGCTCTGAAATGATCCATGCCTGAAGCCAGCTGGAAGTGGGAGCAGTCACATGGAGCTGCCTGTGTTCGTTAACAAAGCCCGTGATGTGTGTGAATGACTGACCTTTACCACCTGTTTTTGTTTCTTGCTTTGTCTGGCAGGTGGGAGGAGATCTGCTGCACCCTAAGGAGGTACGAGAGAGGGAGGGGTTCACCTTAGGCAATGTTGGTGTTAATTGTGGGGTGTAACGATGCAGAATCTCGAGGCAGGTGAAGAAGGGAACTAGTTTATTGCAAAAACCAGGGGTTTTAAAGCAAATAGTCTGTTATCAGCTACATATTTTTGAATCACAATGAACAGGCCTCAACCAACCACCACACAACACAATATGAACACGCTCTGGTGATGTTACTTGTTTTTCAGGGTTACATAACTTGTTTTTCTACCTCTATTCTAGCTGAGTCATTCCCAGAGCCCTTTTCTACTTAGCCAAAGTAACAGGAATGAGCCATGATTTTACAAGGGTAACAAGACCTCCATTTTTGTAGGGTTTACTTATCCACAACAGTGGGGTTTCAGGGGGTCTCGTTCCCCAGGCTTCCATGGCACACTGTGCTTCTAAGGGAGTCACTCCAGACCTGTGTCCATGTTATCGACAAAAGTCGCTTAAAGCCAATTATGGTGAATAAAAAAAAAATAATTTATTAAGCAAGCAATATACAGGCAAAACAGCGCTGGGCGGCCGGGGAGTCCGCGCTCCACCGACAGCTTGCAGCTTCCGTATCCCACTCTTGCAGTTTTTATTCTCTTTGGTTTCCGGTTGACGAGTCCTTCCTGGAGTACTCTATGTCTGCGCCACGGTGTTGCTAGGGGGTCTTTTCTGCCTGCTGTTGGTCGTAGGGATGAAGGTAGTGAGTCTTCCTCAGTGACCTTCTAATGTCCCCTTGCCGTAAGCATGCGTACTGTTTCCTAGGTTACACAATTGCCTGCACAATATACATTGTTTATTCTAGCGGATGTCTGTAGTTAAACGTTCGGGTGGGGGTTGCCTAAAAAGTCATGAGGATTACTTATGATTTGATTAACAAACATAGCTGATGTTTATTACAGTCTACCTGGGATGGCATTTGGGGGCCATCTGTGATAATACACAGTGCCCAAAGCAGTGCTTGGCCCTGGTGTTTATGGGGCTGGATGTAGCCCCCTCTCTGCAGCTGAGCTGCTCAGTGTAGGCCAGGCTGGAGAGAAATAAGTATGCTTAGGGCATGAGTTATTTCAGCTTGTGCCTAGTTAGTCTGCAACATCAATATCTTCATTAGTACAGAAAGGTAGCTTGGATGGACACTTGAATTTGGTCAGATGAAATTCATGTGTTTAATCTAAACTGCTTGTGTGGGTTTTTCCAATGAAAACAACAGAGGAACAGAGCAGTGTTCATCCTACCCTTGTTGGAAAACTTCACATGGAGTGGATTCATGGAATCAATAAAGCTGGAAAAGACCACTGCTAACCCAGCACCACCATATTCACCACTAAACTGTCTCCAGGTGTCACATTCTTGTGTTTTATGAACGCTTCCAGGGATGGTTCCAACTGACGGGATGCCAGCACTTCTCTGGGCAGCCTGGTCCAATGCTTGGCAACCCTTGCAGTGAAGACAGTTTTCCTAATATCCAAACCTCCTCTGGTGCAACTTGAGGCCATTTCCTCTCATCATTGGCACCTACATGTTCTCCACTGACTGCAGACAAATCCTGGGTGAGTTGTTTAGACAGCATAGCTTACCTGGAGCCAGCTCAGGTCAAATAGGATAAATCCAGGACTCTAAGAAGATTTCTGCTGCCTAAAGTTTGCAAGTTTCATCCAACTGCATACCGTGCAGTAAGGAATACTAATTCCTCCAGAACTTGTGTGTTCTTTGTACTTAACTTGCCCTAGTTACAGCTCTTTGCCTAGGTCCATCTAGAAACTGGTCTTGGCTTCTGATTTATAGAGATACTTTGAAAATGTAAGCCATCATTCAGGTAATACAGTACCTTATCTCAGCAGTGCCTGGCCCAATAGCATTGGTGAAGTTCTTACTGCTCCCACATTTTTCCTTGCTCGCAAAAGGACCCATGTGCTTGCTAGATGAGTGTTGAAGTAAAGCACCAGCACATAAGTGCTTTGCTGAACAGGGATTGATTAAAATACATACTTTGGGGCCTTACTTAATTATGTGTTGGGGACTGCATAATTGGCACTGTACTGAAGACATTTAATAGCTTTCTTCTGATAAATCTGTACATGCACAGCAGTCCTGAGCTGCAATTTAACATGATAATACCAGCTTCATCAAGGCCTGTGGAAAAAAGCAGAATGACGTTTGGCTCTCTGCGTCCTTGTGAGAGGAGTGAATTAGGGATTGCAGTATCTGATCTGATAAAAAGCAGCTTCAGTGTATTTTCCCACTGAAATAGCTTCTTACTGGAGCACAATGAAGGAGGCCCTGCACAGCTGGCAGAGACTGAGCTTCCTAAGGTAGTAAGGTAGATTTTCAGCCACTAATCAGAGCCAGGCTGACAAACAGTGGCACAAGATAAATTCACTACAGGACTTGAAGACATTATAATGCCCTCAATGAGTTTTAAATAGCAGTCCAGTGTCTGATGGGAGACACTAAAGCTTGGTGTAGTAAAAGACATTAACTATTTCTAAGCCCTCTGTCTTTTCCGAGTTAATAGAGAGCTACAACACTACCAGAAGCTTCACAAAATGTGCATATTTAGTAAGCATCTTTCCTTGAGAGCGAGTTGTAACTGTTTTCTTCTTCTCTTTGTTGTAACACAGAGAGAAAAAGACGAACTCTTGTGCTACTGGAGTGCACATTGCACACAAGCAGAAAGGGGCAGGAGAGAGACCCTTGAGGAAGGTGCAAGCTGTGATCTAAAGGCTGCACAGGTCTCTCTCCAAATCAAGTCCTGGCTGTGACTGCTGGCTTGTCACTCCCAGCCATGGACAGGGCTTACAACTTCTCTTCCCTGCTGCTGCCTTTCTTCTCAGCCATCCTGCAGGGCAGCTCTCCAGTGTCTGTGCTGGTGTGATCATGACTGAAGAAAGCCCAAACAAAGGCTTGTCAGATGTGTTGTGTTGAGAAGAAATGTGTTTTTCTTTGCAACCAAGAAGGCATTGAATTTTATGTTTGATTTTTCCTGTGTGTTCCTGGAGCTTAGTGTGAGCTGTGTTGTGTAGTGCAGGGAAATAAACCTGTGCAATATCAATACCCCTGTGTCCAGGACATCTAAGGTGGGTGCAGGGTCCTCCCTACTGCCAATACTCTGCCTTAAGGAGACAGGTCAAGCAAAAAGTCATGAGATGTTAAAATTTGTTGAGAAAATTGGCATTGGACAAGCAAAGCTTTTCAACAAGCATCATAAAAGCATGAAAGATTTGTTCTGAAGGACACATTTCTACCTCAACCAGCCAGTGCTTCACAACTCATGAGAAGGAGGGGGCCTTCTTGCCCTGAGGCCCAGCTGTGGATGTCATGGGGTTCACCCACCAGCCCATATCCAGGGCCTTGTTAAGAATGTTTTTTCCAGTGGGGAGGGCTGATATCTTCAGCAGATATTTCTTTACTGTTCATTTACCAGAAATGTTTAAAAAAGCCAAGTTCTGTTCCTCTAAAGATTATAGAAGTATGCAGTGGAGGGTTTTACTACAAGCAGTTTATTATTCTGCAGTCTGCCCACGATCTGGTCTCTTTCCTCACTCAAGTTTACAGGGAAAATATTTGACTTATTTTGAATGAACCTGAAGGCCATTAAGTAGTGAGGTATTTGGTTTATTTTTCTGGTGGCTTCTCCAGTGCTATTCTTGTATTGGATTTGTACATTGGTAGGACCAGCTTGCAATGGAAGAGGTTAAATAGCTTTTCTTTGTTTATAAACATGCTGATGACATAAATATTTTAATATCATTAAGTGGCTGTTCCTCTTCATGAGAGTGCTAAATATAATGCAAAATTGAAATAAATGTTACATCAGGGAAATCTAGGGAGCAATTAGGAAAATAGTCTTTAAAACAGGAGCAGGACTGTAATTTATGTTTTACTTAATTCTGTTTCCCATGAAATTATCTGGTTTTAAAGTCTAAAAAGAGTGTCCCTTGTCCAAAGGGGAGGCATATTTTACTAAATTTTGTGTGCCTTAATTCAGGCCTTACTGTTCCTTGAACAAGGTGGAACAGATGTTAGAACAGCCTAAAAGAAAAAATCTGTGACAGTCCCCTGAAGTTAAGCAAATGGCAAGCAATTGTTATATGGAAGGTAGGAAATGGGAAATAATTTTCAAGGGAGGCTTCTTCAGGGGAAAAAACCCCAAAAACCAAACCCCCTCAACAACAATTTCAGGAGGTTTGGGAAGGGTGAAATCTACGTTCCAAAGAGCTGTAGCTGTTTTAAGAGTCCTCCCACAATCCTTTCATAGCCAAGAGAAGCTCAGTAGTACAGACTCGATCACCATCACAGGGTATCTAAAACAAGACAGAGAGATTGTGTTTGTAAGGTCCCTCCATGGGGAGGAAAGGGGTTTTGGGCTGATGGCTCAGCTCCAGCAAGTTCCATCTGTGGATAGATGGGAAGTTTTTGGGTTCTTGAGAGAACAGGAGCTGCATGAAGGTGTGTAGGCAGGGTACAGGGATGTCTCCATGTCCTCCTCATCCCACAAAACTGCCCAGGTCCCAACATCCCCCATTATTGCATCTCTCAGCAGGAGCACACAAGATGAATAGCAGGCATCTAAATTTAATGAAGGGTGTATGGCAAACAAAGTATGAGGAATATTAATTTGTTGAGACCTAAGGAACTAATAGAGAATCACAACACTTCTGGGAATAGACAGAGATGAGGATTAAAGAGTTGTGAATTATTAACTTATTGCCATGAGATGAGAGAGGCACGGTGCAACTGATCCTCTCCACTGCTCCTTCCCTGCTATGTGTGACTTGCATCCACCTCAGATTACAGAATCTGCCATGAAAATTAAATTGCACTGCTAAGAGCATTCCAAGGACAAAGAAAAAAACATTGAAGGATGCTCCCATCCCTGCAGATGCAGGTGCTCCACATATTCACTCAGCAGTTCAGATCTGCACCTGCTGCAGGTGGTGTCAATCCGAGCGTCCCTTCTGAGACATTCCTGCAGGGACAAAAAGTCTGTGTAAGTGAGCACAGCTCCATCAGTCAGATGCACTCAGCTGTAGCCAGCCCGTGTGAGAGATTCCCAGCTCTCACACAATCCTCTGGCCTTGTGTCCCCAGTTGTTCCCCGTTGAAACTGTCCCTCTTCAAGTACCTGGGTGATACTTCCCTCTTGCCAGCCAGATGAGCTGTTTTTGCCCAGCTTTGCCATGAGAAGGAATCAAGTGCTGTTGAACAGATTCATCCCCTGCCTTAGCTGCATGTATTTAGAGAGCAACCACCCAGACCTGTCTCTCCCCTGCATCCCAGCTACCTGCTGTGCTTGTCAGAAGGTGAGTTGAATTCATGAACGGCATTTGACCCTTTTATTGCCAGCTGAATTTTCAGCTGTCAGTACATCCTGCTGCAGCCTGAACTGCTGCTCCCAGCCTGGCACTGGAATGCCCAGACAGACAGTGCAACCCAGTACTTCTTTATAGGACATGAGTTTGAGCTTACATGACTTTGACTCTCCCCTGCCTCCCATGCAATACCTTCTTCATGCTGCTGTTACCAAAAAGAGTCAGGGATTGCTCTTGCAGCAGATTTCAGGCTGAAAACAGCCCATTGACAAATGGTGTTAGGTCTTACAGAGCTCGTTTGTGTTCTGCTTTGCTCAGCTGTGCTATCAGCTATCAGTTGTTTCTGATTTCATTATTATCAGGCTGCTACAGAAACCTCAGCATGAGGGGCAATGTAAATTAAAGACAAAGAGGTGTACCAAATAATTCATTGCCTTACTCACTTCTAATTTGGCATTGAGAGAATATCAAGTCCTAATACAACATTTGGTGCCTGGCCAAACACTAAATTCAGGTATTTGCTGTCCCCCGTTTACCATTTGCATGAGGAGATAAATATTGCTCATTGAGTCACTGTTATTACCTTAGAAATAACTCAGCTGCCCTAAAAGCTTACCCCTTAATTGAAATGGGCAAAAGGTGTGTCAAGCACAGAAAGCAAAGCAGCTACCAGAGGGGATGCCATGCCCTTTCCTTGCCTACAACTTGATTAATTCTTATTGTTTAATGCCTGGAGGAAAATGTTGCAGGTCACTTCTAGGTAAATATTATAGGGCATGACTTAATTTTTAACACTGGAGGCTATGACACTGCATTTATTTCCACTTCCTTAGCTATTGCAATTTGTTTTTCCTGACAGGCACAGATCCCAGGGTAGTTTATCTCACAAGGACATTGAGAATGGGGAAGCGCCTTCTTCGGCATAGGAACCCTTTGTGGGAAGATCAACAAAAGAGCTTTTCCTTACCATTGTTCCCTTCCCTCACTGACTCTGATAAGCACAAAGCAGGGCACAAGAGGTTGTCTGCAAGGTTCCAGGGAATTGTGGGGGCAAAGGGAGCCTGTAGCTATGGGTATAACATTGCCAGTGCATGGGGGTTTGACAGGAGAGACAGGAATATTTGTATCTGGTGTTTTATTCTGAATATCTTCATGCACAGATACAGATGTCCCCAGCCAATGCTTTGTGACTGACATTGCAGTATTTAAGTAATGAGTAAATCATAGATTGGCCCAAGAAGTCAACACAGTTGTGACTGAGGTTCATGGTGAGCAGCCACCACCTGTCTTGCTGAATCACATTGACTCATTTATATCTCGTACTCCTGCATCCTTATGCACCATTCCAACTCCTCTTCCAGTCACCACACTCACCCCTTGGAAAGGACTCCTGTACCCCATTGCAAGGGCTGTGTTTTGGTTGTCTCCTTGGGTTTCCTTCAACATTTTTGCCTGCTTCTGTGCCTCACACTAGTTACCAGACACACATTCCTCCAGTAAAAAACATATCACTTCCCTCAGCACCCTTATTCACAAGATAAACCTCCTGAATGCCTGGTCAAAGCTTTGGTTTTGTGTTGTGGGTTTTTTTTTCCCTCTCTCCCTCTCCCATTTTTCCTAGTCATAAGGATTATCTTTGCTCTGTGTTTTTGCAGAGCCACAGACAAGGAAGGTTGGTTTGACAGTGACTCTGGGTGCTTCTCTAAGTGGGTGAGCCACAAGTGGTCCCTCCTGGAGCCAGAGTAGGTGTCTGTAGTGAGCAGACCCTTCCTGGGCAAACCTATGACAGTGTCAAAGCCAAGAGCTGGTTTCAATGCACAGCTGAGGCTGTGGTTGTATCCCTGCTATTTCTTTTCCTTGCTGCTAATGTGCAGGAACTCTGCTAGGAAGACGATACAGCTTTCACATGGAGGCTCAGTTTTGTGATGGTTTATACTATTCAGAGCTGTTCAGAAGCTGCAAAGTGAATTTTGTTTGCAAACCACATGAGCCTCTTTCTTGTTTTTCTGGCAGGTGCAGGGAAGGCGTGGACCACTTGTTTGCTTCCTCGTTTTTATGAGAGAGCTTGGTGACATCTGCTCTGCTTGCCATTGCCTGCGCTGTGTGCAGGATGCTGAACCATGGATTTTATGACTGCTGCCTCTCTGGGAACTCCAGGAAAATTAGATATTTGTCTCATGAGGTTCATTTGGTGGGGAAAAATATTTAAATAACTGCACGAGGCTGCAGTGATGCCCTTCTTATGCCTCGAAATGAGAAAGCAGGTTGCTTTGCTTTGGTGCCTGGGTTTTGTCTCGTAGCCAGGCTGATGCTTAGCACTGACAAAAGGAGGACAGGCTGATTTCCACAGAGCTCTGGGCAGCACTTACACCAGTGCATCTGCACCAGTCTGAACACTCAATAAAAGCATTAAATGGAGATACTTAAATTTATATGAGCACCATGGAGCTTTGGCTACGGCTCTTTCTGCACACACCTGTGCTGCTACAGAGGCCTGGTAATTGTTTGCCTGAATTTGACAAGAATTGGCTATGTTTGTGTTAGGAAAGACCACTCAGAGGAGCTGATGCTGAGTACGCCCTTTAGTCTCATCCTATGATAGATTTAATTTCAAACCAAACTTAAACTGGTGCTCTGAAGTGAGTTTTTCTGCTTTATAAGTATCTTGAAGCTGCTCAAAGAATCAGCCCTTGGTTTGTAACCCTACACCCCATTTGGGAGTGGGATTTGGACAGGTTTGGTGAACACCTGGTGAAGAGCTTCTGTTGTAGTTTCCTCCAGAGGAGATTTATTTCACACATGCCAACACTGTGCTGCAGACAAAACAATGGAGATTCACTTCAAAACCTCCTTGCTACTTTGAACAAAACAAAATACCCTAATGCAGACACAACCAGCATGAGTTAGACATGACTGGGAGTTTTTCCACATGTGTCTTGTCCACACGAACTAGAACAAATCCACCTGCTCCCACCTTTGCTGTTCTTTGGCTGGAAATGGGAAAAAGGAAATTAAGAATGCTGTGGCACTTGGGAATTGTACTGGAGGCGAGTTGTAAACACTTTCTTTATGAGTGGCCTGGGTGAGCCATGGTCTTGAGCTGAGTCACCTTGAAGATGTAGGGGATGGGCAGCCAAGTCTGGGATCTGGGCCAAGTACCAGGACAGAAGAAACAGTGCCAAAATCTGCACTAGACACTGCTGAACCACATTAAAACCTGTATTTCTGGGCAAATTTTATAATATTTCTCTCTCTCTTTCTCCCCCCCCTCCCCAACTCCCTTTCAATTCATATTGGTTTAGGCTCTTCATTTAAAGTTTGACATTATCCTAACAGAATGCTTTGAATGAACACCGTTTTCCAGTAGAAGGCCTTTATTAAACATTTTTGATTAGACTTTTCGATTGTTGAATTTTAAAGGCTTTCCTCTTGGCATGGTAATTCAGGCTTTAAGAAAGAAATTTGTTATGAAAGGACTCAGTGGTTGGTTATAAAAAAATGCAAACAGATGTGGTTAGCAATAAAATTACACCATGATGTCTTTTAATTCCATATTAATACGTAATTGAGTAATAAAATAGTAGCCTAATGTTTTGCACGCTGCAGTTTTACATACCCATAATTTATCTTGTAATGTTACCTGGCTTTCTTAATCTCATCACAGTATAAAATTGGAATTTCATTATTGGAATTAAATTCTATTTCTGCTGCACTTTATATCTGAGTCTGCCAGGGAGCACTGAAAACCTTCAGGACAATTTACTAGAACAGCTAAAATTGCTGTTTTTCTTTCAGCATAAGACACAAATTAGACAAAACTGCAGCTTCCAGTAATGTGGATAATATACAGAAGCTGAACTCTATTAAAAAAAAAAAGTTTTTTATTTATAATTAAGAGTAGGATAACCACTAAGCCTATAAAGCCATCATCCAGAGTTGATAGTGGGATTTTTATGTCACAGATATTCTGTGTTTTTCAGAAATCTAAGCCATCCAAAGCCCTGGAAGCTCTCTAGGAGAATTGCTTACCAGCCTGTTTTGAATGCATCTGAAACAGATTTAATTTACAGTGATCTTTTGGCAAAGCTTCTCTATAGATTCAGCTGCCTCTGGCTCACTCTTATATCTAAACATATCTTATAGAACAGCCTTCCTGGCTTTAATGATACCCAAAATAAATATATAATTATGCTTGTTCCTGTAAGTCACGACCATTTCCATGGGATGAAACAATACACGTGTGATTTGTTTGAATTTGATGTTAATGCAGTGATTGTTGCAGCTCCAAGTGCTCTGCAGACAGAATGCTTTTGACTTCAGCAAGAAAATTAAATTAAACCCACAAAACAGAGACCATCAGATGATTTCAAGGCACTTTTGTTATCTGTAAGCTGGGCTTTTTGAGAGATGCCTCAGCAAGGCACAGGGTTTCTGAACTGTAGATTTTACTTATTTTCAACAGCCCATTAAGAAAAAACTACAGAGCAAATGTAATATGGATACTTAATTTGTGGATCTAGCAAACCATAAATGTTGCATTTAAAAGCAGAGGTAGGTTAGATTTTTAGCAGAAGCTGGAGTTATCTGAAAAGTTTTACTGGAAAATGAGGGTTTTTTTGGAAAATGATCCTTCAGCAAAGCTGTCTTGCCAGAGGCAAAGTCTTTGGGAAGCATTCTGGGCTCTGTGTGTAGAATCAGGGAATGGATCCTGGTCTGATGTGTCCTCCAAAATGTACCCTGTGACCTTTGGGCCCTCACTGGCTTTTTGCCAACAGACCACAATGAACATAATCATGAGGAAAGGTCTTATTTTAGAAAATTTGCCAGGAAAACATCATTTCTCTTGGTAAACCGTGTGTATTTTATCTCAAATGTATATTTCTGCTGCTTTGAAATGTACTGTCAGTCACCAAAAGCCTCAATTTATTGGTGAAAATGCTGCATGTTATCAGTTTTTATATATTTCAATACATTTTGTTTTCGTAAACTTGGTCAAAAAATCCATACCTGTTCCACTGACAATTTTAATAGAAGTTCAGCCTTAGCAGAATCCGTATTCAGCGAGATGCTGCATCTGCCCAAATCCTTTCACAGAGAAAAATATTCTTTCTGTGGCTGCATTAGAGATAGGAAAGGATGTAATAAATCCCACATGTTTTAAAAAAGTTGGAGAAAACTTATGTTGAAGGTTCTGGAAGACTGTGTGTACTCGCTGTACTGAGCCAGCAGGTACAAGGTATTTCTAAAAAAATATGTTCAGATCCAACCTTGCATTAAGGTTTGCCTCTCAGTGTTCAGGACCTTAAAACTCAACTTTTTTTCTTCCCAGAGAAAAAGACTGATTCAGGGTAAGTTTATCTTATTTGCTATGAAATTGGGTGTTCAAGACCCAACTCATGCCACAGAATGAAATTATTTTTGAGATTTTTTTTTTTTTTTTGCCCTGACATGATTTTGGATAAGTTACACATCTGACTAAAGAATTTATTCTGTGATTTGGGGTTGTTTTTTTTATTTTGTTATAATTTGCTCTTCACTGAATCCTTTGTGTCACAGACTTGAGCACATCCCAGATGAGACTATTCTACTTCTAAGACAGCACCTTGAAATTTTTAGCATGCAATTTTAGCAAATAATTACTATTCAGTCAAAAGTGTCTTTCCACTATCTTCATCTTTGCCACTGCGAAGAAAATGTAACCCTCACCTTGTCTCTATAGAAAGAGGTAATTTTTGGAAAATATTTTAGATTTTTTCGATATACATGTAATTATCCGTGTGGGTGTGCCTGAACATTTTGCTGAAGGCTGACAAATGGATTTCCTGCAATTTTGAAATTCCCCTGGCACATGACAAATGACTGAAAACTGAAGTTACATAAACTTCCAGATCAAAGGATGCTTTTCTCAGGGTACCCTGCTGTGTGGCAGTGTATGGGAATGAAGCACCTGACTGGAAACAAATATTTATTCTTGTTTCCCTTTGAACATGAGACACATTAAAAATAGCAGCTCCAAATGAGGTTGCATTCATGAAGGTTCAGCCGTTTGTTTGACTGCAGTAACCTTTTCACAACTGCAGCTATTCTAAATGAAGTTTCACTGCTGGCTGGCAGATCACCAGAGAATAGATTGTTTCCTTTTGAAGCACAAAGAAACATTCAGTTTTGGGAGACATTTCTGTGTATCCATGATTTCAAGGATTAGTGGCAGCAGAGAAAGAAGTGGCAGTTCTATTCAGCCATTTCATGTATTGTTTTTTTCAGTTGGAAATGGTCTATATATGTATATTTATCTCTGTGTGTAAGGTATATGGAGGAAGAGCTGGTAGATTTTGGCACAAAACTGTGAAGATGCACCCTGTTACCCTTAAGTTGTGTTCTCCAAGGTTCACACTCCACCTTTGCAGTTGCTCTCCAGGTACCCATGTGAGTGACTGTGGATAATGCTAAAGGACACTTCCATCCCTTCTGTAGCCCTGTCATTTTCTAGAATTTTCTATCATTTTCTGTTATTTTCTGTCTCCTCCAAGGACCGTGGCAACAAAATGTTTCAACTGTTTTGCTGTCAAAACCTGTAGAAATTTGTAACATCTGCTCCATTTGCATGTTGCCTTTTGATGATCCACCATGAGCAACGGAGACACTCTGCCTGGCTAAACTGCAATAAGCCTTAAGGCAATTATTGCTTCCCTCAGTGATCCACGGAAAATCATATCTCTGCTCATTTAAGAAAATGCAAAGCTGTTCCTTCTTTCAGGGCTTATGTCTTGCCTTGCTGATGGGGTGGTAACACCTCTGGTATTGGTCATAAGCCCTTTAAGGCTCTAATGCAACCAAGTGTAAATACATAAATAATCCACTGATTTGACTTCATCTGCCTGTGCTCCCTCTGTGTCGGCTTAGAGCTTCCCAGGCACTCGGGGATTGGTGCTCACCACGGGCAGTCAGTCCACAGCTGAAATAATTTTTGGAAAGTAAAAGAACGTGTGCATATGGTAATATTTATGCACTAATCTTCTTTCCTGGCCAGGCTGAGGCTACTTAAAGAAATCGTTTCACAGTTGATTTTTTTTTTTTTTTGACATGTCAGTAGTGGCTGAAATTTCCTCAGTTAGAAGTTTCTAGTGAAGTTTATGATCCGTTGTTCTTTAAAGTGTTGCATGAATGAATGATTTTGCCTAGAATCTAAAACAGTGACCTTGATATTGAGCACTAAATTGTCTTAGGGGTATACTTCAGTCTTCCCTGAAGTCCATCTTTCTGCATGAGATAAAATTGCCAGATGAGTAACTCCATCCTGATAGTCACCTGTGCTGTATCCTTTGTCGTTTATACATCGGATATTTTTAGTTTTATTTCAAAAGTATCAGTAAACTTGTTTTGCTGCCTACAATGTATTTAATAATTTCAGATCACATACAGGCATCATCTGAAGAGGTGGACACTGAAGAGGGAATCAATAGTGTTCCCTTCCTGGCAAGGCACAGTTGCTACTTCAAAAATGTTAACTAAGAATTTTGAATGTCAGCAATGGATGCAATCTAATGGGATAATATCCTCAGCTTCCCAGATCCACAGATGTTTCCATCTCCTGATGCCACTAAAGATTTGTTAAGAAGGAAATGCCATAGGTGCAAAATTCTCAGAACTACTGAAGTGGTTTCTTGCTAAAAACACTTTTGAATGTAATAAAAAACCTGGGCATTAGGATTTTAATGAGGGAAACTTCATGGAGACTGAGATGAGCTACAAGATGATCATGGCAGGTAAGCTGCAGTACCTCTCTCAGAAATAAAGTGTGTACTTGTAAAGACAAGCACTAATGGAGTGTTGGGTAAGTACAATAGATTGGATGAGGATGGACAAGTGAAAAATAACTTGGTGAGGAAGATAGGTGGAAGGATTCCCACTTGTTGCCCATATAAATACTGTGATTTTTTCTATCCCAGCAGTTATTAAAATTGTACATTAAATTAAGAAGAATAAAATCAGAACACTGTTAACAGCAGCAATATATACACTGCAACAGAAAATGTTGCATTCATCAGAAAAGAGCCTCTTCTTATGTCTTCCTCACTCCAGATTTCCCAGGACAAGGTGAAGCTCTACAGGTGAGGAAATGACATCTAAGTACAAGAGATGGTCTCCTTGCTTTGAAAGACATCACAATTATGTCTTCTCTTGCTAAATTATCAGGAGGGGCAAACAAAAGTAGTTCATCAATCATACCAGAAGTACTAGTAAATTATTTGATTGATACCATATGTAAGTGCAGGTGAGAAAAAAGAACTACTGAAAGAACATTCTGCTTTTATTTGCTCTGGTCATGAGTATGGATTTTCTAAGAACAGTGGTGCTATCATTCTCGTAGTAAATTAATGAATTAACTGTATTGTTCCACAGGGTTTAGCCACTGAAACTTAGGATTTGTTTCACAACAAGATGTTGTGTTTACAAGAAACATTCATCTTGTGTGTTTGCTGCTCCAGCTCCGAGTAACTTAAGTAGAATGGAGAGGTGGGTGAGTGTGGGTGTTTGTTTTACACTGAGCTGGGTAACTCTGTCGGTTGACTTCTTTACCTGGCTGTTAATACTGGAAAGAGTAAACAGAGAAAAGTCAACATCACAGCACTGTATCTGCAGAACAGCATTTAGAGAAATATTTTTTCATTTCTGCTTTACAGATACCAAAAGAGATTGCAAAAGTTGAGGGGGAGTGAAGAAGGATCTGCATGCTCACCTAGATTATTTGCTGGTTGTAGGTCTGTCCCACTTATAGAACAAGTGTGGTTGAAACAAGAAGTGCTGTTAACAACACATTAGCAGAATGGGATGTTTCTGATCATTAGAACTCCACAAAGACTCAGAAAGTCATAGAATTAATGTAGTGTTCAACATTCACAAGGAAATGTCAATTAGAGATGCTGAGAAATGAGAGAAGGGATAAACATATTTATTTCAAGAACACGGGTGCAGGTTACAAACCTCAAGGCAAGTCAAGCCTGGCCATGTTCTATATAGGAAAAAAGAGGGGGGGAAATGTCTGGAAAGATGTGGTGTGCATGTCATCTATGGTACTTGTGAACCCTTCTGATTCCAGCCAAGTGGGAGCACTGGAAAGGAGAACTTCTACCCTGTGGCCTGAGGACTTTTGCTCCAGTGGTTTTCTCCTTGTGCTGTTTAACATCTGGTAATGGATACAGGACAGACAGTCAGCCAGTGCTGGAGAAACAGGCAAGTTCGGGCTCTCTGCCTTGTGTTCAGCCATGCTAACCACTGCCTGGTGTAGTAAAAGTAGGAAGAGATTTGGACATGATTTATTGATGTTAAAGAATTCACTTCCTTTTTTTGTTTGTTTTTTTTTTTGATTTTGAAACAGCTGCATGGAAAACCCTGTTTCTCCTGCTTGGCTTTTCAGGGGACTTTGATAAATGGGACCTTAGTATAGATTTTTTTCTGGTCAAAGAGAGCTGGCAAACTGAAAACCTTTTATCAGTGTTGGTGAATGCCTTTACCAACCCTACTGTGCCAAACGGGGTGAATGTGACACTGATCACCCTGTTCCTGCCTAGGGATGTGCACACCCAGGCTGTTCCTGATGGGAAGAACACAGTGATGGACATGACAGCAACAGGATGTCAATGGAAATTGTTTGGGTAGACCATGGTAGCCGGATGCAAAGCTGCCTTGGAGACTGTGAAATGCGTCTGTCTCTAACGCAGTCCCGGGGGGAGGTGTGGGGCGGGTGGAACTTCTGCTACACCAGGAGTGTCTTGGCGGCTCTGGAAGACGCTGCTCGCCAGTACAGCTGGGTACTGAGCAGACAGCTCTGTCTCTTTCCCCAGCCGGTGTTCTGGCGAGTATCCACCTCCCCCCAGCTAGATGCCTCGAGTATTCCCAGGGTTTAACAGAGGGCTCAGACGCATGGAGTCCCAAGCCGCTTTATTCCTGAGGGGGTCCAGAGGCGAAAGAGGCCGAATGGTCTTGGGAGACCCTTGTTATAGGGCACAGGGGAGGAGAGTGAGGCGGGGGGATACAGAAGGAGCGAGGGATAGGGTCAGGAGACAGGTTACGGTTAATCAATGTAGGAGAATTGACATATCCAGGTAAGGCAACTCAGGGAGAAACCATTTCGCTTTCCAAGGGGTGATTTCATACAGCAGAGCTGTCCCACCAACGTCCCGGGATGGGCTCAGCTACCCCAACATGTCTCCACTTTGGACAAATCACTGGGTGCAGGTGCACTGGCAAAGCACCTGAGGGTGCAGTGAGGCACAGGTATCACCAATCAAATGGCTGGTGCTGAAGAGGTAAAGAGCTCATTAGATTGTTTCAATGAATAAGGTAAGACAAGAGGGAGGAAGAGAACTACCATAGTGTTTGAAGTATTTATCACGTGTCTTACAAGCACCTTACCATATGTCTGGTAGTCTTTTATCAAAAGAAAATACTGGATTATACCACTTTAAAAAAGGAGTGTATTATGTATTTTTTGTTCTTTGTATGTCTTAAACCCCTCTTTTTGAGTAATAAGCAGTAAGTTTTAAGAGAAAACTAAATTTATTTCAAGATTAAAGATTATCACTGTTCAAATCACCATATTTGTTCTGAGCTATACTTCAGGGAAGGATATCTTACCTAAATCATATTTATGCCCACAGGAAAATTCAAACAGCATTCTCAGAGTTTGCCTTAACATGTAAAGTTGTAGCAACAACTAAGTTTTCTGAAGTGGATTTATTGTTGACCACTAGAGCTTTCTTTCTGTTGCATGGCATTTCCTTACTGAATGCAGGAGTATTTACTGGGAGCAAATCACATTTTCAGAAGCCTTAAGTGGGAAGAGAAACCCTTATTTTTTAGTTTATGATGTCAATTCAGTGAGGAATTATCCAATTCCGTAGAATTGGGTATCTTGAGAAAAGGAGCTTCCCCCTTTTTTCTTCCCCATTACCTTCTGTTGGAACATGGGGTATGTAAATTTACACAGCATTTACACATTTACAGATTGTTAATCTGTTGGGAATACCATGAAAGAATTTCTGCTTTGTAAAAATGTGTGTGTGTGTTTTAAGCATTTCTGGAGCTCAGAGCAAACCCCCAGACTTTGAGGTTTATTCCTGTCTCACTGAAATTAGTGGGTGTTGTGTTATTGATTCCCACAGAGGGAAGGCTAAATTGTCCAGAACACAGCTCTGGGTCTGCCCCTTTGCTGTTTTCCCAGTACTGGGAGAGGGATGATGTGGATGAGAGCAGAGTGGGTGGTTTGAAAGCACCAACTGAGTCATTGATTTTAGTTTTAGGTCAAAAATGATTGTGCTCCAGGTACCTAATGAGAAATCCTTACGTGATGCCAGGCACTTTGGTGGGGTTTAGCAGATCATCCTCACTGAGGAAAAATGCAATGAACTTCATAAAATGTCTTTCCTGTATAACTCCTGCTGAGTTAAATGGGACTAAAGCAAATAAAGTTACTCTTTGTAGCATTTTTTCACCCTGACCTATGTATTTGGTGGTTACGAAAAATACTTTTTTGGGATGGGGTGCCAGCAGAAACAACTTTTCATCTCCTTGTACTTATTCTGATAGCAGCTTTTCCCCACTATACTTCAGATGTGTGTGAGGAAAGGCTCTTTAATTTGGCAGTGTAAATATCTACAAAAGTATTTAAATTATTTTAAGATGACTTGTTATAAGGGCTTTCTTCCAGTCTCCTTAGGGTTTCTGTTTAGTTCTTATCACTGAAAGAACGTTGTTCTTTTACCTTTAGATGGAGAACAGAAAGTTTAGGACAGAAAAAATAAACATTTTATTTATTTATAGTTTATTTTTTAAGCTTAAATATTACTGCAGTGGATACTTGCCATGGCACTGATAATAACAATGAAAGATCAGCCACAGATCATAGAATATTGTGATGTAATGGGTAATGTATTAAATGCAACTGCATTTTCTTTTGTTCTGAGTCAAGTTTAAATTACATGTGACATTCAGATCAATGAGAGGATTTTGAATTAAAGGTCTCATTATCCTCTAATGGAACAATAAATACTAATGTAGGTGTTCCTAGGTAGTAACTCTCTTTGGAATATGGTCTATGTGACTGTAGAATGCTTTAGTTCATAATAACATTTGATATTTTTCTGTGTTAACAACACAAACAGAAGCAAAGGTGGGGCAATCCACAGCTGATCCTGAGGTCTGTGTTAATCCTGGGTTTAGCCTAATGTTAACCCAATCCTCATTTGTTGAATGAGATGGAAGGAATTGAGCTCTTGTCAATCCAGTTAAAGCCCTTAGGTATGAAGGGTTTTGTCTGTGAGCGTTGTATCATGACAACTTTAGTCAACTAAAAAAATCATATTGGGAACCCTGTTTGTTCCAGGCAAGCACAAGATTGTCCCCTGAATGTGTGATTCCTCTGCTGGTGCCTGTTAAATCACACTTGAGCCAATGGCCAGTGTCACATCTGCCCAAACTTTGCTCAGTTCTTATGCTCAGACCTTTGCTCCCCTTGTACATTAAACGTGGCTAGCCTGGTTTAAGCTCTTGTCACAGTTTGATTAATGAGTGTATAAAACTCAGATCTTGTGATGCAGCAAGAAGGAGTGACAGCATGAACGAGCGAGTTTCTGTCAAAATGTGTAAAGCAGAGCTAAAGAAAATTTCTATCTGACCCTGAAGCCTTAAAGGCTTAAAGAAACATATGCACTTCTGTTAACAATCAGAGGGGAAAGCCTCAATTTCAGCTGCATGCATGGATCCAAAATGATTTCTCTTAATGAATTAAGGGCTTGGCTTTTCTGAATTGATTCCAAATATACAGGGTGAAGAACAACCTCTTGCCTAATGAAGTTGTGTAAATGGCCGAAGAAAATTGTCACTGGGACTTTGTTTAAAGAAGTGAAAGAAGAGTTTGACTGAAAAGCTAAGTACACCCCAAGATCTGTAATTAGGAGAAGATGAGTTAATATTATTCATCTTTCCTCACTTTAATTTGGATTACTTGTAGCTGGGGAAAGAGGGGAAATTTTGTGTTTTTTGAGAAAACTGGAATGTACCGGTTGAAGCTTTTGATTCCACAGAAACAATTATTTTCCATTGGAACTGGCATTTTGACTGTCCACTCTGGCTGTCAGTTTATGCTGTAGCTCTGTATATTTGCCCTCAGTGCAAATTTGGTGTTTTGGTGGTCCTGTCTCCTCTCTGAGTAGCTGTGAGTGTGCCAACACTGACTTTAATCCACTGTTGCTGAATTGATGGCCATCTTAATCCCCTTGGTGCTCAAATTGAGGCCAATGGGTTCTGAAATGAAGAAATCAATAGGCAATTGATGTCTTGGAGGAGATGAAAAACGAAACCTGACTTGTGAAATGGTGTTACAAGATATACAAAAATATGATGGCGAAAATGGCCTTAGGCGAAGCAGCTTCAAACTATTTGCTACACCTTTACCGGAGAACTGCTTGCATGTTTGCTAGATCAAGCAGAATTTGCTGATGGTTTTGCACCATTTCTTAGACAGGCCACAGTCTTTGCAGTTTGTCTGACTCCCTTTTCTCAGTTTGATGTGTTTTAGTAGTTTTTTTTAATAATTTGCCTCTTATTCTGAGACTGCACATTGTTCTGAGCCTGCCAACATCTCCTCCTACCTCACTTTCTCTTTTTATTCTTCTCTTGCTTCTGTCATCCTTCTACCTTTTGTGCAATACTCCACACTTTTTGTATCATTATCTTGTGTTCTAATTGCCATCCTTATCTTTCTTCAAATCTTGTATATTTTCTAAGGCTCTAATAAAAATCCCTTAGGCTTTAACCAAACCTTTTAATACTGGTTGATGCCTCTTGCGTTGACCACAGCAGCCTCTGGATGAGTCTTTGCTGATTTCCCTGAATATTATAATTCATTAATCTTGAAGATCTTGCTGGTGAATACCCTTCCTGTGCTCTAGCCTGTAAACTCAAAATATTGGTAAAATTGGCTTATGAGTTGGTGTGGGTTAAATCACTAGTGCTGAGCCCACAAGCCTTGAGAAGAGATGCAGAAGTGAGATCCAAGCAGATCTAAAAATACAGCAGTGTGCTCTGTGTTTGAGGAAACTGAAATCTTGGTTTCCTGTGGCTTTATATTGTGTGGTTGGACTATCTTCCATCAAATTAAGTGCAGCCTCTGACTGAAACTTCTCCTGAGTTTCTAACAGCATTTATAACAGTCTGCACTCAAGGGGATTCCATGATGTCTGACTCCATAATTAAAGTAGTGCTGAACTAATTTCTCTCCTCTGCATTGGAACCTGTTTTCACAAAACTTTCAGGGTCTAAATGCATCTAAGCCTTGAGTTCCTCTCTTCAAATTTTCACTGAATCTGGCTGAGTGGTTGTGATGTTAAGATGATGCACAAAGGCAATGGGATTGTCCAACCCCTTTTTGTCTCAAATCAACCTTACGAAAATGGTTGGAGTAGGGCTCATGGTTCAAATCTGTTGAAAATTGATGGCTGTTTCTTAGTTATGGGAGTGGAAGGAGGATGGTCTACAAAAATCTCTGCTTGTGTAAAGTGTCGGTAACTCTCAGGAGACACCTTCTGATGGGCATGCATTGGAAATCACCTTGGTGTGTCAGAAGGTGTAGAGAACAAGGCTTATTCTTGTTTTACACGTAACATGTCAAGACAGTTTTATTCTAAGCAAACAATGGGAAATAAAACTTTGTAGGAAAATTAAAATAAACCTACCCTTTCCACAGAGACTTATTTTGTAATTCCTATAGAATTATTCCTTATAGAATTAAAAAGCATAGCCAATTTGTTTATAAAAATCTAAAAAGCAAGAACATAATTTTGGAAATTGTTGGAGAGAAATCCAGATTTTTGAGCAACTGGAGGGCACTTGTGTATTTGATTTGAAAGAGATTCTGCTTGTGTATGTAGAGTTCATATCTGGCTTTCATAATTACTGGACAGCACAGAGGGGCCTTCTCACTTTGATTTAGGAACTTGTTCTGAATGGGGAAATCACAAAAGGGGTTTGGCAGAGTTTGGGTGCTGGCAGAGAGTGGGAAGGAGTGGGTTGCCCTTGTGTGCAGGTAAGAAATAAAATACTCAGGTCTGCCCATCTAAGAATGCTGACTGGGAACAGACAGGGTTGGCTCCCCAGTTTTACACTCTCTGGTGAGCATAGGTGATAGTGCAAAGTTAAATTTGTCCCATTCCTGTGTTTTGGACTCGAATGGACTTTGAAGCAGGCAACACCTTCCTGTGCTGAAATCCAGCTGATGGCTAATGCCTGTCTGCCTTGTAGAAATGCCAAGAGATAAAAGAAAAGACATGGGGGCTGCTGTGAGGAACCACTTGGAAACCAGTTTCTGAGGTGCTTTCTGAACACAGAATTGTTTTCCTCTGCACAAACAGAGAGAAAAAGAGTGCCTGTAGATGTAATTGGGATCTGGGCAAACCTGTGTTGCCTTAAGTCTCCCTGAATTAACTACTTTTCTCAGACATTTATTTTAGAAAGATTTTTGTAATTGGAAGGGGTGGCCAAAGCCTTTTAGTAATTTGTAAGCATCCTGTAGTGGTTCATTATTCTCTCCTAAAATTTTACTTTTATTTCCTGCTGCAATTTGTTTCACTTTGACATTGGACCTTGTTATACCTTTGTCTGCTAACCTAAAGATCCTGCTAAGTCAGAAAAATCCCTTTCTTAGAGTAGGTATTTATAGACTAATTCATCACTTAAGCCAAACTGAGCATTTTTAAAACTTCTGGAGGAAAGTTGATTTTACAGACCTTGAATCATTTTTTCCTTATCCTTTGTGAACCTTTTCCTGACCTCTGCACTCTGAGAATGATGACAGAAATGTAATGGACTGATCTCCAGTCATGGTGTCTCCATGGCTGATAAAGAGGCAGTTGTGTATTCCCACAGAATATTTCTATTTTTAGATTTCACAGTTCTACAGCCATCCCAGATGTTGTTAACCTGAGTTATAGAGAGATGTATATTTATTTTTTTGGGCTTAATAATTCAATGCTTTGCTTCTTAAGTTTCAGTGGTACTTTAAGGTAAACTATAGCATTTTTCTTTTCATCCTCTCCCCTTGTCTGTTTATCTGAAAATTTCACAGAAATTAAATTTTTAAGTGAGGAGTACAGGTTTCGAGATAGAAAAATATCCCAAAAGGATTTGCTTTCCACTCTTTGTTGTACCCCAGCTAAGTCCTAAAAGCCAGTGAAGGAGCAGTCTCAGATTCAGAAGAAGGCAGCAGACTAGTCATCATTCCTCATTATTTCATTGTGTGTCCCTTATTCTGGTTTAACAGGAAGCAGAGTTAAAACCCTTTTTTAGTTTTCCCTTTTTTTCAAACTTCTCCAGCCCAACACACTCGAAGGAAAGGATCTCAGTGACAGAGTTCAGGGAGCTATTGGGTTTTTCCTCTCTCTGGGCAATAAGTAAATGTATTTTCTCATTATTTCTCTTTGTTGTTAGCACATTAATCAGAAACCAGAAAGACCAACAAGTACTAAGGGTGATAAGGGATTTGCTGATGTTTCATGAAGGCAGCTAGATTGCTGCAATACAGCTGGGAAATAGGAATAGTAAAGTCTACTCTAAACTCTATTTTACAATAATGACTCATAAAATATCAGTTCTTTGCTTTAAGACATTGTGGCTGTATAGTAACTGCTCATTTCTGGAGAAAAGATCTCTAAGCTGGGTACTAAGACTAACTTATCAAATTGAGAGGAAATGAGGGAAAGAGATTATTTTTTTTAAGCTCCAACGTGATTTTTCTGGCCCCAGATTTTTGAGTAAGAAATGAAGATAAATCTTAAGGAGAAAAAAAAAAAGCAGACTATAAATGTAATAACTTGCTAGAGCATTTTACAAACCCTCAGTACAAACAATATTTCTTGTGATAGCTTTGAAGATGGAATTTGGGTCACATTTCATGTGCTGATGCATACAACAGTGGCTGTAGTATATGACAAATATTTCTCTTTTTTTTTTTTAGATTCTACATCCCATCAATACAAAAACCTACCACCCAGAACTCATATTGCACTTTATCTTGTTCACTATAAATCTGCAAGTGTTTTATGGAGGGGAAACAAAGAACAGCAAAAAAAATTTATAATCTTTCATTTTAATTGAGATCTTTGTTGTAGTCATTGCACTCAAAATGGACTCTAGAAATGCTCTTCGTAATGAAACCATGCCAAAGAGCCAGATCTTTAATTCGTGGGAGTAGTGATGCTCTGCAGTGCAGCTCCACAGAAGTCACCAGAGCTGCTTCAGACAGCCCCAGAAGAGGACCTGCTTTATCTGTTTGGTGTCAGAACAACAACAAAGGGTTGGTGTCGTTGTTCCCAGGTTCAGTTTACCACGCAGTTATTAAGGTATTCATCTCTGGATGTCTGTAATCAAATCATTTGCAGCTAAACCCAGACAAACTGTGCTCCTTTTGGTCAATAGGTCGGGTGAGTTGAACCCTAAAAGTGCTTGTTCAGGGAGCTGGATGAAGTAGGGCTCTAACCTTGGCAAAAGGGGGCAGAATACAGATATGTTTAGTCTTCTGTAGATGGTTATGAGCTTGTTTTGCTCTTGATCCTCATCTGGAAGAAATGGGCCCATATTAGTGTGAATGTATCCTGCCTTTGACCAGGGATATACCTGGGATATATTACCTGGTGCAATGTATGGACTGGTGTAATACATTGGCTATCACCAACCCCACCGTGTGCATGGACTCAGCATGAACCATTGGTGAACGTGGTGGTGTTGGGTTAATTTTGAACTCAACCATCTTAGAGGTCTTTTCCAACCTTAATGACTCTATATGATTTCATTTTGTGATTTACATGTGCTGGTAGAACAAGCTGGGTAAGTGGCTGAGCCTGCGCTGCCCAGGCTGCCCCTGAGCTGTGCAAATCCAGAGTTAGGTACTGTGGGATATGAGAAAAGCTGCTGTAAAAGGATGTTCTGACTGTTTCTACCCTGCAGAGCACTTCTGTGTTTCAGAGGCAGCAGCTGGCACTGGAGTCATTTGAAGCAGTATCCAAATGGGGGAAGGAGGATGCTCCATGCAGAATGCGCAGTCCCCAGGACTGTGACAAGGAGACAGCACACAGACAGTTTTGGAAGTACACAGACATGGAAGTACACTTTTTTATTCCATGTCTTTTCCTTGCCCTTGATTTACTGCTATGGAACTCCAGCTTAAGGAGGCTGCCTGTGCCTAATGTTGCTGTTGAGCCTTCACCATCCAGACAGCAAAACCGGTTTTGGGTTAGAAAAACAAGTTTTGGCCTCTTGTGATTACTGCAGCCCAGTGAAGGCCAAACAAGCCTGGAATTTGTTGTAAATGTGCAGAGAATATAGAGGAGGCCTGCCAGCTATCTTATCACTTCTCCTTGTCATTTGTGCTGTTTTATTTTGCTGCAGCTCCTAATCCACCTGACAGTGGCTGCCCAGTGAACACGTGCAAATGCAACTTAGAGCTCTTGAGGAAGGGAAGGAATATGAAGAGTGACCTTGCATGGCAACAAGGACTACAGTGCTGTGGGCTTTGCAGTTTGTGGTCATGGGCAACATCAGTGTCCTTAAATCTGACTTCACCCTCAGGAGGAGTTCCTGCCCAGCAGTGACCACACCAGGCTTTAAATGGAATGCTCAGGGCGGCAAAAACTCTGCTAGACAGGGGTTTTTTGCACAGTTCACCCCAATACCTTCTCTGTCTTACCCAAACACAGCTCAGGAAAGGTGTGAGGGAGAAGAAACCTCTGCCTTGTGGGATTCTGTGTGTCCCTGCCAGGGCTGTGAGCTGGGACTGTGGTTCCACTGCTGAAGGAGCAACGTGAGGATGCTTTTGTAGGGACAGGTTCCAGCAAATTGTTGCTGGTCCTGCCTGTGCCCTGAGCCACTTTGAAACCTGAAGTCAGAAGTGCAGTGGTGCCACAAACACAACCTATCTCCTCTGTCAGTTTCCACCCAATACAGACTGTTTTTTCAAAATTTGGCACTTAGAGAAAAAAAATTTCTTTTAAAAAGTCTTTATATATATGTCCAGAGATAGACTTTTGCACTAATAATTTCTGCTTTAGGAACTGAGAAATCATCTAAATTCATCTAACATACACCAGCAAAATAGGAAGGGGGGAAAAATACTTTTATTTTCCTCAGCAAAGACTTTGAGAACTCCAAGATACTGATAACATTTAACCTTCTCCTCTGTAAATATCTGTCCCCTGAGGACCCTGACAATGGTTAAAAACCAATTGTTTTGTCCAGCAGAGCTCTAGAGACATCCTGCTGTTCTAAAATTGTAACTGTGAAACAGTATGGCAATGTCTCATTATAAAAATTCCCTATAATACCATTTCTAAATCAAGTTAGTATGCAAGAAGCGTCTTGGAGCAGGAGAGAGGCTTTCCTGTTTCTCATTCTCCTCTGATATTGTCTGTGTGGGAGGCAGCTGTTGGAAAGCCTGCAGGAACTTGAGAATTTGACTGAAAGCCATAAAGTTGTACAAATACATTCAAAAGCTTGGTACAGTTTCTGTTGGAATCTGGGTTGCCAGTTTATGATGCAACCTGAAAACATCATCTGCCTATTATCTTTTTTAATGTGAACGTTTTGCTGTGAATATTTTGGAACATCTAATTTGAAATATTAAAATATATCTATAAGGAAGAGGTGTAAATACTTTCCTGAGAAATTAATTACAGAAAAGAATTCTCTTCAACATCTATGCCTACATATGTCTGTTTTCATCTAGGGCTGCTGTTTGTTGCCATTCAGAGGTGCTTTCCAACTGTTTTATCCTATTGTGTTAATTAAGATGATGTTTTCATTAGTTTCAGTTCACATATTGTTGGAACCTAGATTTTTGAAGAGAGATTTTAGCAGATAATGGAGTGTGGGCAGCACAGTGGAGGCCACGGGGAGCTCATTACCCTTTTCTCAATTCATTGTGGTTTCATCAGTCATTAATTCCACTCTAAGTTCCCTGTTGTTAGAATGTACATTGTGAGTGACTTTACTTTTCATATTCAACAGTGTGCCACTTTCCATACATAATACAAAGGCAGACTGTAATTATTGGCAGCATTTGAATACTTCAAAAGATTTAGAGATGTGGAAGAAGGCTCCCTGAGGAGGGCGAGTTTGAGAGTGTTTGAGACAAACACAAATAACCTTGTGAGGCTGGAGAAAAAGGCAGTGAGGAAAAGGGATGATGTTGGACTTGCTCTCAAATCACGAAGTGATAGAGTGAGTTAGGTTGAAAGAGGATTCTCTGGTCCAAATCCCTGCTTAAAGCAGGGCTGACTTCAGTGTTAGATGATGTTGCTAGGGGCCTTTTCCGATTTCATTGTACATATTTTTGAGGACACTGATTTCAGGCTTGGCTACCCTCATGATGTTAAGCTTTTATTTATATTTAATGGGATTTTTTTCTTGTAATTAGCATCACGTCTCTGAACATTTTGTGTGTTTTCTGTCTATACCACCCCACTAGGTAGTTAAAGACAGTAATAAGATCATTCCTTGGACTTCCTGTCTTTTCCAGGCAGAACCAAACCAGCTTTTTCAGCCTCTTATGGTACTTTACGTGCTCCAGGCTCTGGAACATCTGCTGTACTCTCTCTTGTACGTCTCTGTCCCTCCTGTAGACGGAAGCCCCAAATGAGACACAGTACGCCATATGCTGCCTTGCAAGCACCAAACAAGGATGAAAAATCGTTTCTCTTGACTAGTTGTCTCTGCTTTTGCCCGGTATTTGGTTGTTTTTATTTGCTGTGGTGGTGCACTGCTCACTTGTCGTCACTTTGCCCACCAGCACTGGTGGATCCTTACCTGTGAAGCTGCTTTCCAGCTGCTTGGTCTCTGGCCTGTGCCAGTGTGCAGATAATTCCTCCCCATGTACAGGGCATTTCCTGTACTCTGGGAGATTTCTGCCAGCTCATTTCTCCAGTCTGTTAAGCCCCTGCTCCAACTCCCTCTTGCCATTCTTGAAGATGCACGTGATGTCTGTCTCAAGTTATCACAAGCCTGCCCAGCCACCATGACCTTTCACAGACATAGAAAACAGAATTTAATGCATCAGCCACCATCCTTGGATGCATCCTTCCTGCTCTCACATACTTTGGCACTGGCTTGTGCAGTCTCTACTTTGAAGTTCTTCTACCACAAGCAGTGCTTCACTGCCCTTGGCTTTGCCCTCAGCACAGGGGTGTGGGAGCACTGAGAGAAAACATTTCAGCAAAAGACTAAAGCAATGAAAGCACCAAATACCTCAGATATTTCTACGTGGAGGATCAATGTCAATTTACTCAGTTGTGTGTTTATACCCATCACCCACCCAATTCACACATAGAAGCCAAAGGACAGACACATAAAACCTTGTGCCCTGACACCCCTGTCTCCTTGTGCCACTGCCAATGGACCATGTGCATACTAAGGCTCACACCTGGGAGCTGGAAGCAAGCTCCCCAAAATGGATTGAGCTGACAACAGATTTATGGCTGGGCTATTGTTCAATTAATAGATTTCCTGTCCTGTTTTGGTTGCTTATTGGGTGTCACAGCTTGGTCAGATCCAAAAGTGAAGGCTCTCCCTAGAAAAATGAAGTGATGGCTGGTTAGAAGGCAGCTCTCAAGCAGAGGTATGCAGAGAAAGGTAGCACAGAGAACTACCAACTATCAGGAGAGCTGAGTATAATCCTGGTGCAGTCCTATAACTCACAGAGCATATTAGGTGCTGAAATTCTTATTCCTCATTTTCTTGACAAATGATGCAACAAGACCAGAAAATGGCTAATATGAATCTTGTCTCAAGACTGTGATTACAGTGGTAATAAGGAATGATGTAAACTTAACTTGTTCTTGTTACAGAGTGCTAAGGAGAGAGAATTGGACTTCAGGAGCAGTGTGCAGCCAGAACAGAAGCTGGCTATGAAATAGTTGTTTAATAAGCCTTTTTCATGATTTTTGAATTCTGTTTAGCAAGCAGGGTTCTTGTGTGATAGTCACAGTGACAGAAAACAAATGCTTCTTGGCTGTACGTTTTGACCAGCAAAGACAATTTTGTTTAAAACAAGGACATTTTGTAAGGATTATACAATTGTAGAATGGTTGGGTTGGAAGAAACCTTTAAAAGTGACCTGGTGCAACCTCTCTGCAATGAGCAGGGACACCTCCAACTACATCATGTTGCTCAGAGCCTCATCCCAATTGGCCTCAAATGTTTCCAGGGACAAAGCACCTACCACCTCTCTGTGCAACTTGTTCCAGTGCTGAATTAAATGTTATTGTAAGAAAAGTAATTAAAAAAGTAATTATCTCCCTTATATCTAGTCTGCATCTGCTCATGAAGGAGATGAAATACTTCTTCACAACTACCATCTTCTATCCAGACTCTGTGTGGGTTTGCTTTACTTGAACATGAAATCTTGCAGAAAACACAACACATGATATAGAAATCATTGCAAAAGGAGGCTTCAGTGCCTGGAAATCTCTCTTTACTGGTCTGGCTTTTGATCCCTTTCTATATTTTCTAAGTAAAATATCAAATTAGTAAACTCTGATGAATCCAATAACTGGCACAGCCCTTTAGTTTGCTTTCAGGCAGCAATAATGTATCCTCCTCAATGTCTGAGGAGGAGCACAATCTTTCCAAGCCACTGTTTTGAAGTCCTCTGTGGCAACTCTGCTGAGCTGTCAATACCTGGATTATCAGGTGCCTGCCCCTTTCACTTTCTGCTGTCAAAAGGCTTCTCTCAAAAGCTTGATTCCTTTAAAAGTCTTATCTTCATCTCTCCTAAGTGACTGTGATTGAAATGATTCTTTCTGGATCATAATAGCTTGGCTTAGGACTGTCCATTTTACCAAATTCTTGCTATTTTAAACTGTGAAAGCAATTCTCTTCATTTATTTGAAAATGCTTGTTTTCAGCATCGCTGTTCTTTTGGTACTTTAGTGTTTCTTTAATGTCTTCACTTATTTGTGGCCAAATGAGAACTATCTTGCTTTATTGGGATTTTCTGATTCTGGTGTTCATTGTGACATTTTTTCTTTCTGCTAGTGTAGAAGTTGGTTTGTTCAGCCCTGAAAAGCAATCCAGACAAGAGTGTTAGGATTTTGATAGTCGGAACATGCACACAGACTGATTCTGTTCTATTTGCAATGTTTCTTCTTCAGTGGTCTGTTTCTAGTTCATCTGCAGACTTGCAGATTCAATGCAAAGCTTTTTATCATGTTTGCATGCAGGTTTACTGCTTGTTTCAGATCATTAGCTGCTCTTGAAAGTGTTTGTGGTATTACTAATGGGACCCAAGCTGTACCTTAGTTGTGATTAAGTACTTCCACATTTGCAAAATCCTCTTTGGTGGTATCTGTTAGTTTCTCTTTTGGGTCTTACAGCCAGTGCTCATTGATTATTTTCTGCTTTGGAAACTGCAGCTCCAGGGGAATCTTGAAAATGTTATTCATAGATACTTGCTTGGGTCAATATAGCAAATGCACCATCTATTTCACTTTGTGTACACATCTTCAAGTAGCTCCCAAACCTGTGGGTGTGTACGAGGCTAATAAACAGCCTGCTCTGTGATTCTGCAGCAGTTCTGCTCCCAGCCCTCCCTGCTGCATCTGTGAAGAGAGTTTGGTTTCTTTCAACAGGTCAAAAATTGATGTTTTCAGCAGGCCCTTTCACATTTTCAGATGAACTGTGTCTGGGTTGCTGTCCAGTGAAATTTCTCTACATATTCCTGTATAATATTTAAATTCTGCTTTACAGTCGTGAGGCAGAAACAAATATATGGGTTTCAGCTCTGCTCAGAGATTTAGCATCCTGCTCTATCAATTTCCTCTGTCATGGCACAGAAGGTACAAAAGTGTCATTTTGGATCCTTTGCTACATCCCATCGAATTGTCATGAGGAAAGAGAATGCTCAACTTCTTGTGTCATTAAACTTGACACTTCCACATAATTTTGACCAGCTGTCTCTCAGAAACAAAAATTGTGCAATCCAAGATAATGGCCCAGAATTTGTCCATGGTGAAGCAAATGGTGCCTGGTGCAATAGAAGTTATTGTGCAGGGAAAATGTACCAGGTGGCCTCTGCAGGTACACCCAAGTTATCCACAGGTGACCCTTCTCTAGCCTGCCTTCAAAAACTCCTGTATGAGAAAGATTCAGCAGATTCTTTAGGTGCTATGAAAAAGAATTTTATGGTTCTAATATTACATTATCTTTTTCCTTGCTTTACTGGTAACCAAGGAGAAATCAGGTCTGTTAACTGGGTTTTTCTCTGAATGTTGTTTCCTGCTTTTGTATGGCAGATGCCATATGCTCCATATCTTTTCTGAACTCCTGTGATTTTACTGATAAAAGGTGTTTGGTCATATTTTTGTTCTGGGCTCTGTATAGGATGCTCTTGTGGTGAAATTTACTGGATCCCCCTGTGTTTCATTTGGTCATTGTCTTCAGCTACACTTGCTCCTCTGTGTCCATCTTGTGTGTGTTGTGTGTTACAGGAATGTTATTTAATTAACCAGATCTCTTAAGAACAATGATTAAAAATTCCTTTCTGTGTTTAAAACACACATCTCACTGACTTTTTGGTGCACTGGAGCACAAATTTTGCACATCAACACAGCCTTTTCCCCCCCCCAATTTCCTGTGCAGTTGCCTGACCTTTCTTTTTTTTTGTAGTCTTTTTTTTTTCCCCTGTAGTTGTGCTGATTGCTGTGTTACTGGTATTGCTTCCTGTTTTCCACCATTTGCAAAATTCGTCTCTGTTGCAGTTGCTTCCCAATTTTGCTTACAGATTCTTATCAATATATCTTCTTGGTCTTTCTCTAGGATTCTGTGTAGCTATTTCTTTTACTGTTTGATATATGCACGTCTGTATGTATCTTGACTACAGTGGTGTGAAATCCATCCCTAGAGCTCACAGACTTGCTTTTTCATAGTTATAACCTGTCTGGTTTTTAATAAGAAAGTCTTTTATGACCCCATCTTGAGAGGAAAGGGTCCTTAAATTTGCCTCTTCATTTTGTCCCTTCCTCATTGCAGTTTTTTAATAAGTAATGCACAGTCCTCTAGACTTGCTGTGAATTTTGAAATGCAATTCCATCTTGACTGAGCTTTTGTATTAATTTTCACAAAATACACAGCATTTACAGGATGAAGGAAAAAAAGAGTATATGAGACTTTCTTCGAACAACAGGCAGAAACCTCAGGTTCACAAGCCCTGGACCTCATAGTGAACTTAAGGTACCACAATATGTGCTGGAAAGGCCCAGCCAGCCCCAGGGCACAGGCAATGCTGCAGGTTTCTGAGGACAGGACTGACAAGAGCTTCTTGGCACAGGTGATTGAGAAGCTGATGAGTGGGGAGACACTGCTGAAGCTCCTGCCTACAGTGCTGGGGCATGTGAAGTTTGGCAAAAACCTTGATAACACTGACTGCATGCAAGTAAAAGTCAGGATTATGAAAGGAGGGCAAAAAGCAGGATCACAGCCCCAGACTTCAGTAGAACAGACTTTGAGTCTTCAGGGACCTGGGCCTTGTTCTGTCCAGTTTGAAAACCTCCAAAGCCAGTGATTCTCTGAGCATCCCTCTCTCTGTGAATGTCTTTTTCCCTCTTCCATTGTCCTGTAGTCCGTCTTTTCATGGTACAACTGCTGGATCATCCTGTCTCTTTCCAGCAGATAAACTCCCTTTGCTGAACTGCTGAAGTCAATTGATCTGCCATGGTCAGCCATGTACACACAGCTTTCTGTTTCACTGACCGGTTCTGATTTCCTGTCTTGGAGGGACTTATTCTCTTCAGTGAACATTTCAGTACTGCAGGTCAAAGTGGTCGTAAGACTGCTGGGGAGAGGCAAGGATGAGAGAAACAAGGGCACAGCTGGTGCTATTTTCAGCCTGTTCAGTCTGGGATCAGTGTACAGGGAGTGACAACACATCTTGGAAGTAAATGCATGGCTACATACCTGGAGGTCTTTGTTTTCCTCGCCTAAGAATGATTGACAAGGTGATGAGCAAAAATGAAGACCAGTGAAGATCTTTGACTTGGAATTAATCAGTCGCAGAAGTAGCATAAAATAAGGTGACTTAGGTGGACGTAAAAACCAGGCTGGGTTGTTCTTCATAAAGTCATAGGAGTGGAGAGCCCTCACTGCTAATGCAAGAAGAATGATGAACAAGCAGAAGGAGCTCTAAAGCTTAATGCAGGTTCTTAGTTACCCACATATCTGTTGCAAATAAAAATGTATTTCAGAGGGAGCCTGTTCAGCAAGGGTTTTGAAAGTTTTTCTGATGGACTTTGGTAACGACAATTAAGGTAAATAGACTAGGTGGACTTTGATTAAATACTGACCGATAGAAGGAAACTGACAATATTTAGACAAAGATCATGTTAGTTGAGAATGATCATGAAATGATACACTTATGATTCACAGGACTTGAAGGAACATAAGTATCAAAACAGTAACAATGGATTTCAAGTAGGAAGGCTTCAATACTCACAAAATTGGTAGGTGTTGCCTGGGAGGCAAGCCTGATAGAACAGGGAATTTAAGAAAGTTAGCAGTTCCTTAAAGAAGAATATTAATGAGGCTCTCTCCTTGTGGAGGAGAGATAAAAAGTCAGTAAGAGATCAGCTTGGCTAAATTACGAACCTTTCATTGACTTCAAACACAGGAGAAAAGGATACAGAAAGTAGAAACTAGGTCAGGTTACTAAGAGGCAGAATAAAGGCATTGCAAGAGCTCTCAGTGACCTAATCAAAAAGGTTAAGACATGAAGTGAGATGAAAAAGCAAGGCACATTACTTAGGAGAAGTCCAAATGTTGACGCTTAATAGACAGAAGATTTGGAAAGCCTAAGGTGATGAATGCTTTATTCTGTGCTGATCTTCACTTGCCAGCAGGTAGACAGAGCTGTGCACAAAGGAGTGAAATGACAGCCAGAGCAGTAGAACAGAAAAGCAGAGGGAGTTTTCAAATTTATCATGTAAAGTTTTTCCTCTCAAAGGAATTTTAGCTGCCCCTAGCAACCTTTTTTTCCCATGGGAGTGCCTGGAGATAAATGAGGTACCCAGTGGGTGTAGAATGTGGGTGGACACTAGGGGAGTGTGGTCTGGAGGAAATTAATGTGGACTGGTTTGTTCTCTCAGAACTATATAACACACAAGTATTTCCCCTTGAAATGAAGGATACAGTCAGTGAAGTCCTTCAAGATTTCCTCAGGGTTTGGCTGTGACCAGTGTTTTTGTCAGTGATTTGTACAATGGAGAGGATCCTGAGATGAGAATCCCCATCAGAGTGATACAGACCATAATTCAAAATGATTTTGACAGAATGGAGGTATGACCTGAAAAATGAGAATATTATTTAATAGGGATTGATTACACTCATGTGGGAATAATCAAGTATATGAGTATAGGATGAGAAGAAAACTCTCTGGACAATCTGAGATGGGTGAAGAGGCTACAGAGAGCTGCAAACTAGACAGAGATGAATGACTGTGAGCTTTGCAAAGTACTTAGTGTCACAGGGAATGTGTGAACAGGAGCACAGGCTGCCATGTGATGTAATTACTCCTGTGTAGCAAAAAGATGGCCTTAGACAGAGAATTGTGCCATTTTTAGTGCTGTCCTTCAAGACAGAGATGATCTATTCACTAGCTGAGAAGAGTTTGAAACATGACCTACAAAGGAACATTGAAAGTTCATATTACTTTGTACTTATTTCTCCCCCTATTTTCTCTCATTAAAGAAAAAAGAGCATCTTCTCTAAATGCATTTTGAAAATGGAAAAAAGAGAAGACTTGACCTTCAGCAAGGACGTTTCAAGTTGAGCTGCAGAGACTCCATCATTGGAGCTGACTTAGTTGACAAATATTCATCAGGAATGTCAGGAAAGCCGTGGACAGGGAGATGGGTGGGCCAGGTAATGCCCTCTTGGATTTCTTCCAGCTTAATTTTCTGTGGTGTGAGTGAATGAGATTTTTATTTGCATTACTGTTTGGAGGCAGTGACCCTTCTCCCTGCTGATGCCGTACTGGCTTGTGAACAGAATGACATTGGAATGAACAGGAGAACTGCTGGCAGTATTCACTTGTTGTTGCTCTATCTTTCAGACATCTAGTCACCAAAAAGAGGACATTATCCCATGGCACAGCTGATTTCTCACTTTATACAGACAGAGAGTGAAATTCATATATAAGTCTTTGATTGAAAACTGTTTATTTCTGTGTGATGTGTAAATACCACATTATCACTTCACAATTGATGAGTGAGCAGAAAAATAAACATCTTTGTGATCATTTGTTTGTAATACAGGCAAATCTGTTCACATTATGAAATGAAATAAATTTTACCAGCTTCTGAGTAGTTCTTTTTTTTCCCCTTTGTCACACTTTAGAATGGAATAAATCTGAAAGAACATTGAAGAACGGCAAAATATAATTGCTGAAGAGAAAAATTGGCAAGGAGTTAGGACTTGTCTATCATTTGTCATCTATCAGTTGCAGAGGAGGCATAAATGACTCTTGTTAAACTCTGAGAAGGCTTGCATTAAGACAGAGTTTGTTGTGTTTGATGGCATTAAAACTTTCCATAAGACAATATGTTTCAGCCTTGTGTACTCTCAGCTTTGGAAAATAGTTGTAGACAGAACTTCCTAGAAAAAAAATGATGCTGTGGGTTGACTGATCCATATGAACCCAAAGCTCCCAAAGACTGTTTGGCAGCTAAAAAAATTACTCTGAGGAACCAAAGACAAGAGTAAGACTTTTCTTCTTAATAAATCTGTCCTTATGAGCCATGAATAATTCTGATATCTAGGACGTTTTTTTCAGGACAGAGAGCATTATGTTTCAGTGTTTGATATGGTTGCACTTACATGTCATTTGTTCCTGTACACAGGAAATAGCTGTACTGCGTTGAGGGATCTGGTTTTAACACCGTCAGAATGTGTAATCAATGGAGTTTTTAAATATTCTTTTTTTTTTTAACTTGTGGGAAGTTATGCATAATGCAACACGTGAGAATACCTTTAGCACTGCTGCTAATGAAAATCCATTTTTTGAAAATCTCAGGCTTTAATGAATGCAGGAATGTGTTATTCCTTGCAGTCATTATTTTGAAGATTATCCCAGGTTATTAGATTTGATTAAAGGATTTTATGCTTGGCTTGCTTGAGAGCTGAGGATTAAGCAATAAGGAGCTTTCTCCTATGCTGTATCTTTGGGCTTATCATTTCAGTACTGCGGGGCTTTGATTACTTACCCAATTTTGTAAAACATACAGATTTTGTTAATTTGCAGCTTTTTAGATCAGTCAGAGCTATTAAGCCTGCTGGGTGATATCCTGCCTGACAAGCCCTATTACAGGCTAGGTTTACTTCTGCTGGCCTGACCAATGTATGCCCTTTGTCAATACAGAGCACTCAGCCCTTGTGGGGATCCCAATCCCTCCATACAGGGACTTCAGTGTCCTTGGGGATTGAATTTGCCTCCCTCTTAACAAATATCCAGAAAGTTTTGGGGATCAGAAGCTTTTTTGATTAACTTAAATGAAGGATATGAGGTTCTTCAGCTTCACCCAAAGATAAGGGCAGATATTAAGATGGTTCAGGCGATGCCCATCTGGATTGTTTGTCTGCTTTACTGTAGAACTATCGCTGATCTGCCTTTGCACAAGACCAGGCTTCATCTGGAGCTTTCTTCCAGAGTGTTTGGAGGGAAAGGTGAGGAATCCAGATGCTCATTTCACTGTCACAGTGGTTTACAGACAAGAGGACAAATGTGTTTTCACTCTATGGATGCTACAGACAGAGGAGACAAGTGTGTGTCTGCATGTCCTCTTTCTGAAGGTGGTGCAGAGGTGGTTGGAAATGCATGAGCAGGGTCAGAAGATCACTGTGAATTACCCTCCTGAGGATAAAAACTCATTCTGCTGATGGTTCTGCCTCCCATGTACCAGGAGTTAGGGCTGTAAGAGTTCTTCTCTACACCAGTGGGTGTGCCTGGCTGTTGAGCTGTGTTTGTGCTCACCCACAGCCTGTGCACTGGAGGTGTCCAGGTGGGAATGCTGCCACTCACATCCTCCAGGCAAACCTGCAGCAGTTTCAGCAGATGCTCTGCTGAAGGTGTCTTTGCAGCCCAGTCTTCCCTGATGCACTTCCAAAGAACAGGTCAAATTCAAGGATGTGGGTTTGTGTTTTGGCTTGGTCTTCAATACCAGTTGATGCACCTCAGGTAAGTATGGTCTTTGTTCATGGCAAAAGACTTTCCTTGTCCCTAAACAGCTGCCTGAAGGATACAGCTTTTGTTTCCTAAATACTCTTTTGTGCCAGTCCTTCAGCTCGTTTCCGGTGTGGGATGAAGGACCTTGGAGTTTAGAACAAAACAAGACCTCTGCTTCTTCAACCCAGCCTCCCACAGACAGATTGCCAACAGAATTGCTCCAGCAGAGTGCCCAGTCTGCATTTTGGTATTTCAAGACAGTGCATGTGTATAGATTCCTTGGATCTTCTTTGAAATACGTGGGCTGGTGGTCACTTCAGTGTTAAACTGAAGTGTACCAAAGTAAATAAATACAGTTGCTGAGCTTTCACAACCTCTAATGCATTTAGTTGTTACTGCCCCATCTGACTTAATGTTCCCACTTTGGTCTATTATTTTGATTTTTTTTTCCAGCTTTGACCTCTTTTCCATTATCAAAGAGCTGAAAAACAGACACCATTCTTTTACTTTTTATTCCCTAGGGTCGGTTCATAACTTATTCAGCGTATTAATTGCGTGTTACACCGTGCTTGGCTTATCTTTCTTCAAACAATTCATTTGCAGGGCTGCAGTTCAATCTGGTTCCAGTTTTCATTTGAAAGAAATTAAACTTGGATTGAGCAGAAATCAGACTCTGTAGCTGTTAACCCGTGAGAGTTCAGGGAAAGCTCTGGACTGCACAGCTTTTGTCAACTTTTAATATATAAGGTGGTTCAGGTAGTGAAGGGACATAGAATAATGGTTATAGCCATGCCAGAAGAGAGGTATGAAAGGGAGCCAAGACATTTCTAATGCTGTTGGTGATGAATATTCCTTTGCTTTCCTTACTTCCTGTTTCTTGCCAGGACCCTCCTTCTTTACATACTGTCCTTGGTAGAAGCATTTTGACAGGTGGGATAACACAAGGGTGAATGTCTCAGAATACTCTGCTCAGCTAATTTCCTCTCAGTTGCAAGTTTTTGGCAAGTTTGGGCGCTGTGGACCTAGGCCACCTTAGGGAACACTGAAAAAATTCCACTGACTAATAATTCAGAAACCCTTCCTGAATGAAACACACCATATTCATTTTTGTTTCGGTGTTGCTTTAATCAATCAACTGAACTTACTAAAATGTGAACCATATTCAGACATTAAAAACCTTTCACCTAAATTAACTTTTGATAGAACCATTTTATTAGTGTTCTTAGACCTCCAACCAGGAGTAATGATGGTAAATCATTAATATATATGCTACCATTTTAAAAATTAAATCTGTGCCCCGATGTGTTTCACTGTTTTATAGCTATTATGTGAAGCCCTTTGGGATGTTCTCATAAAAGGTGCCCCATAAATTTTATATAGCCTTGTACTGCATTTTATTTTATTGCAATATTCCAGCTTTTCATAAAACCTCCAAGGCATCATTTTTTTTCCCCTGAAGGCCTCCATGAGAGAAAGACATCAAAATTTGTGTTGGTAATTTCTAGAGAAAACACCTACCATTTGCAATTGTCATCTCTGTTCTCAGTGACATATTGCCTTCTGTCATTTTCAACGGAAAAAGCTTAGGTGAAAAAAGTACGAATGGAGATGGATCTGTAGGAATAAAGGGGATCTATTTTGTATGTACCTCTTCTGTCTCTGATTGCACACCAGTTGGTTTCTCTCTGCTTGTTTTACCCTCCTGCTGAGCTTGCACAGGCTTTCCTGCAGTTTAGCTACTTCTATAAAAACAGCCAGGGCCACATCCTACACGGGAGGACAGAGGCAGATGCTGGGTGAGGTCCACGTGCTCCCAACTCCCAATGATGGTCCCTGGGGATAAGGAAATGAGTCCTGGGGCTGCATCCAAGCATGGGGACTTTGCCCTGTGACCCCTCTTGGTCAGAACAAAGAGAGAGATGCTGATTTTGTCAGCCCTCTGGAGACTTGTAGTCCCTACAAAGGAGAGACAATAGTCTCCTGGGTGGAAGCCTGACATTTAGTACATCAGTTTAATTCCTGTATGTGATGCAACACACATGCTTTGCCATGATATTTGAAGAGAGCAGGTTTTTAACGTGGTTTTGGAGGCCTAAAGATGCAAATCCTCTTTGTGTGTGGGGATCTGAAATGTTCTGGGGTGCTTAAATGATTCAAAATGGAGATGGGCGTGTGGAGAAGACTCTGGGACAGGTGTCATCTCACTCTGAGTGTGCAGTGCCCAAGGCTGTGGTGCCAGAAGGGAAGGGAAGGGAAGGAGCCCTTCAGGAAAGTTTTACTGTTGTCCCTGCATTCCAGTAACAACAGCTGCTCCATCTCCAAACTCTGGTGAGGAGGGATTGCAGAAACCCAGAAGCTGAAAATAGACTTTTGCAGACATTGGGGAATACAGAAGAACTTCCTCAGCACTGTGAATGTTCTTCAAAATCACATCAGTTGTTTCTTAATGTGGAAATGGGTTTGCTGCTACTGCTCTGCTCAAGGATTGAAATTAGTCCTTGCTTGAATTGCTTTGGGGCATGCAGAAAGGAGGTACTTCCCAGGTCTTTCAATTTCTTCAAGAGCCATCAATGCTTTTCCTTGAAGCCTTACTTGCAATGTTCCTCGGTTATCAAATAAAATGTTCTCCTAAATTCCAAGTTAAGATAAGAAACACTTAAATCAGAATGCTTAAGGCAAAAGATCATTTCAGAAAGGTCCCATGAGTTTTCAGGCTCGTGATATTTCTGGGTATTTGTCATCCTCTTCAGTAATTTTTGATGGGACCAGTGATGTGCCAACAAATTCTGCCCATCAACAGATCTGACAGTACAGGACATATCAGAGTTGCTTCCTCTGAGCAAATTACTTGGAACTAACACCTCCTGAGTTGTGCCTTTTGAATGATACGTGTCTTCTACCCCATTTGACACCCACTTCATCTGTGATCTAATTCAAAGACTAAACTAAGGTGGGAAAAGTAAAGAAACTTTGAAACATGGTCACTTCTTGTAATTTTGCCTGCTGAGTTTTCCCCTTGGGACCTGATTATGCTCTTGTATTAGGTGTGCTGCTGGTCCGAATGCCTCTATAAACCCATTTACAACCTCACTCCTTCCTGTTTGATTCTCTTCTTCATTATTATCCACCCTTGTCAGCAATTTTAATCACAGTGATGAAATCACATTAGAACTATTTAAATATGCTAATATGGTGACAGGCAATTGAAGGGCTTCTTATAAATGACTCAAAATCAAACACAACTTCCTGTGTTTTGCTGCACCTTATTAGCTGGGATATTTCTGCTTGTCAAATATGTTATACTGGCACTTACTTTCCTTGTGGTCTGACTTACCCTTTTGATTGCTCTCTGTTTATTTCATATTTTTCCCAAATTGCATTTGCTAATTTCTCTCCTCGCCAAGGTGGGCTTGTAAAACTGCACCACAAATTGCACCCAGTTGCAATGCAGTGTAACCTGATCACAGAAAAGCAAGTGATCAGCCAGGAACAGTAAAACAGTCACTGGGGGTCTCCAAAGCCTGAGTCAGGAATTCTTGTCACTTATTTTGCAGCTATGAAGGCTGGAGGTTTAAATTCAAGCTTTAGAAACCACTGACCAGCACAACATGATACAAATGCATCACAGAGTTATCAAATCTCCTGGTGAGGGGCTTCCAGCACTACATCAAGATGTTTTCTGTGTGTCAGACAGTGATAGAACAAGGGGAAATAGTTTCAAACTAAAAAGAAGAGATTTAGATTCAACGCTAGGAGGAAGTTCTTTATTCAGAGGATGGTGAGACACTGGCACAGGTTGCCCAGAGAAGTTATTGGTGCCCCATCCCTGGAAATGTTCAAGGCCAGGTTGGATGGGGCTTTGAGCAGCCTGCTCTAGTGTGAGGTGTCCCTACACTTGTCTGGGGACTGGAACTAGACGAGCTTTTTGGTCCTTTCCAACCCAAACCATTCTATGACTCTATGATAGTTACAGGACTGAATTTATTGCCAAGCTTAATTTGGTCAGCTATAAGTATAACTTCATTTCACGCTTCTGACTAATCTAATTATGGTAGCAAAACATTGAGATTAGCAGTCTGCAGTGTAATCCTAAATGAAACAGACAGCCCAGATCCCAGCAGAGATCCTGGCCTGTGTTATAATTCTGGCAGGGTGGAAAGGAGCGGGAATAGAAAAGCAGTGTGTCTGTTTTGTGGTTGCAGCAGAAGTGCTTGTCCTACACAGACTTACATGGGAGATAAAGACTTTGCTAGAGGATGGGGTCTCTAGACAGCTTTCCTCAGGAACATGTGGGTTTTTATCGTGTTTACAAACCAGGCTGGTACAGAACCTGTTTGCAAATTTGTAACAGAAAAGTTGAATATATTGTTTGGGTTTTTTTGAGGGGTGTCTAGATTGCATGTTAATGAAAACTAATTCATGGCATTGTAGAGGGAAAGTTTTCCCAGATATTAGCATTTCAGAAAAAGTAGGAAAACCTAATTTTATGCATTGTCTTTTTGTGAGATTTTCATGACCCTTGGTGTACTATGCTGCTGTACACTCATGTGTAGGGCTGGGAGATGTATGTACAGGTGATTATTTGGGACAGGCTGGAAGTCCATGAATGTTGTAGCCAGCAGTGGTGAGATCTCAGCTGAGTGCTATAGACACGTATTAGTGAGACATTTAAAGTAAATGCTGAGCAGTCCTAGAGACCCTGAAAAATGAATTCCAGAAGGAGAGGACTAGAAAATGTGACCTAAGTCCTCAATTTACTGAAAATAGAGAATATGAATTTTGCAGTGCCCTAGGAGTGGAACAATAAACCGTGAGCTTAATCCCTAGGAAGGGAGGTTCAGGTTAGAAGGACATTGAAATTAGGGAGAAGTCTTTTTGGAAGGGCTGTGGAGCTGAATGGGAGATGCACAGTTTCCACCACTGGAGGTCTTTGAGAAACACTCAGCTCAGCGTTGCTTGGGATGATTAAGGCATGGTAAATCCTCAGCTGGGACTTAGCTTATAGATCTGCTGATGTCACTTGCTTTCTATTTACTAAATCAAAGGGAGTAATAACAAAATATAAACTCACAAAACCCCAAGATAATTTATTGTCTCAACAAAAATAACGTAAAAATAGAAAATCTGATTTCCCAATTCTAGACTCTGGGTAAATGAATGGTAGATGTATTCCAAGATAAATTTGGAAAGTGCTAGAGATTAAATCACATACATGTCATTCTTTTCAAAGCTGGATGTCATTTGCATGTTTTATATCAAAACAAACACTATAAAACTGCAGTGGTTTTCAAAGCCTCTCTTCACTCACACAAAAAAGTCTCCTACTGTCATGTATGCCCAAGTAAATTCCTTGAGAGTGAGCTGGGAGAGAGTGAGTGACCTTCAGCAGAAGAAGGAGGTCATGTGCTGAGGATACCTTGGGATGCCTTGTCTTGTTACATCACCATTGCAGGCAACAAAGAAAGCTTTTCAAGAGGTAACCAAAATCCAGCTCTTCGAGGGATTTACAGTCTAACATGATAAATCACGTTTGCTACCCAGGCAGGAGAATAGTCTTGATGCTATTTCTACTACTCATAAAATCAGAAGCTTGCTTTATGTCGGAGCAGGCATTAAAACTGGGCTAATAATTCTGCCCTGCTATGCATAAATATAGCAAAAATATCTGTGTGTCCAAGAACGCAAGATTTGCCTCTGAGTTTAAAAAGCTCATGGAAATAAATCAGTGTATACAAAACCAAGAGAGAAATGTAATTAATGCCTCTTAGTGCACTCTTCTCCAAATAAGAATCCCCTGGCAGAAACTACACCTGCGAGCAACTGGGTAATGTGAAGTGTCACTTACAGCCGCCACTAATGGAGCTCTCAGTAGGTAAATGATGAGCTCCCAGCCACAGGGTTTATTGAAGATGTTAAATAGTTTAGAGCACATAAAGACAAGCTGAGCTGAACTCGCAGCTCAGCTTTGCCAAGCGATCTGCAAAGGGAAGATTGAAATGGGAGATGGCAGAAAGGTGCTGCCCTGGATCCTCTCACCCTCCCCAGCCAGGGCAAAGATCTTTTTTAGGGTCTGTTTTCTAGTGGTTGTCTATAATCTGTGATTAAAAGTGACAGGTCTGAAGTAAATTACATGTTGTTGAATGCTGAAAGATTGTATTTTCTTTGTTGAATTATTGTTGTCTTGCTGAGTTGGCCCAGCCAGAAGTTTATTTCTATTTGTCACGTAGATTTATTCTGCAGTATTCTATGATTAGAGCAAGAGGAAAGATTCATTTCAAAATCTGCCAGAAATCTTAATGAAAATGGACTTTAAAAACATCATGCTTTTTATCATCATTTTACTGAACTCCCCTGAAATTATCAACTTCAGCTTTGAATTTTTCTGCTTCATTGTCACCTATTGATGTTCCAACATGTAGCCCAAATAACACAAACCAGTGATATTGTTTTTCTTTTCTCTTCTCTTCTTCTCATTTTGTACATCCCAAAAATTTTTTGCAGAGGCCCAACTATGAAATGGGGCCATTGATTTAAGTTCAGTTCCCTGAAAGGTAGAAGGTGGTTGTTGGAAGATCTGCTTCCCTGAGGTTTGATTTCATATGTTGGAGGAAGCTCATCTATCTCTAGGAATGAACAGCCCCAGCCACAACAGTCTTCAGGATTGTTTTAGTAAAAGTAAATAATAATTAAAAAATGCTAAGAAGAACATAATTACAGAGCTATTAATCAGCATCTACAATCAAATACTTTCCCTGGCATCATTGTTAGCAGTGTTCAGCTAATGCTTATACTCAATACAATTTATTTTCTATTTTCACTTCTATTTATCTGTTTTTATGATAATGAATGCTTAATCCACCATTCATCACTGGTCTTACTATGATCCATTTTTGACCATTTAAATCTGATTATACCAGTGATGTATCTCAGGGAATTAGCACAGCAAAGTGTGAACAGCAGGACATTATCTGGTTTTTTATTTTTGTGTGGGTAGCATTGTTCAGGTGGTGTTTCTAAATTCTTTTAACAAAAATAAATGAAATGGCTGCTGAAGGGGAATGTAGGAGAAGGGAGGATTAGGCTTAAGGTTAAAATGGGTTAATAACAGCCAGGAAGAGTAGTTTTGTGAGAGCTTATCAGCATCACTCCCTCCATGGAAGTAAGAAAAAGCCTGGAAGGAGCCTGGATGCTGTAACAATTAAGTTGGGGATGGCTCCTCAGTGCTCTGGTGATTGATTTTTACTGGTTCTGTATAAAATCATAGAATTAGGAGAAACTGAAGAAAAGAAGATAGGAGTAATGCTGTCAAAAGACCAGACCTGCTTTTGATGCTATACAGACAATACAGATGCTATAAAGACAATGTCTTGTTGAATTTCAAGAAGAGTAAGACCTGAAGGTTGGTATTTTTTGGCCGAGGTAGTGATGGGTATTTGCAGGCAACTTGTATTGAGGAAGAGAAGTTTCTGTTGCCACAGCTGATTTCTTTCCCTTGAGCAGCACAGTAGCAATTCAACACAACCACACTGCAAAGCTTTTGTCAGCACAGCTGTTGGTCACAAATCCCAGCTTACCCAGCTGCTGGGTGAAGCAAGATTTGTAGCAACAGCTGATGGCAAAGATCTCTGCTCCAGGCCCCATCCCTCAAAAAAACCCTCCTGCTTTAGCAATTCTGGCAAGACAAGCAACCCGGTGTTGCTTGTTTTACTTACGCCAGTGTTGTTGCACCTAAAAGTTGTTAGTGAATTACAGGGCTGTAAAGTTGTACTGAACTAGTTTGCAAAGTTCCTTTGGACATAATTGGGTCAGTTCCCACTGGCAGGTTTTAAACCTTGCCCAAACCTTTCTTTGCTGTTCATAGTAGTGATGTGTTATTGAGGTGTCGAGCAATGGAGGTTTATGAGAACAGTATTGCACAACACAAGAACAACACAGGCTATCTATTACCCAGATAATGCTAACAAGGTGAGAATAATTACTTGTTACACATGGAAATTAAAATAATGGCCATTTCCCTGTAAAGTATTGTAGTTTCCTGCTGCACAACTCAGTTCAAACATTGCAGACGTTAAGGAGAAATCTGGGAGGGGTGCAAGTTGTGTGGAGTGTAGGAGCATGAGAAAAATAGTAGGGAAAGAGATCACCTTGTAGGCAGATTTATGTAGGACCTTTAAAGAAAAAGGTGGAAGGTCTGGACTTGATCAATTAGAGAAGAATACCTGGAATCTACTCTTGGACAAACAGTAGGAGAGGAGATTTATACACCTGTCTGGGCAATGCTCAGGACGCTGGCTTGTTGTATGTCAGTCAACCAGCCCTGTTTCCCCTGCCCATTCTATCCTGAATTATGGGCCTGCTGAGAAGGTAATGGAGAGTGGCCAGGGAGGCTACAGGGAAGGTGGAGAGCAGCCTGGGTAAGGCTAATGTGAGTGTGGGTAATGGAAGAGGCAGTAACAGAGGTGCTGAGATCTTGAGCCAGCTAATCCACACCTTTTTGTAAAGCTAAAACCTCTTGAAGAACTGTCCCCATTTTATAGGCAATAGGAAAGGATCCTACAAACTGATTAATCTTTCCAAAAGAAGACTAAAAGTTCATACAGAGGGAGAATTATGTCCCAACTATTCTGCCACGAGCCATTGAACTTCCAGTGAAATATGAAAGTGCCATTTTTGGCCAGATTGGATTAGTAAAACAACCACATCTATTAGCAAAACTTAGGGCATTGTGAGATATAGTTATACTATGGAAAAAAATGTGCTGCAGTATAAAAGATAGGTTCATCTGGCATTCTTGATACATGAAGTAATTGAAAGTGCTTTTGTTAAAATGCACAGAGGGAAGGGGCTTATGAATAGGAAAAAAATGCTTTTGTGTTTATATTAACTGTGACGTCACTTAGGGATCATACAGAACATAGTTTTTCCTTCCTTTCTTTCCTTTTCTTTTTCTTCTTTCTCTCTGTCCTTCTGAGTGAGCATCTTCCTTCATTCTGATGTTAAGATAAATAGGATGGAAAAGAAATGTTAGGTGAATGGACAACTTATATTCCAGCTCTGTCTCATTTAATTTTACAGTGACCATATCCCACTTGGGACATTACAGAGGACACAGATACCTCAACCCAAATTTGCAGAGTAATTTGGTTAAGATTGGAACTTTTTTTTTTAAAATAACACTATTAGAATCCCATATTTTTACATAAACAGGCAAAAAAGCATTTTCATCCATGTATTAGAGATGAGTACCCAGCTCTGACTGAATTTCCCACAGCAGGTGGCTTGCAGGGGTAGGGCAGGGAGAGCTGCCTTGAGCAGGTGGAGAGGCTGGGCCTGCCTGGAGAGCTCCATGGAGAGCCCCAGTAACAGCATTCTGTGCCAAGACATCACAATGGATCCTCAGATCAATACTCCTTTGGTTTGCATACTTGCAAGGCTGAATGATTAATTTAGCAAACAAATGTAGCAGAGTGATAATTCCCTACTGGAAACTGTTAGAGGAGCAGCATGATTCTCTTTCCAGTAAATCTGGAGGCTTGTGTGTGTTGTTACGTCTCATTTTGAGAGAGTGCTGCTTAGATCTCTGCTTGATCAGCTGAACAAGAGCTGACAGGAGAGGGACCCATGGTGCTCACACGTGAGGAGGGATTGTGTGACCTCTCCAGTCTTGTATTTCCACTGGATAACAAAATGGGACAGGGGTTATCATCTCAGTGCTCTGCCTGCTGAATCCTTCTCTGTGTGGTCACAAAATGGCCTTGCTTAGAAACTCCTGTACGATATTCATGCTTTGGGCTGATTTTTTGCACAGCTTTTGGCACATTACTCAGTCATTGTTCAGCTGTCCCTTGAGATGGAGAGTCCAGCATTTTACTGTGAGTGTTTTATACTCCCCATTCTAAATGTGCTCCATATTTATAGTCTGAAATTCACAGAATCATAAAACAGTTTGGGTTGGAAGGGATTTTTAAAGCTTGTCCAGTCCAACCTCCCTGCAATGAGTACGGTTGCCTTCAAGTAGATGGAGAACCCCATCCAACCTGACCTTGAATGTTTCCAGGAATGGGCATCCCGCACTTCTCTGGGCAACCTGTGCCAGTGTTTCACCACCCTCGCTGTAAAAAATCTCTTCCTTATATCTAGCCTGAATCTATCCTCTTTTAATTTAAAACCATTATTCCTTATCCTATCACGACCGGCCCTGCTAAAAATTGTGTCTCTATCTTTCATGTAGCCCCTTTAGGTACTGGAAACTGCTCTAAGATCTCCCCAGAGCCTTTTCTTCCCCAGACTGATCAAGCCCAGCTCTCTCAGCTTTTCCTCAGAGCAGAGGTGCTCCATCCCTCTCATCATCTTCATGGCCTCCTCTGGACTCACTCCAACACATCCATGTCCTGCTTCATTCTGCCTTAAGCATCTCATTCTACTCTCAGAAATCCCTTTTCTCTGTGGGACACAAGGCTGACTCAGTCACTCTCTATGAACCAAACTAAACCCAGAACAGATTCCCTGAACTGAACTATTTCAGCTTTTCCCACTGAACTCCTCACAAGTGGCCTTGTGCCAGCAGTTGCACTTGTGAACCTGGGTTCTCAGAGTTGGCAGATTTGACTTTCTGTAGCTTCAGTGGGTGACAAGGTTGAGCCTTCCCCCAGAAACTAATTTAGAGCCGCTTTCCCTTTTCAGTCTTTTACATGGGGAATTGTCTCCCATAATATCCCCTTCCTGGAGATGCTGTGCATCTGTCAGATGCTGCTCTGACTCCTTCCCACCACACCTTCCCCATGGCTGCTCCTCAGCATCTCTGCTGTCAAACCCAGCTGCCCTTGACCCTGCTGTGGACTTTGCAAGTACAGACTGAATACTGTCACACAGGGGCTGCCTGACACTGGGGTACATAATGAAGTGATGACAGGGGATTTGCATTTGTTGTTGCTTTCATCCTCTGCTCAGGGTGACTGCAACCCTTAGGAAATGTACTTCTAGGTGTTGAAATTGTAAATACTTCAGTGGCATTCAGTTTTCCAGAGGAGAAGGGAAAATGGTGGTATTTGAGGTACTTGTTATGGTAAGTTCTGCACTCTGCATAGAAATGAGGACACAGCAATGTGCATTTATTACCTCTGGAGGCTGGGTGGAGATTGTCAGCTTGTACTTTGGCAGAAATAGGTTCAAATCCCAGCTTTGCCTAGCTGATAACAGTGCTTCCCTGTCCTTGTCATCCTGTATCTGGTAGAATGAGAGCTGAATTTATCGCTTCAGGCATCCAACTCTACTAACATCTGTGTTTTCCACTCCCAGCCTCTGGTGTGAGCTGCAGGAAATGGCAGAACCCTTGCCAAATTTTCCTTCTGATCAGTTCTGTACACAAGAAATATTACAGACCATTCATTTCCAAGGCATGTGGAGAAGTGGAAATAGTACTTTCTAATTAAAGATTAAATTGCCACTTAGGTAGTCAGACAGGCATTAAGCCACCTTCTGAGCTCAAGGAAATGGCTTCATGTCAGAAAGCAGGCATAAATCACCTGAGAATATGAGCTTGAAGTGGCTTGGTGGATTGATATATAGAGAACAGCTCTTAGACCTGTATTTAGTTAAAAAACCAACATGAATTACTGAAGGAATATGCTTAAGACCAACACTCTTCAGGTTGATGCAGGAGTATCTTCAATAAAGGCAAGAAAATCTGTGTCCAGGTGACACAGGAGGTAAGAGCTGATGTTAAAACTGGTGTCGTGGGATGTCACTGCAAGGGAGTGGGAGAAGAATCTGATATGAAATTTGTTTTGGGAGACACCAACCCATGAATGTCAAAACCTAAGGAAAAAATCAAGAGTTAAATTCAAAATGGGGAAAATATTTACATTTAAACTACTGGGCCTTTTCATACTTCCACTTCTCAAGTTAACTGCTATAACTTTGTTGAAAGATTCAGAAATACAAAAGGTACTGACCACAGGTCTCACCTGTATCACTTTGCTAGTAAAAGATGATTTATTCCAGACACGTCGTTACCATGAGCCACTACCCCAGTGGTCTGTTCTGTGGATAAGACTCAGGGAAACCACAATATACCAGTGAAGGAAAGTAGGAACAGAAAGAACAATAGAATTGGTCTCAAATATCTGAGGACTGAGGTAGACTTCTAATCACAGGGATTATTTCACTCCTGACCTTAACTCCCTCACCTTAACCTTGGTGAGTCATGCCTCCTGGACGTGTTGTCCCAATAAAACCAAAGGGGGTTTGCTTTCTTTTTGTGTGTGTAGGCTGTGTGGAGGACAATGGCATGTGAGGGTTGAAACAGCTCATGGGCTCTCCCATGATCAGGCTGAGATAATAAAGAGTCTATTTTTATTTTTTTTTCATGCTCACTGGTAGAAAATACCTTCTTGCAAGTTGTCCAGAGCCATTAACATTTCAGTTGTATTAGTGCTTCCTTCATGCATGTAATCACAGCCATTCCACTGCTCTTCTTGCACTTAGTGAGAGGAAGTAATTAGCAAAGGGAGAAAGGAGACCTCCAAGGTCAGGTTTTAATCTGAGTGCTTTGTATTTCAGACACCAGCAGTGTCACAAGCCCTGAGAGCCTCCCCCACCTAAAAAGAAATGTCGTGTTGGTGAAGCGTGACCACACGTGTCCTCCATATAAATAGTGGAAGTTCAGACACCTGCCTTGCTCTTGTGACTTCCAGAGAGTTCCATTGGAATGGAATGAACCCTTCAATGAGTAAAAGGAATTTTCTCTGCTCTTCAAACAAACATGTCTTTCAAGGAATTGGTGAGTTTGCTGCCAGTAGGGTTTCACTATGCCCAGTACAGGTCAGCCAGATTAGAACTTGCAGTTTTATACGTATTTCTGTATTTTAAAAGAAATTAACAGGTAAGTAAAATAGCAGGACATTGGTCTTGATTTTCCTGTTTAGGGCTTTGCCCCATTTTTTAAATCTCTGGAATGTGTAAACACACTTTGTTATTCTGAACTGCACTCGGCTCCCACCTGTCAACTGTCAAAAAATGACATATGGAGGAGGAGAAAATTTATACCCTTAAACCTAATGTATGGTCATGGAATAGTCTCACTTCCTTGTATGACTGCAGCTCATTAGCTGTGCTGCACAAAAGGGTGTGACAGCCTCTTTTTCTGTCACCATTAAAACCTCCTCCTTTTTCTATAATGCTTCTAGCTGGACCTTCCCTGGGTGGTTGCCTGTCAACTGCTGTGCCCATTGCCTTTTAGCAAATATTTTTCTCTTTATATGTCAGTGAGAGAGGTGGGAATTCTCAGAAGAAGCAAATGCTGGAGGAATTTTTGGTAACTTTTTGTGGACTTTTCCAAGCCAAAATCTTTCTCCTTTCCCTTCATCTGAGAATCAGTGAAGGTTGCCTTGAAGATCTATTGTTGTTTATGGTAACCCTGTGGAATAGCACAGGCTTGAAACTTCGCTGGTTTTTGCTCTCACTGTGCTCCAGGAGACGTGCTGTGAGGATAGGGACTCGACAGAACATTTCTTCTCCTGTCATCTCTGATGATGCAGATGCACAAACGAGGTTCTAGTTGTTTACCCGCATGTTAATTTTAAGCTTAATTAGTAACACAAGGGGTGCAGGGAATTAGTGTTTGACAAATAGAAGAAGACACATTTGGAAGGAGAAGGAAGCAATGTTTGTTTTTGAGCTCCTAAGAGGCTGTTGCACACTATGAAGAGAAAAGGAAAACAAAGTTGAACTACAGGAAAAGTGCTTAAGAGTTTGTCCTTTCAAGTACTCCTTCCTCTAATTTAAAAGGGCAATTACTGCAAATATAAAGAGAAGAGCAAAATTTGTCCTGTATTGAATTTTCTGGAGGAACAAGGGCCAGTATGAACCTGGCTGTTCTTTCCCCAGGGAAGATATGGGATTAAGTTACAAAGGAAACATTGAATGTAACCCATATAGTTTTAACCACTGGCCCCTCTGGATTCCTGCAATCCATTAATAGCTTTATTCCAGCCTTGTGTTTGTTAAGCAGTCAACAGAAGAGCTTGTTTCTTCATCACTGTCTAGCCATTACTGAGGCACAGGGAGAATGGCTTTAAGGACCCCTGCCAATTTGCTTTACTCCTAATATTTCCCCTTCCTAGCTGAAAGGCAGCCTTCATGGAGGATCTCACCTTCTGAAACATCTAAACCCTTTCTCAGACTGCAAAATGACACCACGGGTCACATAAAAACTGATGGAGAGTCAAGACCAGGTCTGAGGGGTGTGACCTGTGTGACAAGCACTAGGCAACAGCATCACTTGTTCAGGAGATAAGATTTGCCACTGGCTCATGTTGTGCTGTTGTTCCCAGTGTGTTCAGAGGCAGTATCTCCTCCTTTCCTGCTGTGCATGCCATCGCTCACCTGGAAACACAGAGCGGCAAGATCAAAGCACGTGAAGCAGCAGCATTGCACTTGCAAGCTACTTTAAAGTTTTGTGCCTCTGTTCTTGGTGAGACTGCAAGCTGTCACCTGAACAACCTCAGCAAAGCCTGGTGGCCTGCCTCCACAGCTTTTGGTTCTCAGGCTCTCTGGAGGGCAAGCACTCGATTTGGAATTGGAGGAAAATCAGTAAGAGCAAGTGAAGGGTGGAAATTACTGTGCAGCTCCTGCATGAGAGCTAAGGGGTCACGGTTCCTGCAGCACACCAGCTTTGAATGATTATCTCTCCAGAACAGTGCTTTGCACAAGAAGCTTGTCTCAGGTCCTGTCAGCAGCTGGAAATCCTTCTGGGTTTGTTTAGCTTCAAATGTCATTTCAGCAGTGCTGATGAGCAAGGGCGTGTGGAGACGGCACACCCATGCTGCAGATCAGGAGAAACAGATCAGCACTTCTCATCCCCAGAAAGGCTCCTTCCAGCCCTGTCCTCCAAGGGGTCCTCTCAGTTTATTTGTGCTGTTGTGGGGGCACAATGTAGAGTTGCCCTGTTTTTTGCTGTTTTGCCTGGATTACTCTCAGGAATTCCCTGTAACTGTACAGACTCTGCAGGGAGCGGGAAATACAGCACCTCCTGGTTTTGCTGGTCTCGTGGAGAGTTCTTGTAGAGACACTGGGCACTGCTTCCATTTCCCCCACTCTGCAGCTCTGTCATCAAAACTTCGGTGGCTGATTATTGCTAACATTGGCTAGAAACTTAGGTGTTTGACATGTTTCTTCTTGCATGTTTAAAGAGTTGAAGGGTAAAGTGTGTCTCTGCCAGGTATGTTTGGGTCTTGTAATTGGTTTTTGTTATTTTGTTTTGTTTAATTTAGTTTAGTTTTGGTTTTTTCCCCTAGAAAATGACATCTCTGGCATTGGGCTCTTTTCTGTTCCTTGCTAAACTGATGAGCATTTAGAGAAATTTCGGTGTGACTGGTAGTAAAGTGAATTTTCTCTGGGGTTTCTGAGCAGAGCAGCTGGCCCTGCATAGATCTGTCTTCATTGCCCTGCATGAGCTGGTCTATGCCATTTTAATTGTGCTGCTTTACACCTCCCCTGAGAAACCACTTGCTTTTCCTTGAAATAATAAGGAGTGCAGTGGAAATTGGATTGGTTCCCAAATGCCATAAGTCTTTTTCCTGGTTTTGGGAGGGACTTTCAAAATCATTGACTAAACTACAAGCAGAATTAAATAAATGTTATACACTTACAAGAAGTCTACCTTTAATATTTACACTAAGTCACCTTTGTTTCTTTTTTTAATAAAAAAAATCTATTGTTGGTGCAGTTGTTGTTAGTGCATTCCATAGTTATTTATAGATAGATGTAGTATATGGCATATGTAGGGAAATAGTAACCTTCAGCAGCTCTCTGCTCAGTTGCTTAAAAGGAAAAAGCCCATTCCACATTTTAAATTTACCAATTTTCTAAAAATAAAAGGCATAGAGAGACTTCTCCTTCCTCCTTCAGACTGAGATGAAACCAAATATTTTCTGTCTTCCACCAAGGACCACATGAAGGATGCTCAGAGCTTCCTCAGCAAGGTTTCCTGAAATCACAGGAGAGGCTCTCCTTGTCAGGAATTCAATTTGAGGCATCAGCACAAACCTTGGTTCTTAAATCAGCACACAATAATACCTTCCTTTTTGTATAAAGTCAGCTTTCTCTAGATCAAAGAGGGACTTTTCTAGAACTAAGAGGCACCTAAGGATACATGTTCTGGTTGCATTGTCTATGCACAGATTATCTGAAGTTTTTCCAAAATATATCTGAACTACTGTTGCAATATTTTTAATGCAGTCTTTTATTTTTCCTTTTCTTAGCATTATCAATCAACCTGGTTTTTTCAACAAAACACTGAGATGAAAATTACAAATCTATTTTCTTCTTCAGCAGGGAAAATGTTTGAATTTTTTTTTAATTGATCATTAAAAGAAAACCACCTAAATATCGGGATATAACCTCTATTTTGCTGGCAAAGTTTTGGATCACAATCATTTTTTGAGTCCATGGCTGTCACAACTGAGTTGAATCTGATAAATTTTTGACAGTGTTCTGCAGCTGAATAATAATTCCATTGAGGTTCATGTAAGGATTCAATCCCACTTCACTTGTGTTTGTGAGTCATTCATGCTCAAGTAAATCTTATTATTTGGATATAATGCTCCAGATCTGTGCTGACTTTGATCCTGTTCATCTTTAAGGAAAACTCCTGCCCCTTTCCCTGTGATATCAGTCTCCTGTTCTTTGTGCTACTACAAATTATATAGTCCATGCTTTTAGTTTAGTCTTTTTGCTGTACTTTCTTTATGCATTGTTTTTGTAAATTTATTCTGCCCACGTTATCAAAATTATTCCAGCAAAATTTCTCTGCTCGAGTCTCTGCATTTTTATGAAAATTTGTATTGCTCCCCTCAGAGAGAATCTTGTCTCCAATTTGCACTATAATTTTCCTATGCACTTAAATTTTTCTCCTAGAAAAGGAATTTGTATCCTCTCTTGGCTTATGTGTTAAGATTTTTGTTTTGTTTAATCCATTTTAATTTGGAGAATGAAAAAACATCATTCAACTTGAATCAGATGGAAAAAGACAAATTTTTTGAAATCCAGAGGACATTTCTGTCAAGTTGTTACCAAAACTCATCTTTATTAATGATGTTCTTCTGTCTGGGTATTCATTTAGAGCCTAAGTTACCTCCCCATATTTTGTAACGTGTGGAAACAACTGTTAATTCCCTCATTGGTGAATGTAGTGCTATAATCAGTTTTGTGTGTTCATGTCTATTCTTTAGCATCTTCTTAAGTTATTTATGGAATAGGATTTCTACCTACTTTAACAAAACCAAAAGTGATATTTTCTTCTTTCTTTGACAGACTGCTTTGCCTCTGATAGAAACCCAGCTGTGCACTACTTCTCTTCAGGCAGGAATTGTTTCCTTTCTCAGTTCTTATTTTAAGGGAGATTTGCTGATTCTGTTGTCTAACCAATAGTTCAGGTGCCTCTTGTTAGGCTGGTTGGCTGCATTCCTGTCTCTATATATGACATTATAGCACTCGTTATCAAGATGAGAGATGAATATCCTGGCCCTGTGAGATTTAATAAAAAATAGTAATACGTGGAAGGGAGAATGAATGAATTCAATTCAATTAAAGAAATAACTTCTAGAATAATGATGTTTCCTGGTCTGCATTCTGTATGATATTCCCCTAATAGTGAAAACATTCCCCTCATATTCCACTTTTATCCCCAGATATTCCTTCTTTTCTTCTTCTCACTGAGGTGCTGTGTGTCTTATTTCTGTGTGGCTCCACACAACAAGGACCAGGAGCAGTGGATGATTCAGACTGCGTGGGGTTTTGCCTTGCAGAAGGTTGTGAGTGGGCTGAATTTCTCTGACTCGTTGGAGAGGCTGTGTGTGTGTAAGCAAGGACTGGCAGTAGGGTGGGATAGCAGAGCCTTCCCTTGGGGTGAACTCTTTTGGGAGGGAATGACCAAAAGAGCAGAGCTATGGAGCTGGAATTTTAATTTCCTCAGTGTAGAAGATGGTCAGAAGGAACCATCAGCTTGATATGAAACAGTTCATAGGACAGTGCTAGAGCAGGCAGGTTTTTCTCTTTACCCCTGCCCTGAGCCACTACAACACCCTCACTGTCTTCTGGACCTACACATTTTGTAGGTAGTGTTCTGCTTTATCCTTTGGCACCTTGCCTTCCCTGGGACAAAGCCAATTTGCATTCACTTTTGCTTTCCTGCACTGCTGGCTTTCCTTATCATGGAGGAGCTGTGGTACTTTCCCCGTGTCTCTTATCTGGGTGTGTTGAGGAGACCTAAACAACACCACATTTTCCTAAATCTTCTGCTGTCCCAGGCAGTGCTCCAGAGGCAGACATAAATCAGGCCTGATGACTTTTCCTTCTCTGTTGTAATACACCTGACTCCATTCACTTTAGGACACGAGGCCCCATCTTTCACAAACCTTCACTGCTTTGGTGTGTTCAGGGGCTGATGTGAAGAGCCTGGTGCTGAGGAAGGAGGGGAGCCACATCCCACTGAACCTTCCCACTCTGTTTTCATCCCTGACAGTGCTTATGTTTACTGATGTTGATCATGAGCACAGGGCAACTCCAAACAAGGGGCTCAGCATGAGCTGGAAAGGAAGCAATTTCAAACAAGAGGCAATTTAGAGCAATCAGCAACAGCCCTAACAGGTAACTCAAGGAGCCACTGCTGCCTTCCCATGCCAGTAGCATCAAGGGCAGCCACCACGTGGAGAGACACAATGTCACTTTGCTTTCCAGTCTCCCTCTGTGGATGAGGGCCCTTTCCTGCTTCTCCCATGACCAGTCCTGAAAAGGCTGGGAGATGAACACACACCTCCTGGTTCAAAAGCTGCTGCTGAAAGGGCTGTTGTCCTTTGTGTGTCTTTCTTCAAATATTGGGTTCGATTTTTTTTTTTAGGAAATGCTGACTAGGTAAACATTAAAGAATGAAAAATGCATAAATGTCTTGCTTTGTAGCACTAGAAAGAAATACCTTAGCACAGTAGTGCTCTCCCCTGCTGTCCCACCTCTGTTATCTGAGGATGTTGTTATAAGACAGTTCAGAGCCTGACACACACTTTGCAAATACAGATTGTCTTTCCCTGCAGTGCTGCTGTAAAATGTGTTTTTGGGAGGAATCCCTTGGTTTCCCCTGTGATCTCTCATTTTAATCTTCCTGCTCTTCAGCTCTTGTTAGCAATACCTCTAAGCTTCGGGGAGGACTGAATGGCCGCCAGAGTCACCAGCTCACAGACTCTAAAGTCTTTAGATAGACACCAGAAATCATATTGATCACTCCAACCTAAATCCTCTTTGCATTTCTGTGCTTTCTCTCAATATTTTTCTGGTATTGGGACACAAATAAATGTTTTTAATCCATGTGAGGACTTTCAACTACCATTTGCTGATGAACACTGCTATGAATAACAGCAGTAGGGCACTTGTATCTGTGCCCTTTTCACTGCATTTCTGTGCTTGAGCGACAGCAGCTGCAATGAATAGTGACATGGCATAGATGGAGCAGCTTGATCAGGGTACACTGATTTGGAAGCACAGCTGTCCCCAGAGCTTGTGCAATGGGGCTGATGTGATGTGGTGTTGTGCAAGGACTAGAAAGTGTCTGATAAACCCTCAAAAGCCTCTTGTGTACTAGAATGCCTCCAGTTTTTCAGCCCTGGAAGAGGCATCTCCAAGTCTATGCAGACTCACTGATGACTGAATCATCTCATTACAGGAGGCTACCAGAAGCACATCTCCAGCAGTACTCGCAGCACTTCTGTCAGAAAAAGAACAGCAGTTTCACAGGCTGAATAATTTGCTAACTCAAAAAAAATTACTACTAAAACGAGTGGTTAAAAATGACAGCTTAGAAAAGAGAATCTCATAAAAGTAAATGGAGTTTAGACAAGTGAAATAGGATGGTCTTTTAGTTTTTGGCTTCCCCAAATCCTGTTAATTTTGTGTCCTGGTCACTTAAGTGTTTTATTTAATGAGATCACTAAAAATAATTAGGGACATGTTGCTGATATAAAGGGATTCCAGCAGCTATAGTATATAAACTGATAAGGATTTGCTGCTGGTGGAGTTCTTGGAAATAGGAGTTGAAAAGAGGATAATTTTTGTAGAAATCTTGTTGACTTTAGTCAGTGGTTACATAAAACTGTCCTGATCTGTTAAAGGCAAACCTTTTTCCTCAGAAATAAGGCGATATTTTCCCAGCAGGGGTATTGTTTGGCATTGCTGATGCCATCCATCTAAGAAAAAAACAACATTCCCTTCCTAGAAAGAGAAATATAACAGGCTTCCTCTGTACATATGGAGCTATAATTTGGATAGGACTTTGTTTCAGATAAGACAAAAGGCACCTAACCAATCAAAGCTGGGCTCATGGTTTTGTGCAAATTCTTATCTTTTCCCGCAATTATCAATAATACGAAAAGTGCATCTCACTTCATGCCATGTACAGTATTGCAAGTGGCTGGCAGTTCCTGATTACCACCGAGGGTTTGGGGATCTGGGGGCAGAGGCTGGGCATACAGGTGTCATTACAGGAGCCTGTAGGGCCATGATGTGCCTCTGGGACTGGCCATCACCAGCACAGGGTTTGGAGGATGAGGCAGGTCTATGGGGAGCTCTAGGGCGTGGCCCTGCACAGACCAAAGGTCAATTCTCCATGGCACCCAACTTGGCAGCATCAAGTCCAAAAAAAAATGCTAAAGAAGACACACTGGATTTCCCCTGCTAATGTTCTTCCAAACAGCTGTCCCAGAGGGTGGTTTGCCATTAGCCTGGGTTTTTTTGGGGCCAGGGACGACCCAGGGTCACCCTGCACAAAGGCTGGTGTGTATCTGTCAACTGAGCATCTCCATTTCTCCTCGTGCTGAGATGCCAGGAGAGCTGCAGGCTTGGGTGTGTCCTGCCTAGATGCACAATGAGCTGAGTAGTTTTCCTTGGATTTTTGGTGGATTTTCCAAGTAAGGCACAGGTGCTCTGCCTCTGCTGAGGAGCTGGACAGTGACAGCTCTGTGAAGGAGCCATCTGGAGACTCCGTGGGGCAGGAATGTCCTTGTGGCAAGTGTTGCCTCCGTGAGAGTGAGTTCTCCTTCTGTCCTTCTGCTCTTGGTTGCTACCAACTGCTGATCTTGGAGTGACCCAGAGAGTTCCCATCCTTCAGAGCTGGACAAAGAGCTTTCAATCCTGCAGTCTGCTGCACAACAACTGGGTTTTTTTGTGCTGTCAGCTTTCACAAATACTGATAACTTCTTGCTGATTTGTAAGCTGGAATGCTTGAAACTTTGGGAGGCTTAGGTTCACCTTGTGGCAGATAATTGAATCCGAGTGTCACTGGGGTCCAGATTTTTAGAATGATGCAGCTTGATTCAGTGATCTTCCATAAATTCTATACTATGCTTTTGTTTGTTTCACCTTTCCCCTAAAAGCTTGCGTGCCTTCAGAAGTAAACTCCAGGTAAAAGGCTATTGATAGAGTGGCGAAATGTGTTCAGTGTGGGTGTTAAAAAGATATTGCAAGCAATTTCACTAGCACTAATAAGGGTAATTGGAATTGTTGGGCTTAGGAGGAGTGTGGTGGCTTTAAAAACCTAAAAGCTACAGAATTCTGTGAATAGAGAGATCCTTCTCAACAGGAATGATTTCATTTGTTATAAAGGTATAAACTCCTACTCTGGAGAATAAGTGCTGAGAACAGCAGGGTTAGGAATGTTATGGCTTTTAGAATAACTTGCCCAATAATTTGAGTCGTAGAAGAGGCTGGACTTTTTGAATCCTGGTCTTCAGAGAAGCTTTGTGCAAATGTTTAGAACAATTTCTGTTAAGTGTCCAGTTACACTGAGCTCATGCTTATAAGAAAATGAGGAACATAAACTGAAATCCTGATTTCAGTAATAGTAATACTGTTACTTGCTTAAGTGGGAGAAATTGCTTCTGAGACTTGTGTTGGGAGAAGGGTGATGTGGTTTACAGTTATCATAAAAAGGGATTTCCTGTGTAAAATTAATCTAAACTGTCAACAATGTCTTCCTAAAAACAGGAAAAACTGGTCAAAATGTTAGTTCGTGAATGTGGCATAAAATGTTACTCTGTTTATCTGAAAAGACAAGAGAAGAATAGCAGAAATAACTGTATTGGTGTGGTGGTTTGAGTTCGTTCATCTGAGTTTTTTGGCTAAACGCCAGCACACTTACCAGATTTTATTTAATTTTGCTGTGAGATAAGGATTAGGAGTAGGTAAAGCAGGCTCAAACTTTAAAGAATATAAAGAAAGTTTATTAACAGACTTAAAAGGAAGAAAAAAAATTAAGAACCAGAACAAACCCGTCAGAACACTTTTGCTCTTCCCACCTCTCCATTTTTTTCCATGACAATACAAAAAACAACACTTTGACTTTCAGTCAGTTTACCACTTTTAAATTAGTCTTTCTTCAGTCATTTAGGGAGAGGAGTTTTCTCCTGCTTTACCGTGTTGACTTCTCCACAAGAAATACAGTTCTTATGGTTTTCAGCTGCACAACTAGCAGCCGCCCAGGAGAAAAAGATCTCTGCTTGTTGTGGAACGTCCCTCCCACACCAGTAG
>VZTJ01005950.1:395110-484174 GCA_013397795.1 Orthonyx spaldingii
ATCTCTCTTAAATATGGTTTTTTCCCTGGAGACGGAACAACTTTTAATTGAATTATACACCCATCAATACTCAAAACTAGCTAGTCACTGGCTCTGTTTCCCAAAAAGCAAGGTGCACTACTTCCTGCACCATAAGTCACTTAAAAGACTAACCCTTCCTGAGTAAACCTACGACAATTGGGAGCAGTCTAAGTCCTGGTAAAAGTGAGATAATGAGGCTTAAGCATCTTCCACTGAGATTAAAATAACTTGTATTACACTGTACTTGCTGTGGGCAGCAGTGCCTGTGGATGGTTGTCAAGGCTCAGCCAGCCCATGGTAGCTGTATCTCGGTAACCTGAATGTACAGGCTGAAAGAAAAAAAAAAAAAGGAAAAAGAAAAAAATGGGTCTGAGCACTTCATAAAGCACCAGAGGTAGTGGAACTGGGATTTGACTTTGCCATTATCTGGAAGATGAAAGCTGCTGGCTGTCTGGTTTGTCTGCCCCTCTCACACCATGGCAAGAAGCCCATTTACCCCATAGGTACCTAACAGATGATCAAAAGCTTTTATGCTTTTTCCAACTACATCAGCTAGTCTAATAAAAATAAAGTCATCTTTCCCTGTATGTCCTTGTATCCTTAAAAGCCTACAACATTATCACGACCATATCCTTAACACCTTCAAAATGGGAGAGAAAACAATGAGAAATGGGGAGTTAACCCTGTATGTTTCCTGTCTGATTGATGATAACCCTGTACCCAGTCTGTTGGTACAGTCATCTAATAATACTGTCTCTATTTTAGTGTTAAGAGTATTCAGGTTTAATTGGGTAAAGTATTGCCTTTTTGATATCACTTCCTTTGCTCTGGTCTGATCCACAGAAGTCTGAAGCTGACTTTATCAAGCCCCAGCTGCTCAGAATTGTCTGCAGCTCAGGTAGGAGACACTCATGTCTGTAAATATTGACTTTCTCATTCAAACCCTGCTGTGGCTGACATATGCTGTTCTCTGTTCTCTCTTTAAAGCCCGATTAATAATACTGAGGAGCTCAACGTAATCCTGACTCCTTTTGTATTACTGAGCCAGGGACTCCTTTTCTATTATTGAGCCAGTTAACCTCTAATCTATTAACATTAAACTAGAGAATTCAATAAGTAAGGGCTGGGATTTAAATAATTGAGAACAGGCCACAGGGTAATTAGATATTATGAACTGGGGGTGAAGAAGATCTAATAATCTGGGAAGAGATGCAAATCCATAGAGAAAACTTCTCTGGAGAATTACTCCCTTTTCATTTAGGGCTGCCAGGGAGGCTGTGCAGTACATATGCCTGCAAACTACTCTGTCAATACTGAGTGGGTTCAGGAGGAAAATAAGTATAATGCTGACATGATCAATATGGAATATGTGACAGAGTCTATGCAAGCTGGATGAATATTTCTTAATTAGTGTAGGAAACATGTTGTAATTCAAATATATGAACACTCCTAAGCACCTTCATGATTTATTCATGGCTGTTCGTAGCTGCTGTGGAAGCAAACCATGACATACTACAGACTTCTTAGCTTCCTGTTGATAATAAAACCAAATCCTCTGGTAAATAACTCCACAGAAAGTCCTGGTGCCCCATAAGATTTTTTTTTAGGCAGCACTGCAGGAAAAAGGTTCCGATCCCAACAGATCTGATGAAACTAAAAGACTTATTCAGCTCTTATAAGATCACTGAAGTTGGAGACCCCGAAATTTAGGGCAGGGACATAAAGACTGCTGATAGCCACCAAAGGGCTCCTTTTAACACAACTGTATTTAAAATGAAGATTTTGTGTTCATGAAAGCCATTTGTGTTGGAATCCAAACATTTTCAAGGAAATCATGAGAAGTTTGGTTGGTGTAAATGCTTCTTGCTGTTCTCTCCTGACGTTTGCTTGCAAGAGTTGAGTCAGTTTGCACGTGCTGTGGAAATTGCCTATGATTATCCACCAGTTCCCAGTAATTATTCAAAATGTGACAGAACAATATTTCAGTATGACTAAGTCAAAACAGAGTCTTACTGGGCTTAGGCATCTTGAACTCAGTGGGATTGCTCATGTGGTTAGAATTAAGTTACAGCTCCAAAATTAGTCTAGATTTCACTATCAGTTTGTTCACCTCCTTTTTAAGGGCAGATGTGCAAATTGTACATCTCAATAAGGGGCCATGAAGGACACCCTCAAATAGTAGCTTTGACTCTTTGTCAGTGCTTTATTAAAAAAAAAAAAGTGTTGGAAAAAGGAGTGTTTACTGCTCCTGAAAAGAACAGTTCATCTTCCTGAGTACACACTGTTCCTAAAGTGGAGAGAAAATCCTCCAGACAGCTGAATTATTGGCATCTATCACTAAACCAGTCATGCTGTGCTCCTACCATAGTATCTGAGCTGAGGTGCACTGAATGTCTCCATGATTCAGTCTACTTCATGTGTCTGAGGTGCTACAAATACTCATTCCTGTAGCCAGCAGCATCCTGGGAAGTTGTGCTTGGACTGCTTGCAATAAAAAACAAAGGAGAATTCAGGCTTATATAATTTCCTGCTTTCCTACAAACTTCTTTCTGTCCAGGGTTCTACACACACATAACAATTGGGGAACTCTTAATTTTCAGCAGGGAAAGCACAGATTTAATGTCAATATAGCAGCCAGTCTGGTTCACTTGAGCCATTTGGACAATATTTGCTCACAATCAGAGCATATTCATGACTTCCTTGTGATCTCAATAACAATCCTGAATCCCCTGGGTAGAGCACAGGGCAGAATCTCTTGTCTTAAATTAATTCTATTCAAGGCTTCCTCTGGAGTCCCAAGTAAAATCAGGATGATGGCAATGTCCCTGGAAAGCATGAAGAGACAGCTGTGGAGGTAAACTCAGGATCTCAGCTTAGTCTTGGCATTTATTCATTATGTGGCAATTCCCAGTGAGGGTCTTAAAATGTTCTGCTGGAAATACACAGAAATGGAAATTCTCCGAAAGAGGGAACAGAGATGCTGTTTATAGATTAAAAGTAGGTTACCAGGAAATTAAATTATTTTAGTGAAACTTTGGCTGAAAATCATCAAAGTCTCTTGGGCTGAGATAAAAATAGAAAAAAATTGCACTGGGCTATTTCTACCAGTAATTTCTGATGACTCCAGTGGTCTATAGGGTTATGCCCTCTGTGTCAACAACATTGTTATAGAGATCCAAATGAAATCATAGTCCTCACTCCCAAAAGCAGACATAAATGCTATAAAAAGAGAAAGAGCATAAAGCATAAAAGAATTTTCCCTCTTTAATCCACTTTATATCCATGCTACAGGCTTTGCTGCAAGACTCTTTATAGTGATGAGTCTATACCCTCCTTTCGCAGCTAAACCAGAAAAATGAATAAATCATTCAGCTTTTATACCCTCTCCAAATACAAAGCTCATCTGCTTGTTTGTGAATCCTTTCTTTGCTCCCTCTTAATTGCATCCATGTGTATCAGCAATCACTAATGTCTCTAATAATGTGGGAAAACTTGCAAAGGCTGAATGCTGAGAGTGGCAGTTGTGAAGTGTGAGTCTGCTTGTGCACTGTGTTCTTTTCCTTTGTTATGTGGGGGTGGGATTTTGTTTTTGCAATGTGCTGCAGAAGTGGCATCCCTCAGGGATGAAGAGATTGCTTCTTGGAACCCTAGCCAAAAGAAGAGTCAGGAGTAAACAAGAGGGCTTTTCCTTTTTTTCTTTCTATTTAAAAAAACCAATATTTCAAAGGTTGATTTTGTGTGAAATAAGAAAACTTGCACTATGTGTTTAATGTATTTAAGCAGTAAAACGTGTCAGGCATTGCAGTTCGGGGTGATAATAGGTGGAAATTTATTTATTTATTAATTCCAGGTTTCTACATGCACATTAATGGAGCATCTCTTCCTGGATCTAGGCACCCTACCAGATACTTAAAAATCCAACAAAATTAAGACAAGAAAATGCACTAACAGACTAGGAGAAGCCTATTTGGACACAAAAATGCTATCTGAAAAACAAATATCCTTCTGATCCCTCCTTCTATCTGATTTCTTCTTCCCACATTTTCTTCAGATCATCGCAGTCCTTATGTGCAAACAACACCCCTTGAATCTCTGAAACCCTGTGAGGACCATCCCCAATGGGATTTTTGTGTGCCCTCAAGAGCAGACCTGGGGTCCTTTGTAAGCAAAGAAAACGAGGATTACAAGCTGCAGCATTCTCAGAGAGGATATTCCAGTAGTACTTTCCTTTCTTATGTTCAAAGCAGGGTTCAGCACTTCTCTTGGTCTTATCTGTGGGAACACGGGGAGACAGAATGTGTTGGATCAAAAAAAAAGGTTGTACAGAGAAAATCCACTGATACAGAGACGAAGAAGTGTTTCCAATTGCTGAAACAAAATACTTCAGACTATGTAGAATTATAAAACTTGCACCCAGGCATTTTAAAAGGCTGGATATACTTATATTTTTTCTTGCTATAAGAAACCCTGCAGAACTCCTTCTCTACTTGTGTGGACACATTTAAAGCTGCTCAATTTGCAAAATCAGTATCTCAAAAAGTTAAGACACGCCAGTATAAAAGAATGATATTTAGTCTGCTTTTCATCACTTTGAGGATATGATGCTCAAAGCATAGCATATGCTATGGTAGGGACTTCAATAACTTGTTATAAATGTTCATTGTTCATGTTGTTCATTGTTCATGTTATGAGTTGTTTATAAGTGTTTCCAGTTTGCATTTCGGGTTGTACAGGAATTGCGGTTCGGGTTATATCAATTCTGGTTTAGGTTTTACTGTTGGACCCTTGTGACGCGGCCAGAAATTCCAAAAGGGATGCTATAAGGGTGAACATCCAGCGGGTGGCACTGCAAGTGGACAGGACTGAAAGGGGGGGGCCCCTGAACCCCTCTTTGATTGATGGATCGGCTGAACAATCACCTGAAGGAATTGGGCCATAGTGACATCCAATCATTCGACGCCCCGTGAGGGGGAAGGAGGACCCTGGGCGGCGAGCCAACCCAAGACCTAGTGGCGGGAAAAATGGCCCAATGGACAGTGGACTTCAGGAATGACCAATCAGAGGGGGGCTTTGGGGGGGTAAAAAAGACTGAGCTCTGGGTGGAGGAAGGGTCTCTGCTCTGGGTGGAGGAAGGGCTACTCCCTTCTGGTATGTTTGAGGCTGTAGTCACTCCTGTTAATTAAAAGTTTGTTGGCTGTCCTCATCGAGTGGCTGCTCTCTCTCATGAGTTTATATCAGATATACTTATATTTTTTCTTGCTATAAGAAACCCTGCAGAACTCCTTCTCTACTTGTGTGGACACATTTAAAGCTGCTCAATTTGCAAAATCAGTATCTCAAAAAGTTAAGACACGCCAGTATAAAAGAATGATATTTAGTCTGCTTTTCATCACTTTGAGGATATGATGCTCAAAGCATAGCATATGCTATGGTAGGGACTTCAATAACTTGTAAGCATAGTTGGTATTTTAATTTCCACAGAATTTTTACTTCTGTATTTCAAAACTAACAGCTTTCTCATTACTTTTTTTCCCCTTAGGTGTCACCTGGATGAAGAAGGAGCAATGAGAGGGAAAGTTTTGCTCAACCTCTGCAATCTTTAGACCCTTCTCAGTACAACCAGGATATTCAGAAATGCACACAAATGCACACCAGCTTGTATTGTAATCTCTAACCAGATTCAACCTCTAAATTCCCATGATCATCTGGGTTGGAGTGAGGTAAAAGCGAGTTTTGCATTGACTGTGAAGGGAGGCTTTGGGAAATATGTGCCATAGATGGATACCCTTGGCTGATGCCTGAATTTTTTTATGAGGGTAGTGGTAAGTGTACAATGCCATGAGGTGTCCTGTATGGCTGCTTTCTGAGGCACAGAGCCATTTCCAATTCAGGTGTGATTTACAGCCTGCTCTTGCTGTCTTCCTCACCAATTACATGAACTCTGAAATAATTTGTGCTGGTGTGTTATTATATGATAAAATAATCCCCTGTATTCTTCATCTCACTTTAAGCAGGTACATTTTCTGTGCAGCTCTTTCGTCACAGAGTGAGTGAGAAATAGGAATGTGACATGGAGCCACATCTGGTGGCACCATCAGAGGATGTGCTGGGCGTGCTGGTGGCTGGAGCAGGGGGTGTCCAGGTGTCAAGTGTGCAAAGAGCAGCCCCAGTTTGCAATGAGCTAATTAATGACAGCAGAGCCCCATGAGGAGAGAGGCCTGAAGTTGCCCATGAGATACAAACCTGCAGCTCTCAGCTGATGGTAGCATAGGTGGTCTGGCCCTATCTAGAAAAATGTCAACACCCTGAAGGGGTTAAAAACTGGATAGTTTTTGGATTATGGACTTTAGATCCCTCTTGGATAGCTGGTCACTGAAGATGATGATCTTTGCACAGGAATTAACAGAGAAAGAGGGCTTTAAGGAGAGCAAAGCCATGTGAAGGTGTGGCAGATGGAACAGGATGTCAAGCACAAGGAGGTTTGGCTGTACTGTAAAAGTAGCTGGAAAATAGGCTGCAGTGGTAGCAATGTGCATATGAAGAATGCAATGAGAAACTCATAAAAGAAACAGAAATATAAAGTCACAAACGATCTCGCCTGAAAGACTCGGAGGTATATGAATAGCAGACTGAGAGGGTTGCCTCCCCACACAAAAAAGTTCTTGGAGGACCAACTCTCCTTCAACTGGACCAAAAAAATGTGCATTAAAACATCTTAATCCAGTTTGGACTCACCTTGAACCTCTTGTTAAAAAGGTAATTTTGTTTCTAGTTCTCTGCCCTGCTACGACCCAACAATGTTCTTCTCTAAGATCAGCAATCAGATCATAGAGCTGAAAGACCGTGACATCCAGCAGGCACTGAGACACCTCATGTGGGGGCTGCTTCCTTTGTCCTGTAAAGACTTGGATTGGGCAAGAGTAGCTGGATGCTAATCATGCAAATGACATCCTTAACAAGTCTGTGCAACAGAAAAGGTGATTTTTCTCTGGTAATTGCACCTATGTGAACTCAGAGAAAACTGCTGTGGATTTCCAGCACAACTCAGAGGAGCAGAACTCGACCTACTCTTTGGTTTTGTTCTCTTTTGCTCTTCTCTTTGTTTTATCTGCTTTCCTCCACGCTCCAAGCCCACCTTTATCTTTTAGAGCATCTCGAAGCATTTCACAAATGTAGGTTAATTAACAGTTTCAGAACAATCTTTACAAACGGGCAGGAGCCTTTATCTGGCACTAGACTGGAGTGGTTTGCTCTGTCTGCTTTGGGTCTGAAGGATGATGGCTCTGCTGCACAAAACGGGCATGTGCTTATTGGAGCTGACACAGGGAATGATGTTTTTTCTGTGGTGCAGGGTGAAGTTTAGCTACCATTTTCTTAGAAATCTCTAACGATGACGGTCTAAACCCCTCCCTACAGTCTTTTCCAGCTTTTGAATATCCATCTCTTAGCTACAGCAGGCATGAAGAACACCTTACTGCTGTCTGTTCTGTGTGTATATCTTTCATGTTGTTGATGTTTGTTTTCTTGGTCTCCTTTTTCCAAACTGAACTGAGCCCCAAGTCTTTCCCATGGGTCACATGTTGTTGTTTTTCTCTAGTCTCTCTGATCCATGCATTCCTTGAACTGTGATGCTCAAAGTAGAAGAATGTTTTCTTAGTGATTTGGTCAGCTTTGAGTTGCAAAGAAGAAATTCTGTTTGTATTTCAAGAGTTATTTTATGGTCTTTTTTTTTTTCTTTTTTCTTTTTTTAAAGCAGTTTGACATTTGCTTCTCTTTGCTTTGTGATCCTCTAAAAATCCCAAATCCTTTTTGTAGAAGAGCTGCATAATCAGTTGTTTCTTATCTCTTATGCACTTGATTATTCTGTGGAGTTTGTACTTGTGCTCTGCACATCCTTGCAGGCCGCCTCTCCAAGGGGACAGTCTTATCAATTCTCTTCACACTGAAAGGCAGAACATACTTAGTTTCTAGATAGGTTAAACATATTCACTCTAATTCTGGCTGGTTTAGTGTCCAGGGAGAGTGTGACTGTATCTGCAACAAATTTGAATAATAGAATATAATTTTTTGTTTCCTTGAGCATCTTTTATCCCAGTCATGTGTAGTACATGCAGCTGCTGCTAAGTACAATCATGGAACAACTTTGGAACAGAGCAAAGTTCAAATCTAAAGGGATAAGGGAGAATGTAGTCCATTGGAACACTTTTCTTCTAGGAAAGTTTTATAGAAACATTCAGAATTTGATGTCCTGGTATTTCCTTAGGCTGAAGTCACAGACTGTTCCCATCAGCTCTAGATCAGAGCTGAGTTACAGCAGGGCTCCTTTCAGGTGCCAAGTTATGTAGGAGATGTAGGAACTTCCTGCTGTCTCTTTGCATGAGCCCAAAGATGCTAACTACTGGTAATTAGTAACTAATGGAAATTAATACATGACTAATATGGGGAAATAATTCAGGTCCTACTTACATTCTTCTGTAATGAACAGCACTTGCACTTTCATGGTTGCTATTATCACAGTGTGAGCTCTGACAGAGTAAGAGAGCTGGGAGTATAGATCAATTTGCAATAATAATAATAATAATAATAATAATAATAAATTAGTCTGGAGGAAACCAATTCAGTGATTGAATTAGTGGAAATGTGGTATTGTTCAGTCAGTGACTAAGCCAAGCTGGTGCTGTATATGTCAAAAGTCACAGCTGTCATAGTCTGCAACTTCTGGTAGGACAAAAACCCTGTCAATGAAGTGAGTCTCCTGCAATCTGCATGGCCTGGTTCTGTCTGAATTTTCACTCGGTTCTGTCCCCTTTCTTGGGTGTGGTTTTGTGCTCTGGTGTACAGCAGCTGCCCTGAGCTGGTGGTTTCAGCCAGTACCAACCTCTCCTCTGAGCTCACAGGGTGCTCTGTGCTGTCTGCTGGCAAAGAGCAGCATCAGATCGAGTTACTACAGCTCTCGCTCAGGCACCAATTAAGAGTGATCCTGGAATGTGTTGTGGTACATAGCCTGAGAAACCTGACAGCTGTGTTGTGGAATGCAGGAAGATTAGCTTCTCCCCCTACATCCCTGAGAAATCCCCAGTGACACAGTATTTGTGAACAATGAATATAAATGATATATGTGTTTTTTTACATACATGTTTTAAAATACACGAACAGTTTAGGAGCTGGAGTTGCATCTCTAAAATCCCTGTGAACTCTGGTTTACTTCTTCCCATCTCAGTAACATAAATCTTGCCTTGGGGATCTATTTGCAAGCCCAAGCAGGGGATTTCAAGCCTGTGTGAGCACCTGCTGCCCATATCACAGTGGATCAATCAATACCACAGCAGCACGATAATGCTCTGCATCAAAAATTCTGCAGAAGCCTTATCAAGACCTAGCAGGGAATGAAACCAGAGGATGTTATTTTGAGTGCAAAGGCTGGCCACGTGTTTTGAGAGTGAGGTTGTTAATCTCAGCACTGTCAAAAAGTGTGATACCTGGGGAAGAAATAAATAAATAACATCAGCTTGCTTTTGTTTTTATATTTACAGCTGGGCAATGCAGTATTTCCTATTCCTATTCCTGCTTCTGCCTTCCTCAACAAATTTCCCACCACTGTGATGTAATGGGTTAAGTTAATAACTGATAGTGCCACTTGGTTTGACAAGAAGTTGGCATATTTTTTTTCCCCTGTCCTTTTTTATACTTCTGCACGTCTGTCCATTTGTGGTATTCATCTTTTGCAGCTTATCCTGCGGGACTTGGCTCCAGAGGCAGAAGAAGGACAACATTGTTATGGAATATTCATATCAGCTATGCACATTTTGAAGCTGACTCTCCAGCACCTCGCTGTGATACAGCCACTTCTCCCCTGAAAACCAGCTGCAAAGTGCCTACTACAAATGCAAATAAAAGCATGCAAGGCAATACACTCTCTGGCACTGTAGCACTAAAATGCTGAGGGGGAGGAAGCAAAATTGTAATTTAACCCACAAAGCATGGCTTGCTCTTGCTTCTATTTGAGAAGATATCATCATAATCTGTTCCAAACCCACTCGTATTAATCTGGCAGCGTTTATGTTAATCACAGCCATTCGTGCAATTTGTGTAGAAATCAAGAACCCACAATATCTCTTATCACAGCATCAGTGTGCTGGGTAATTAAAAGCTAATGAAGTGGTCTCCCAGAGTTCTGGGCCATCATTGACCACTCTAGCCAACATGATGGATAAAAGCAATAATTTAGCCTGAAAAGATAGAATCCCTGTTATTTTTCCTCATTTTAATTCAAATGCTAGAATTTCATCCTTTTGGTAAGATAGATGGTGCCATTTCAGAATATTGCATGTTTTTGGGTAGATTTAGGATTTGATAATAAGGCACAGGAAAAAAAGAAAGAGGTTGTTGTAGAGCAATAAAATACAGACAGCACAGCAAGGTGGGCGAAATAGCAATCTTGGAGCTCAATCCCTTTTGAACACAAGCTGCAGTTTGGTGCAGTTCAGCCTGTGGAGCCTCATGGATGCTCTGAGAGCTTTAATGAGTTTTTTTCTGACAGAAGGGTTCCAATACACCTTCTTTATCTCCACCTCCTAAATTCCTACTTCCTATTTCCTAATTTATTTCCTTTGGGAAAATCTCACTCATTTGAAAAGCAAAAGGCCAAAGCTCAGAAACTACAGGCTAGCTGGTGTAAATCATTAAAGCACCTCTGGAGGCTTTGTTAGCCATTAATGTGCTCTGTGATGTGTCTGTGAATTGTAAAACCCTCTGGGTTGATGGGGACACACATGAAGGTTTGCACTAATTATTCTCTGGACTCATTATTAATTTGGTACCCTGGACTCTTCTCTATTAACACAATCGGAAACATAGAGCTAAACCCTCGAGGCTCTCACATTCAAGAGTCTTTGCCATAAGGTAAAACCCACACAGTGGAGACCAACCATGGGAAAAGCCATTTTTAAAGAATCCAGGTCTCTTGAAGGCCTTTGTGAAGTGCGATCTCTGACAAGAACATGTCTTTGCTGTCTCTCCTTAAAACCCTGTTGTTGGGCTGCTTGTGAAGGACAACCTCTCTTCTCCTCAGCAAACTGTCAGACTGTGTCAGCTAAAATGATGCACAGCACTGACAAGTTCAGGGTGGTATCAGTGCTTGTTTTCAGTAAGTCGTGTGACCTTGCATTTGTCTCGGTGACATTTGTCATCAGTGATAATTAGGTGTGTTCTGCATCCCATAGCTTCCAACTTTACCCAAATTTTTCTCATCATTCTCCTTCACTGCCTGATGTTCTGGAGTTCTTCCTGGAGCACATTGCACCAGACATACATGGTTATTTATACTCAAGCTTCTACTTGTATTTGATGAAAAATATGAAGCACATGGTCATCGTAGATTAGGCTGAGAATGATCAACTATTAACAACTCCTAGATTGCTAGAGGTCAGACCAGAGGATCATCTTGCTCAGTTCTCTCTCTGAGAATGGGCAATAGTAGAGACTAGAAATACAGTGATATTTCCCAGCACATTCTTCCAACCTCTGATATGTGACTCAGCAAATTCCGCAGCCAGAGGTGGTAGAGCTTTGCATTTAACACCCCATTCTCCATTAATTTGTGTTTTTGCTTTGAAATGTGTTTGTCATGTACGATGATTTATAAAAATTCCAAAGGCTAGACAGCTCCAGGTAGTGTTGGGTGTTGACCCCCGTGCCATTCATTATTCCAGAAGGAAAGACTGACTTCTATAGACACTGGCTATATTAGATATTATTTTTACAGTCAGGGAGCTGGGGGTAGGTAGGTACTCCCTTTTCCAGTGCTATGCCAGCTCTGGGTAGCCTTGCATGGTGATCCACAAGGGATTGACTGTTCTGTGTGAAAAAGAGGCTTTTATGGTAAAGCTTTATGTTGCTCCAACAAACTGTGCACTGGTTTCTCAAATAATTTATTTTCATTTGGGTCAGTGCTGTACTGATTCTGCAGTATAGCTGATTTTATGCCCTTCCACAGCAGTGACCAGTCTCTTAACAGGCAGCAATAAAACTTGACCTATAGCCCATTTTTGTCCCCCAAATTGTGATTATATTTTAATGTGGAAGGAAATGTTCTTGTGGAAAACATTTCTCAAAAGAAGCAGTAATAAAAAAAAATAAAAACAAAAAAGAGATGAGAAGGAATGGAAAGAAAATGGGACTTACTCTGCTTATTTGCTCCCTGTGACCTGACAATAATTTATGTGCAGTATTAAGTAAAAGAGAAGTTACCATAAAGTTTCATATTGTCTCCCTCTTGAGGGAATAAGAATTGTAAAATGGCAAAACCCAGACCCAGTTTGCTGTTATAAATGGATTGTATGTATGAATAGCTTGTGGAGGTAAGTGGTGAAACTGTTGCTTATGAAGGTGTTTTATATTCCTTTTGCATGCAGGGCAACCAGTCTCCACTTGTTTGTGATTTTTATTAAATATGATGCCCACTCATATTTTATGAGAAATGTTTATACAAAGCCATCTATTTGATTCATCATCTAAATATTTACCTAATGAATGTATATTGCATATGATTAATCTTTTTATACTTCACTGTTCCAAGCATTTAAAAAAAAGAGAATATAACCAGAATGGGCAGCTTCATGCTATCCAATAAACTGCAAATGAATAGAGGCTTTTAGCAAAGGTGTTTGAACTTGCAGCTCATGCCTGGCTGAAAATGTTTTGCTTTCAGACAAAATGAGTTTTCTCTAAGAATCGTTTCCCTCTCCTTGTTCTCGACTAAACTGAACTGAAATGCCTGACTTGCAGTTTACATGATTTAACAATTTGAGCTGTGTAATTGGATGGGGTCTTGTTTCCATCCTGCGGTTGTGTTTGTCTCTTCATGTTTCATCAGGTGCTGCAGAGGGAGAAGCTCTCTCTCTTCATAGTGAAACAGAAAACACCAAAAATGTTTACAAGTTTGGGCACCTCCAGCAAAGCCCTTTTGTTCTCTAATATGTTCCTAGAAATTAAAATGTCCCGGAAACTGATTTTTTCTGTCTGTTCTATCAGGGAAAATGGGGGCCTTCCTTCAATACACACCAGGTTTCTCTCTTAATGACTCTGTCCCTGGAGGTTGAATTTTCATAAGCTCTGCAGACAAAGAGTGATATGTGACACTATTTGTGACCCTTTCGTCTTGGAGTCAAAGATGTGTAATGGAACTTTTGGTCCATCTGTTCCCTTTCTACAGCTTTAGATGCAGGTGGCCATTTTCACTCAATGACAGAGAGTGGCTCTGTCCCTGCCAGCACTGATGAAGTCACATCTTGGATCTTGTGGTCAGGTTTGGGCCCCTCACTACAAGAAAGACATCGAGATGCTGAAGTGTGTCCAGAGAAGGACAATGGAGCTGGTGAAGGAGGTGAAGCACAAGTCCTGTGAGGTGCAGTTGAGGGAGCTGGAGGTGCTCAGCCTGGAGAAAAAGAGGCTCAGGGGGACCTTATCACTCTCTATAACCACCTGAAGGGAGGCTGCAGCCATGTAGGATTCAATCTCTTCTCCCAAGGAACAAATGATAGGACAAGAGGAAATGGCCTCTAGTTATGCCAGGGGAGGATTAGATTGGATATCAGGAAACATTTCTCCATTAAAAGGTTTATCAAGCATTAGAACAGACTGCCCAGGGAAGTGGTGGAGTCGCCATCCCTGCAGGTATTTAAAAGATGTGTAGATGTGGCACTTAAGGACATGGTTAATGGGGCCTTGGCAGTGCTGGGTTGAAATTTGCACTTGATAATCTTAAAGGTCTTTTTCAACCTAAATGATTCTATGAGAATGAAAGACCTTAATGACATCTTTAAGACTTAGGTAAACAAAGGACACAAAGCTAAAGGAGGAACAAAGGGATACCCACTTAAAGAAACATTTGTGAGCTCCTATATCCTGGGGGTAAGAGCCACCCAGCCAGTGTCCAACTGCCAGGTCACCTGAGACCCCAGTAACTCTAGAAAGGCGCTGGAAAAATTGTTTGGCGTGGATGGGTAAGAAGGCAGAAAACCTGACTTGTGGGAGAACTCCAAGGAAACAGTCTTTTTTTAACTTTAATATTCATGACACAGCTTTTGTATTTTGGAGCTGGATTGAGTTTCTGATATGTTTAAGGCCACGCTGTGAATCACTACTGACAAGCAGGACATTTTTTGCTCATGACTGGCAGTCTCTATATTGCCAGGCAAGCTGCCAGCTTGGAACAATTGAGTCTGTGGCAAAGTCAGGGTGATGGGGAAGTAGAGATGCTGATTAAGATATGGATATTATCCCAAGGAGTAGGAAAGTGAGGGAAATAATCCCCTTTTCCATAGGCTGAAAATTTAAAAAGTAGTATATCCCATTATTGCCACATCTTCTCTAGTTTTCATAGAAATGTAAGGCAGTTTGGTCTTGTGGTTTGTTTTTTTTTTTCCCAAAGTAGGTAAGAATACTGTTATTAAAAATATAAGAAACAGCATTCTGGGCTAAATTAAAAGCAGGTAGCATCCAATCCTTTCTCTGTTAGTAATCAGTGATTCCCATGGGTGAGGATTAACAGGCTGTATGGGAAGCTATTTTTATCTGGTATATCCTACCAGCTCCTGGCAAACAGCAGTTCAAAGACTTTCTGTGCCACCATTAATCTGCAATAACATATTCTCTACCAGTGAGATTAAACTTTTTTTATGAACCAGATTTTGCTTTTGTCTCTAGAATTTCCTGTGGCAATGAGTTCCACAATTTAATTATGTAGTGCATAAAAATAATTTCTGTTAGTTTTGGTTTTTTTGCCTTCATTCTGATCATTGCATTTCAGACTGTCAGTTTCTTGGGCATCATGAATAATTATTTGCAATTTTTCTTGTCTGCACAGTTCCTATACAGACCTCTCCTACCCTTTTCTTCCCTCTCTCTAATTCCTATAACCTATAATTTTGTATGTGTGGTTATGTTTTTTTCCCCCAAATGCATTACTTTGTATTCATTAGTATTGAAATTCAACAGCAATCTTATCATCCTGTCATTCAGCATTGTGAGCTCCTTTTGTGAGTCTTTGAAATCAACACAGAATTGACTATTCTGAATAGATTTTTGTTATTTATTCCTTTCCCTAAACCATTTATGAATATGCTGAGCTGAACAATCTCTGGGACAGATCCTTGAGGGACTTCACTGGTAACTTTACCTCTCTCTCTCTCTATGTTTTTGTAATTCCTTTTGTTTCTTGCGTTTTAATGTGTGCATTAATCTGTAAGGACATATTTGTTTTGTTGGTCTGTCCATGCCTCTGGTTGCACTACATTATTTCCTGTCCATATTCATGTGCTCCTCCTCCAGCTGATTTTTTTTGACAAAGGGAGACTTTCCCTGTTGATTACACAGGAGTGAGCTGGGAGCCAGGCCAGTGGAGTTAGGAGCAACGCAGCAAGCCTAGAAATCCCACTGATAAAGAAGGCTGTGATGCCTTTCCCTTTCCTTCATCACCATTGGAAGAGAAGAACAACTCCAGCTACCACACTAAATTCAGCCTGGGCTCAGTGCTGCAAGAGGAGAAGGCAAGGGGAGAGCAGCAGGCTTGGCTGGCCATTAATTGAACCTGACAAGTGTTTACATGAGGAATCAGACTGGCAGTGCCCAAAATGCACTGATTTATAAGGCTATTGATTAGCAGTGACCAGTCAGGAAGAGCAGTGGCAAACTGCTGCTTCAGCATTGCCCTTAAGAGCAAAGATCAGTGCAAACAGCCCACGCCTGTGTATTTATAGCAGTATCCAGGCACCCATCACCATCCCAGGCTTCCATTCACATATTCATACATCACCACATCTGTGCATTCACCAGACCAAACCACGCTCTGTTATCCTTCATATTGATTAGGTTTTTACACACATATTGAGACAGATGTACTTGTTTTTAGCTGATACATATTTATAAAGGTAGACAACTGAGCATGTGCCTCTGGTCACAGTTTATCTTCTGCTGCCTTGCTGTCTGAGAGATACAACACAGCTCTCTTCAAGATTGCTTCCCTTTTTATTGGTATCTCATCTTCCACACTGAAACAGTCTCTAAAGTCCTTCAAATTATAAATATGTCTTAACACTCCCTGATGTAATGCATCATATTTATGCATCTCACAACCCAAGTATGAAATAGTCACTTGGTTTACTCAGGTTGCTGTACATGGAATATTTTAACATTGTAAAAATCAGCTTTTCTCAGGCAAATATTTTTTCATCATCTTAATATTGGAGTACTCTTTTCAGGTGTACAAATAAAATTCGGTGTCTTAAAATCCTCATTTATAGTAATGTTTTTGAACTTAAGATGCAAATACAATGCAAAATGAGGTTTACCATTTGCCCTTTCTCTGATAGCACAGAGAAACATTATCAAGTCCAGTTTCAAATTCAGTGAGCTGTCTCACTCAAATGCCTTCTGTTCTGATGAACTTGCGTCTCCTGAGAGGACTAAAGCCTCTGAACAGAAAATTCCCTACCAGTTCCACTGACGCTCTCTGTTACTGAAGCCCTGCAATTTCCTTTCTCCATCTGTGCTGTATCTATCTACCCACAAAATGATGAGAAATATCATGGATGCGGGACCCAAATGCACTGGAGCCCTAGGGAGCCTTCTCAGTAATATCAACCCTCTCATTTACACAGTTCATTCACATCACTTGTTATTAATAGTTATTACTTTCCTTCCTCCCTTTGCACAACTTGGCAAAGCTCCACAGCCCTGGAGCTGGTGGCTGTGGGACCTGGAGTAGCCAAGGGGAGCACCAAGAGGTGTAATGCCCTTCTGCACTTCCAGGCTACCCCTGACCCATCAGGCAGGAACTCCTATTGCTTCCCATCACTAGGCAAAGGAGTTTTTCTTTTCTGCCCCTCAGGTGAATCAGACCTGACTTCGAGTCCTGATTTCCATTCCCATTTTGTTTCTCAGACTCTCTTGAAGAGATTTTGCTCCTGGCAGGTGCTTTTGGAGAGATGGTGGCTGGAAGTTGTCTGAAATCTCAGCATCTTCCTTTCAGAAGCAGCATTGTGGATACTGAAGTCAGCCAGAGGTAGGGAAATACCCAGTGCAGCATGGGCACACTTTGCTTCCTGGGCAGCTTTGGGAACACCTGTGACTGCAAGCAACTCAGATGTTACCACACTGTCTCTGCAGGTTAGAGGCATCACCATGGAACTTTACCTGAGGCACTCAGTGCGACCTGCTGGTTCAGTGTTTTATGGCACCAGGGAACTTTTGGGATGGGTGCTGTGAAGTGCAAAATGAACAGTGTCCTTCAGCAAAGAGCTGAGAGTGCAAAATAGGGCAGCCATCAGCACGCTGCCATGAATGCCATCTAGCAAAAGCAGCCAAAATTTTTGCCAGTCTCTCTGCTAAATAAATAAATTAGAGCTTTTGGCTACCAAGGGTCTCATCTGTACAGAAATTGTTCTGGCCATTAGCGTGAAGTTTGCCTTGGATGTTGCAGAAAGAACACATTTAAAAGACTGAACTGTGCAAATGGGCTTTAGAAGCAACATTATCTGTATTTGTAAAGATCAATGTTACAGCAAGACTTGTAGCTATACTTTCACTGGACTGGTCAGAGCCCCTGAAACAAACCCACTGCTTCCTTTGCCCTGTTGTGGTCTGTTGGGGCAGCTCTTGCAGCTCAGACAATAACATCCATTAACTGGGTTAGTTCCCCACTGTGACCAAGGTAAGACTGACCTCTGAGTTGTTCCTGGGGTCCACATCCCTAATTCTCTTGCTCTGGAGAACTAAATGAGCTTTCTTGAGGTCTGGTAGGAGTCAGAGTTGCTCATTCATGAGCACGAGGAGCCTTTCTGCATTTCATGCTTCTACAAGAATCTTTGTAGGAAGTTGTGAGTTCTGCAACTCTATAAATTGTCCTGGCAAGAAATCAATAAAGACTAAAGCCTAATGAACTGGGTTTCCATGAATGATTTCATTAAAAGCCCCAAATAAGCCAGGTGCTTGGATAGACTTACCTTTAAGCATCTGATCAGTCTTACTTTTAGTCAGCTCTCTGCTGTCGTAGCTCCAGGCACGCAAGCAGCTCAAGTAAAGATGTCTTGATGGAATAAGGTTATGTGCATGATAAATCACAATAATGAAATATGTGCTTTCTGCTATCCTGAGCATAGACCTAACAAAAAAAAAAAAAAAAGGCAGTTTCTGGTTTGTTTTTGCTTTGAATGTCCTATGTAAAATGATGTCTGCTATTAACTTTAGGTATTACTAAAATTCCCTGAGCTGTATGAACAGAGTAATAACTAGTAGAATTTTCTAATCCAAATTAGTTTCACTTCTGGGGAAAGTTTAGAGACTGCAGCGTGGCTCTTCAAGCATCTGTTCTGAATGCTGTTTTGAACTCTTGTTATGAGTAAAGTCTGGGTTCCACTTCTCCACCCCTCTGCTACTCCTCTAGCATGAGACGATGATGGACAGCCATGACTGCTGGTCTTGGAGGTCATTTTATACTCACAATCTTTTTAGCCTCCACTAATCTCTAGGAATTGCAAATGATATTTCTTATTAGTGCCCTCAGAGAGCCTCAGTTTCCTTGGTCGAGACAGAGTGTTGGAAAGACAGGATTTAAGAGTGACGGACCCAGAATACAGAAGCTCTCCTAGTTTGCAAAGTACATTCAGCTGTGACTGTTGTTTTGCATATGTCATTCTTGGTTTGCAGATAAATAGCAGCACGAATGGATTCACATGTAAATTCGTCCCATGATGAAGCTGTGTAGCAGAAAAGAACATGACTCTCCAGGGCTTATCTGCTTCAGTTCAAGGCGTAGCAAGTTCCTCTGTAAAGCTGGCTGATATGCTCAGTGTTTGCAGGAGTGAGACCAGGGGAAAGAGTGAGAAACCCTTTTTTGCTATCAGCTTTGTGCAATTGCCAGCAGCAGACGCAGCACACCTCAGAGTGTGTGAAGGGATAAAGGGGCATATTTCTGTTAGGGATTTCCATCAGGGCATCTGCACTTCAGAACCAACACGGTCCCCACCACTGTTTAATTGCTGGGGCTCATGCACCAGGGTGCAGGGGGCAGGCACCGCATGAATAACGGGAGTGAAAAGCAACCCAGTGTTTTTAAAACCACACTCAGCTCTCCTGGGCTGAGTGATGGCACACTTCTGTCTGCAGGATCATTTAGTCAGCTCCCCCTGACACCACACTGTTTGTAATGGAAATGCTGATGTCTTATCTTCAGTGGCAATAACGGAGGAACCATGAAATATGCCCAGGGAGCCCCTTTATTGGTTTTAAAGTGACAACGGAGGCACATTCACAACTGTAATCTGCTCAGGACAGAAATTTGCTCCTTGTTATCTGTCGGTCCAAATTTAATGTGTTTTTAATTGCCTATTCACTGCACCTACCAATTAAGGCAAAATGATATCTCTTCATTTGAAAAATGTATGAGCTTTACAATTAGAAGTAATTGTCCTCGTTAATTGAAAGAGCAGCTTTATTTTCTGTTGATTGTATTTTTTTTTTAATTTTTATTAAAGGATTGTAAAGGCTTTTGAAATCCCATTAAAGGGCAAATGCTATCATGTGCTTCCACTGCAGTTGTAAAGGACAAACCAAGGGGTCAACTCAGCTCTTGGGGGCTCTTTAAGCTCTGTGAATATTCAACATAAAGTTAGTGATGTTTAAATATGCTAAACTGTGCCAGAGGGTAACTTTCACACTGGACATCTTTTTCTCACCACTACCAGCAGCTCTCAGATTCTTGCCTCTTGGGACAATGGCCATCACTACATTATATATAAGGGCTATTCCAAGGAAAATAGTGCCAAGCTCTTGTGTGCTGCTGTTTGATGAAGGAAAGTTAAATATATCTGCACTGCATGCAGAAGAAGACTCTTGGGGAATGCCAAGAATTTTGGAAGGTCCAAAATATTGGACATAGGGTCAGCAAATCCATAGGTGGACCAGGGAACCAGCCAAAATGGAGCACACAGCTCAGGAACCTTGGCTGGTGTTCACATCAAGGTTGCAGGAGCTTGGTCTGAGCACTCTGTATTTCAAATGATTGTCTCATTCAGGGTACAAGGGAAAGGTCCTACCTATTGCTCTCATATCTCATGCTGAGAATGTTCAGAGTAAAGAGAGGCAGAAACAATGGTGAGCTAAGATGAAAATGCTGAAGAAAATTTTGGGGATGGAAACACCAGGGCAGTCCTTGTACATTGTGAATATCTCATTCCATATAAAAAATTATCTGTGTTATACACTGCATCATGACTTTGATAATGGCATCACACCTTCAGGATTGGAATTGGGACATCTTCAAGATCCAGGCTATCCTGCCTATCAGCGGACACCAGAATTAAACTTCAGTGCATGAAATCAAGCCTCACTGCTGTGCAAAGACCCTGCCCAGGAGCCTCAGAGTCCCTCTTCCCCCTTCAGCAGAGATCCGGAGCCTGCAGAGATGCACTGACTGACATGCAGAGGAATCTTTCATCTTTTCTTGTCCATGCTTTTGCAAATGGAAGCAAATGGACACAGCCAGGCTTTTCTTCTGAAAACTGTCTTGTTCTTCACATCACCTTTAAATTACTGAATCCCGTGTTTCACAGAGCAGCTCAGAAGAAAGACACAAGGCAACTGCTTCATTTAACACTGCTTGACAAAATGATCTCTCATGACCTCCCAGCAGCAACCTTCTCACTCATTTTAAGTACAGTGTAATTGCTGGGTGTCTGACTCACCTCACTGTTTTTCAAGTGCACTTGTATGGCTACATTTTTAGGCATGACTTTAAAATACACAGCTAAATGCTATCTGTTCGTATTTCTGTATTACTCTGGTGTTCTGGCTGGGATGTGTGTCAGTCAAATGGATGTTTAACCTCTCCTTCTGAGGGAAGAAAATACTGGGGGATAATATTAATTGGTTTGTGTGAAATGAGTGCTTGAAAGCTGCCTCTGTGTGCATGTTTGGGTGTAATCAGATTTAACGGGACAATGCTTGGATTGCTTCTCCCTAGACCTGGCAAACAGCTCAGCCCTTTGATTTGTGGGTTTTTCAGTCAGGGTCCAGTTCATTTTGAGTGGTTCATTGTGTCTCTGACATGGGACTGTGTATTCCCAGCAGGATACTGGAGATACAGACCCACTGGCACAAGGAAAGATCAAACCATGACTGTGCTCCACATTAAAGCACAAAGATATTGTTTGTGCTGTATTCATGTTTAGAAGCTCTCAGAATAATGGTCCTGCTTCCTGCTGAAGCTGGCAGGGAGTGGGCAGCATCCAGAGGTATTCCATCCTGTCTTAACAGCAGTGTCTGAGCAAGGGCCATGCATTACTCTCAAGGCCTGCCTCTCTTTCCTTTAGTTGTAGTGGAAAGCCAGAACACCAGCAAAGCTAAATAGCCGATATTAACTAAAACCAATTCCCATCATGCTGTCCACATAATCACAATGTGATTAATACCTTGGAAATACCCCATGTAGAAACTCACATTTATTCTACACAGGAAATTCATGCTGATTCTTCTGGCATTTACTTTCAGATGAGCTGAAGAGTTCTGTTGAGGTGCTCCTCTCCCCACCAGCTGTTCAAAGAGTCCAAAGTGGAAATCCAGATAGCCAGAGTAGTAAGAGCAACCCCAGTCCAGCCTGGTGAGCCATATTTGGCCACCTATTGCTTAGTCATAGTCTTCACGTTTAGTTCCTTTTTCAGATTTTTTGAGAAGATATCTAGAATTTAAATATATTAGTGGAAAATTGTAATTTACTATAACAAAATTTAAAAACACATGGATAATATATCCATAAAATTATTCCAGGGCATTACAGCTAAAAGATTAATCTTTAAAATCCATGGTTACTTCTGGGTTCTGTTAGGGAAACTATGGAATTCTTTTGGACCTAAGGGACAGATTCATGATGGGTGCAAATGGGTGCCTGGTCCTCTGTCATCAAGTGTCTGTTGTTTTGTCTTAAACTGGAAATTAAAATGCTTTTCAGCCCCAAGAACAAGTAGCCCAATGCACAGGGCACTCAGGAGAAATCTTTTCCTGGTTTCACTGGTCTGCTGAGGTCAATTGGATGCTGCAGTTTTTTATCTTAAAGCTCTTCCAGGAAAAACAGATCCATGCAAGGCTTTGCCCCACATGGTCCTGAGTCTTGTGGGAGCCATGGAAACTAGACCCAGCTTCAGTGGTCTCCTGGGAGTGCTGAGTGCCTTCCACCAGGGAGATTTTAAAAAAAGAGGTCTTGCCTCTATCCACATATCCTTGTTGATCTTGTTTTCCCTAGCCTTCCCTCCTGGTATACATAAGACTTGATTCCTAAAACCAGAAGAGAATTTTGCAAGAAAGGGATTACACAAGGTCTGGTTTGCCTTCAAAATTGTTAAAGTATGCTGAGAATTTGGAGTGAAGCAGCTGTGCTACCTGCTAAGGCCTGAATGGTGTCTCAGATGAATTTATATTCGCTCCTTCCTATAGTCTACAATTCATATGGATTTTTAATTAATCTTCTAGAAACATACTGTGATGTGTGGTTTTTTGCTTTATTTGTGTCTCCTGCCATACCCAAGCTGGAAAGTGGGGAGAAAGGATCCATAGGCTGGCAATTACCGTGTCTTTATGTAATTATCCACGAGCAGGAGGATGTGTCTGACTCGGTGTAGACACTGAAACGCAGAGGAACCACTTGACTGAAGCTGCCCAGGGTAATGGTGTGTGCTGGTTTAATTTCTTCCCAGTAGCTACATGGAGCTGTGTTTTGGCTTTTAGAGACTGGGATGGAAACATCCCTGTTCTTGAGCCTTTCCTGGTAGAGTTGTGAGGACTAGGGCCAGGTTCATTTATTTTTGAACGGTTTTAAGGGAAAGTTTCTTCTTGCCTACATTCTTGCTTGTTCTCATTATCTTTTAAATGCTGAACTTCTTCCACTCCTCTGACATTTCCTTTCTCTGCACTGCTTTTCCCTGTGCTACATATCTGTTATTCTACCTCTTCCTATTTATTTCCTCTTCCTACTTTCTAAAATTCCCCCCTTCCCTCTTTCTTCTTTTCCAGCAACCCTCAGGCTTTCTGTCTATTGATCTGTTATCCTGCACTTTGTCTTGTTTTATTTTGTTGACTTGAGAGGGAATCTTAGCTGTGCAGGGGACTTGTCATTCCTGCACTGGCAAAGCACAGGGAAGTTAAAATGGTATGAACACGTTTTGCAGTAATAATCACCTGCAATGTTTATATTTGCATGGCAAAATATTAACTGAGTTAAGTTAGAGGCATAAATCCTGAAAGCTGCAGAGATTTCTGCTTTTGTGACTACAGCAAGAATAATATTGATGACACTTCTGTTCCTCCTGTGTATGATGTAAGAGGTAGCAGAGATCTGTTACAGGTTTTGCCTTTTATCTTACTCTACCCTTACCAGCAGGAACACCACCACCCAACTCAGCACCCAGGTGTTCTTATCACAAATTTCTGAGGTCAGAGCTGTTCAGCATTTTACAAAGCATGAGTAGGTTTGCAGTCGTAGTGCCATGTAGCAGAATATCAATAAAAAGGTTGGAGGCAAGAATTCTTTTGGTACACTCACCATGTAGAAAACTTGAGCTCTAAAAGTTTTAAACCAGCATTTTCTTTCATTGCAGATGGAGGTTGAGCAGGAATGGGTAGATCCCATATTCTCACAGTGTAATTGGTGACATCACTCATGAGATTTTCAAATGTGCCTCAGGAATAAATCTTTATGAAAAGCAGACCCTTAAGCATTCAGGTTCTGCTAACATCAGGTCCAAATAAAGTTCACGCGGGCACAGATGAAAGCAAAAGTCTTCATATCATAATAATGTGGTTTTTCTATTGCCACTTGAGTATCTAAACAAATCACTGAGGTATTTTTTTGCTGACAAACTGTCTCAGCACCCCAGCATAAAAAGTGCTGCTTACACACGTGCATGAGTGATGCACACGTGTCTGCCTGCACTGCCAGGCACACACACAGGAGGGAGGAGGGAGAGGAAGGAGAGGGAGAGGATTTTTTTTTTTTTTTTGCACCATTACTCTCAAAGATGTTTTGGAGAAAATTCAGGGAGAAGTTAAGCTTTGTCTGCCACATTAAGTCAATGTGTATTAAAGGCACAATAAAGATGCAAAAACGTCAATGAACATAACAGCCTCTGCAGTCAGAACTGTCAGGCTGAGGTCTCTGGAATATGTGATTTCTTCCCTTCAAAGGTTTTATTGAAAAGTAGCAGTGAGCATAATTAACTGTCCTAGCAAGATATAAATTGTTTTCTGGGAAAAACACTGAGCTTTCGCCTACATATTTCATGCAGCTGTGATTATAGAAAAGGAGGTTTTAGGAGACTGGCCTCCTCTGACTGCATTCTTGTTATAAATGAGCTCATTTCCATTTCTTTGTTTTGTTACAACTGCAGAGACATTCTGTGATTTAAAAAAAAAAAATTCAATTAATAATTATTTTTTAGTCAAAACAAATATGTCATAAGAAAGCGATTTCTTTTAAACAAGTTTCCTTACTCAAGTTTTAGATTTTTGATCATCAGTTTTCTCTCTTACCTATGATTCTTGCCCTGATGCTCATGATGGGGACAGACGTGTCTGCAACATAGAGCAGGTGATAGGGACTGCTGAAATATGTTCAGATATGGCCAGGTAAGTCTGTCTGAAGCCCCTGAGGTCTGCATGTACCTGTCTGAGGGTAAAATTAGGGTTTTGCTGCGTTCTGCATGGAGCCAAGGCTGGAAATGGTGTGAGTGGCAAGATGTACGGAGCCTCAGCTAATGAAACACATATTTTCAGGTCAGAGTGTCAAGGATCACAAGTTTACAGCTCACAGACTGGATACATTAATTTTCTCCTATGGGCCATAAAACTATTACAGCAGCCATTACTATAAGAGATGCAACACTGTGAAAAAGCCTGCCCACTTTTACATTTCTGGGTCAACAGGCTTGTTCAGTTTTGCAATCCTCTGCATCTACAGCTGCTTCTTAGACCTGGCTAAAACCCTGCTCAAACCTCCTTTTTTTAACCGATAGGTCTGATGTTATTATTTTCCTATATCTTCTATAATTATTGATACTTTTTTTTAGGATGTGGTGTGCAGTTTGTTGCTAATTCTGAAGTAGAAATGAAGACTCATGTTCTTCTTAACAACATTTTCATAACAGTGCCCTTGGATTGGTAATTTAGAGCTGAAAATACACGTAGCTCTTCTGTCTTTTACTAATGGGTTGGGTATTTAGTGACAGTACAGATTCAGGAATCTTTTCTTTTGAGACAGCCAATGAGGAAGTCAAGGATATACTTTTTATTATCCCCAAACAATGGCAAATCTTGAAGCCTTGAAAATAAATTTCTGCTACAAGAAATATCTGTGGCATGGAATCTAGATATATTCTTAATCTGAATTCTTAGTAAAGTTAGCATAATGCTTCTATTGTGTAGGGAGATATTCAGAAAAAGCAAATCAAGCTCTCACTTCAGACAATCAAAAAACCATTCACAATTCACTCTGTCTGGACAAATTGAGTCATAAAATAAATTTCCTGCTTGCAAGAGCTTTCCCAGAGGCAAGACATCATCTCAATAACAATATGGCCAATATGGCCCTTCTTCAGCACTTTTGCATTCAGAGAATTTATAAATACAGGTGTGACAGAGTGTTTTAGAGCCTCTCACAGTAAGAGCTGAACAAGCATGTGTCCATGCCAGGTAGGCAGGAAAATAATTTACCATTGTTTGGCACTATGAAAATTGGAACAGACTGAACCTGGGGTTTTGGGGATATTCTTATCTTCTTCTGGCTCTATTCATTTGAGAAATAGCTGCCTTTCAGATCTTTGATGGGAAGACCAGTCCTTTCTGGAAGTATTCCACAGTCTGAAGAGATTTCTTTGGGTTTTCCTACATAATGAATGGCAGTGGGGAGATCTGTGCTGAGAAAATAATGTCTGCTTAACTGTTGTAATTAAAGATTTTGTTCTTTTCTTAAATTTTTTTAAGATGAAAATTTCATTCATCACAAATACAAAGAAAATGTTATTAGAGGGTGTAAGCCTCTGGCATATTTTTTAGTACACAGCCATATCATGGGGAAATATTGTAAGGAAGGTCCATTTATGTTCCACTTACTGGCTTTTACTCCTTGGAAAATTCTTTAGTGATAAATGTGTTTAAAAATCCATTACAACTGGTACATTGGGTTGTTTTCTGTTGGAAAGTGGGGAAAAGCAGCATAAACAATTTTATATTTCAAATGCATTTCGAGTTGAAACATTCTGCTGTGGCAGAATTTAAACTGCAGACAGATTGGAACAAATAATGCAGAACTGCTTTGTTTTAAAATATTGGTACAGATAAAAAATGTATTATTCAAGGTAGCTCTTTGGACTAGTTCTGAAGTAGCAAACAGTGAATGCAGATGGTCTTAAATACATATGTAAGAGAGAAATTTGAGTGAGACATAGCACATGGGACCCAGCTGTGATCCCATCAGATGCTCTGCAGGGATGATCTCTGGTTTGTAAAGTTTATTTTTCCTTCTTCCTCCTCCAAAGGCTGTGGTAAATATTTTCCATCTTGTATCCTTTTATCTGCCCACCTTATTTAATCTTCCCTTGCCTCTTCCTTCTTTGACATCCTTGACAAGAATATGATCACTGGTCAACTTGCTTATATTTTTATTTCTTCTCTTCAGTGTCACTTTCTTTGAGGTCTTCATCTGAAACCTGTCTTGGGTGGCCACAAGGAAGATATCTTCTCTGTACCTACTCTGGCCATCTCCATGCCTCATTAGAGCATTTTTTAATTGCTTGGAAGGTACTTGGAACAGAGTCTGCTCTGAGGCCTCTGCAACACCCTCACGCTGTTGGTTGATCTGAAAGGAGCCAGTCGCCCTCATAACACCACGTAATTCCAAGGTCTCCTTCACAATACCATGGAGTTTGTTTAAACTTCTTGACTGGACTTCACAGAGAGGTGGCAGGAAGAACTTTTGTGTAAGAAACAACCTCAGGCATCTTGTGTTTGTTCCCAGTGAAGAGTGCTGCTGTCAAACAGGTGAAGGAGGTGGAGTTTCTGCATTTTCAGAAAGCAGTGGTGGCCTCCAGAGCTGTGGAGATCGCTCCTCTTGCTCTCACACACTTCACAAGTGGTAACTCTACAGCAGTGACACATTACATTCCTACCCTACAAGCAGCTGGGCCTGTTGCACTCTGTGATTTTCAAACCAGGGATCACCAACATTTTATTTTGCAGCACAAGCATTTCAAGGGGAAAGCAGCAGAGTGCAGGTCATTCTCTGTGCCCACTTCCAGTACATCTTTAGCCTGGGTCTCCTGGAGAACATGTGTTAGCAGTTGAAGAGGAACTGCATTGAGGTGGATGCTGTATGGTCAGAAAACAAAGAGGCAGAGTGTCTGAAGGGGTTTGCAGTGCTCATGTCCCACTTCAGGCCAGTCTGCTGCCCGAGAGGCTTTCTGGCATTGCTGGCTGCCAGGGGAAGTGGCAGTGTTGGGGCTCCAGGCTGGTGAAGCGTGGTGGTGACTGCAGCCTGCAGCTTCCCTGGGTGGCTCTGTGTATTCCCTGCCTGGAGCCAGCAGCAGCTGAGGCCCCTTCTCTGACATCCATCACCAAGAACATTCCCTTTCCCGTTCCCAGCACACACATGGTATTGGGAAGGCAGCTGGACTTTAATCCTCTCCATCACAGGCATCAGAACCAGTGCTAACACACTGTCAGGGCTGCACTGGTGGCTGCCTGGAAAGAAGTTGTGAGGGACCCCTAAGTCAGCAGGACAGATGAGGGGGAGCTGAAGACAAGCTCAACCCTGGGCATTGGATACCTCCATGGAGACAGGCTGAGGTCAATACTTCAACAAAAAGTGCTGTGTTTTTGCATTCAGACTCCCTCTAGGAGAGGTGGAAGGCATGCCACATGGCTGGCAGGTATCTTTTCAACCCTTTTCATGTCCAGCAGCTGTAGTTGGGCAAAATTATCTCGAAGCCTACAGCTTTCTCCTACCCCAGTCAACATATTGATCTGTTCATGAGTGAATCAGCAGGGGGATGCTCTTCAGCAAGTGACATACAAGCCCCCAGGCAAAAACTATAGTGATCCTCCAAGGGAAACATCAGTCCTTGCCCTCTGTGATGGTCTGAGCTTTAGCTTTTCTATCTCCCATCAATAAATGGCAGCCAAGGTTTTCTGACCACTTGCAACACTCAGGACTAAATTAATCCACCTGCCATTACAATCAGTTTTGAGGCCAAAAATATAAAGGCTAGTGCTTAGCCAGAATGGGTATGGAACATGCTGTAGTTGAGATTCACACCTGTGGCCATGTACTGACATGGGATCAGGATTAATTTATTCTGGGCTGGTGTGAATGAGGGGGTTGGCACTTTCAAATGTGCCCAAAGGTAGCTGGTGCAAGGACCTGCAAACCTTGAAGGCAAGGAGGAGTCTCTGTCTCCACAGTCAATATTGTCAGATTTGTAGCTGACTGAGAATCTTGTGATAATATTGGTGTGTGAATAAGAGATGATGTGGACTGAAGTGAAAAAAAAAATCAGCAGGCAACACCACAGAAGGAGGAGAGTATAGTTAACTTCTGTGCTTGTGAGAACTGGGGAAGGGAGGGACACTTCAAAGCAAAGACTGAAAAGGGTATTAAATGATCTCCCTGATGCATTTTGCTGTATATTTTTCTTCCACCCTTTCAGCCACGGAAGCTGTATGTCAGGTGACATTTAATATAAAAACAGCTCTCAGTAAATAACCGGATAAGATTGAAGGATATCTTTAATATCACAAAAGTGCATAAGTACCTTTAATAGGCATGGCACTAGCTGTAAAAGTGACTGCTCTTTATGAACACCTCAAATTGGCGTATTGTGTAGGATCCTTTTGATGTGCAGATCTAATCTGTCTTTGAGCAGTAATTGTGCAGCTCCCACAATGGTATTAGAATGTAGACCATGCAGCTCGACTCTGTAAACGTGTTCTGCTGCAGCAGATGGAGTAGCAGCTTGTTTTTGAAATTGAGATAAAACATAAAAAACGAGAAGCAATTTTTTAGATTTTTTTTTCCTGGGGGAGGGGTATGTGTGAGTGCTGTAATTTTGGAAGATGTCAAGATAGCAAGGACAAGCACCTGGATCCTCCTTAGCTAAAACTTTTACCACCACGAGATACAAATATTGGTTTATTCTTCACAATATCAGCGTTTCCATTTTCAAAAACAACCGGTTATTTCTGGTGCCCCAGTTTCTAGTCTCCTATTTTTTTTCACCATACAGAGACCTATTTTTGCAAAGCGACACTTCAGAAATCAAGACTCTTCAATGAGCTTTAAATTGGACATACAATCTCCTTAGTTATTTGGAAATACTTTGAACCCAGATAGTTCTAATGTAAATATCCACCATTTATCCATATCAGAATCAGTTAATATCAGAGAAAGAGTTGAAACTGATATCAATTTAAGAATGTTTTCTGTGCATGTGAAAGGAGTAAACTATAATTTCTGTTCACACTGAGGAGAAAGTGATGGGATTAAAACTAAAGGTTTTGCTTAAATAAGAAGAGCAGCTGCCTACTAGCAAGACAGTCAGCACTTGAATAGTTTATTTGGGAGGTTGGGCAACCTCTGTTGTTTGAAGATTCTGTGAAAAGCTCAGATACCTATCAAGAATGATCTGTTAGATGTGGTCCAGCTTTGCAGAAGAATATTCACTAAGTGAGATCACAAAGTCTTTTCCAGCCTCATTTTTGTCAATATATATATCATGATCTATGATATATTATGTACATATCTATATTCAGAACTTCATGTATATGATGTGATAGATACAACTGCTTCTGTCCCCACATATACAACATACTAGACCAATGCATACTGATAGTTTACAGACATGGCCTGATGATTTATATTTAGATTTCTAATTTTTCACACTGTGGAATGAAAAGCTAATCAGGCTAATAATAATGAAGGCTGGCAAGTGCAGAGCAGATGCAGAGGTTCTGCTGAGGAGCTCATTCTTCCCTCTCAGCTCCACGAAAAGTCTGCAGATGGGCCACAAGGTGGCAGATGAGCTGCAAAGATTACAGATTAATAGCTACAAAATGAAAAATAAGATTGCAAATGACAAGTTAAAAAAAAAAAAAAAGCAAAGCAAAAATTAGGGATGGAGTCGTTGCTGCACTTTTGGGTGCTTTCCTAGAAATTCAGCAGTAATTCTCATTTTCATCACATAACAAAGTAAACCAAACACCCCCATCCCCATCGCCACAGGTTTGGGTTCTGATTATACTCAATGGTAACAAAATCAACTGCAGTAATTTTTTGGGCAAGCTCCTTGCCTTGGGCAGTATTCCAAGAAATGTACTGGTTTTGGCCTTTCATCAGTGTTTGGACTGAAACAGCTCAAGCACGAATTATTTTACATCTGATGGTTTGGAAGTGTATTGGATAAATTTCCTTGAGACTGGAGCATAGCAAATGCCCTGTGTGCTTGTGTTGGAACCCTCACCTGCTTGTTTCAATGCCTTTGTGCATCTGGTGTTTGTAGCAGAAGAGAGAGGAGTGATAAAACCTGGCAGTACCTGTTTCCTGCCGTTTGGAACTGGTGATCAGAAACAGTGGGCAGGGGATCCTGGCTCTGCTCTGTGGCTCATCCAGTGTCTGGTAGATCATTCTCTTTCTGCTGGGTCACCTGCTTATTATTTTTTCTGAACTACTGACAGTCTGCTCTGAACACTTGCAACCAATATGAAAAAAAAGTCCTCCTGAACTGCTATAATTTTCCTTCTGGGGTGGACTAAACGATGGGTATTGTCTGAATCGCTGCCCAGCTCAACAAACATGCAGCAGACAGGAAATAAGCTCTCATTAATTTCATTGTTCATTTCAAGAAGACTGAGTGGTCTTTCAGCTTTGTCTCTGAGGCTGATATGAGCTTGTTTGAGAGCCATTTGAAGCACAGATTAGCTCTCAGAGAGCCACAGCCCCTCACTAGCAGTAAAAAATCTAATTGGAGCAAAGATACTCTGATTGTTAATGGAAACATTAATAATGGTTCCATTGTTTCTGTAGTTTTAATTTTACTGAATAATTAAACAGAAATTTATTCTTTTTGTTTTGAAAGCTTTTCCAGCTTGTGTTTGTTATGTTGTTGTTGGTTTTTCTGTGCTTGATCTTACGTTTTCTATAAGAAGGGTATATACTGGAGTACTTTAAGAATGTAATAGATAAATGAATTTTCTGCCTGTGGTCTTATGTAAGGCTTTGCAACTATATGAGTGAATGTTTTGTTATAAATAATTCAGTCAATATTAATCAAAAATTCTTGTTTAATAATCACTTGGTTCCGTCTCTTCTGTTTGTTAGTTTTCTTATTATTAAAATAGTCTCTCACAAATTATAGGAATTCTCTGAGTATATCCCAGAGAGATCCAGTGACAGCCAGAGTAAGTGGCTGAAAAAAGATTCCTGTCAATGTTTTTTCAAAGGCTTATTGTATTTCTGTTACTTTTCTTAACTCATTGTTCTAAGAGCAAGAATGGCCAGATTTTCAGAGTGCAGAAGAGAAATGTTTGCAGCTTTATTGTTGGTTATGGTGGCATGATCAATCAAGACTATTTAATGATGAAAATAATCAGGATTCTGCAAAATCGACAATTTATATTTTCTCTGTTTCAATTCTTCAATTAGCTTCTACTACAAATTCAGCTTATAGTCAGAGAAGAAAGAAAAAAAAAATTATGAGATTGTGCTGGTTTTGGGTAGGATAGAGTTAATTCTACTCCTTATGGCTGGTACAGTTCTGCATTTTGAATTTAGAATGAGAATAATGCTGATAGCACACTGATGTTTTAGCTGTTGCTGAGCAGTGCTTACTTTAAATCAAGATCTTTTCAACTTTTCACACCAGAGAGGAGGCTCAGGGGGCACAAGAAGCTGGGAGGGGACACTGCCAGGACAGCTGACCCCAGCTGGCCAAAGGGATATTCCAGACCATATGGCATCACACTCAGTACATAAAGTGTGGGGAAAGCTGGCCAGGGGCTGCTGCTTGGGAATGGGCTGGGCATGGGTTGGTGGGTGAAGAGCAATTGCATTGTGCATCTCTGGTTTTGTATGTTACAATTATTTTATTTTTGTTATTAATTATTATTTTCAATTCTTTTCCTGTCCTATTAAACTGTCTTTATCTCAACTCAAGAACTTTACTTTTTTCCCCAATTCTGTCTCCCATCCCACTGTGTGAGTGAAGGAGACAGTGCCTGTGTGGTGTTTAACCATGACAGACTTTTCTGGAATCACTAAGCTGAGCAACAGGAACGGTAAATTCCTAATTTCGTGGTGATGTGAACATCCACCACTTTGGCTGGGTTTGGAGGAGCCAGAGGCATTCAGGGACTCTCAGGTGTGGGCACAAGTCCTGGAAGCATTAGCAGAAGGGTGTAATGGCTCCTTGCTAGGACTGGCACAGCTGATTTTCTGATTTGGAAGCACCGATTTTCTCTAAGCTGTAGCACTTACACTTAATGAGACAAAATAATTTGATACAGGTAGCATTCCTTCACTCTTCTCCTTTGCATTTCCTGATTTGTCTTGGTTGGTTACTTCTGTCCCTAAGCAGTGCTTCCAACAAAGCCTCATCACTGCAAAGGATGTGTTTTTCATAATTATCACAAACTTTATACACATCAAGTGTTCTTTTTTAATCAGCTCTTTTGGTATTCCTGTTCAAAAAATGAACCCACTAGGGTTTGCTATTTAATAAACCCTTTTCTTAGGGGAGGGTTACATATGTTATTATCTGTATTGAAAAAATTGGAGTATTTAAAAGTTTGAGCAGGGAGGAAATGGCAGTTGAGAAGTTATGAGGAAGGCATAGTTTGTGAAGCCTGCTGGACATTTTCAGTCTTTTAAATTGTGTTTCAAGTTTTGTCTGATATCCTGAATAAAGTCAATGTTCTTTTGGAAAAACTCAAACAGCAAGACTTTGTGCACAAGTGTTTCTTGCATAGATGACTACAGCTGAATTCATCATCCTTGGCTTCCTTTACAGGCACCAGAGTCAAAACATGGGACTCATAGAGTGTTATTCTACTCATCAAAAATAATTTAAATTAATTGCATCCTTGAATCATCTAATTCTTCCTGATGACCATAGAGACACTCAGGTATTAGTTTGGCAGCTGACATCCTTTCCGTGGATGCTTAAAGTGAGATGAAATCCCACCCACAGAGACTTTGTGAGGTAAAGCAGGAGGACTTTGGATAATATGGCACTGTAAGATCTGAAGTGGTGTAAAGTGAATTCACTGCATGAGTCAGTGATGCTGTTGTCGAGGTGTGTGGAACAGCTAAATCAACATAGTTATAACAGAATCTGATGTTTTGCATGTTTTTAGTTACAAAACCACTATTATCTATACTATTATACCATAGCTACAATAGTAATAATATAATTAGGAATTATTACACGATGATGTATTTCCTAGGTCAGGAAAAGGAGGAGAAGTTGTCTCTGGAAAACTGAACAGAAATCATTACTCACTTAGAAGTCTATGTCCTTTCTATATGGATTAAGTTTAAACATAATGTTTATAATTTAAAATGGGCACTTAATGAGTTTTTGCTCAGAGTCCTATCTGGGGGATGTCAAGTATTTCATATACTTGTTACAAAATGCTGATATGAGAACTTTAGGAGTGGAGAAGCTCTGGCTTTGTGATAGCTGTGGCTGAACATTGTCCCCATTTTATAACTTACTGTATGTGAGTTGCACATCAGAATAAATGGATATAGTACCTTGAGGGGAAGTTTTTTTCTGCCATTATAGGCCTGAATGTATGTGAAGATCTGTTTTGCTGATGGACAGTGAGATGGGGTGGAGAGAACACCAGAAGATGGGGTTGGCAGACATGGTTCTTGACAGTCTTAGTAGAAGACGTCCTGAAAATGAGGTTATTGCTACATCAAGGTAGCATTTGCATTCCTACATCTGCTTGCTTAGAAATGAAAGCTTGAGTGTAGGAATCTGTGAAAGGAATGGGAAATGTTGCAAGAGACACTTAGTAAAAGGCAAGGTGGAGGTGATGATGGGCTGGGAATATGTTCCCACTGATCCTGGCAACCTGTACGAGTCAGAATCTATCATTAGAAAGAACGTCTTGCCTCAAACTCCCATTTATCTTTCATGTAAGGAGCCTGCAGGAGAATACTCATGGTATGTTGCAGCAGATGAAAGACTGCCAAAGTTGATTAGATGGAGTCAGCTTTCTCCATATAGTTTTTGTTGGAGTTCTGAGATTAATTTTATGTCCTTTGATATTGTTTCTGTCTCTTCCAGTGACAGACAATACAAGGGAGGGTGTTTTCAGAGATGTAGGGTATGAATACTTTTTCTTTACTATCCCCTTTCTGAAGAGTTCCTCCTTGCAGTCAATAATTTTTCACCCAGGTATGAGCTGGAAAAGCTCTGCATGAGTCATTGTTGTACAATGCTGATAAGATGCTATCAACAGCTGAAGCAGTGGCATATTGGTTTTTCTTTCTCACATCCCACACTTCAGATAAAAGATACATGCCGGTTGACAACATGTCCATTTGGTGGAAATGTTCTTATATAAATTTTTATTATTTGTTTGATTTTTTTTTTTTATTATCATTATAGCCAATCCTTTTGCCAAAACCTCCTCAGACCAATGTTTACCATACAGGAAATATAGACCAGCAGTGGCAATATTCTTCCCCCTAGTGCACCTGGCCACTCTTCAAAATGCAGCACTGCCACTTGGAATTGACTGTTACAACAGGAGTTTTCCTCTGGACTGGATGAAGATGCTGGGAGACAGATTCAGGTGCTTTGCTTCCAGCTGTTTGGCACTGGCACAATGCCCATGTGACACAAACCAGTTCATGTGCACATTGCCAGGTGCTCTCATGTTCCAAAGTAATTTACTGGGAATGGTCAAATCTGCCCAGGAATCTTGTGAGATTCTGGGAGATATTGGTCAAAGCTGCTCTTGGAAGCCCTCTGTGTACCAGGACTGACAGCATTTCAAAGTCTGGGGGCATTGCCTGGCATATTTCAGTTTAATAGTAGAGATACAGCTTCTGCAATAACCAGAGTTACGTATATTTTGATATCACAAACACCAGCACTCAGAAAGCTATCTCTATCAGCAAACTTAGAGTTATGTGTCAGTTATACATACTGTCAGTAAAAACCTGGGTTTATAGTCCTTGAAGCCGAGGATTAGAGGAAGAATTCATGATTCAAGAATTCAGAAACTAAATTGTTCTATTAGATATTATTCCTTTTTGACAAATACCTCTAAAAGCCAGAGTTCATATTGTTCCACAGCTGTCTGCATACACAGATACAGATGCCTCCCTTCAAACATTCTGGCTATTGGTAGGAAGTGAATCCATGACTTTGTGGCTAGTGGTGGGAAGTGAATCCTTGACCTTCAATATCAAAAGAATAAGATGTGAGCCAAAAGAGCAAACCTTTTAGCTGTAAGAAATCATTGGACTATTACAGACACGGGGCTTGCTCTTAGATGAAGACATGATTATACACTAAGCCAGTGTATTATTACACTTTCATTTTCTCTACTGAAAGGTCTATTACCCTCTCTGTAGCATGATCTAATATCTGTTGAAGTCAGTGTGAGCTTTTCATTGAGTTTAATCGGCTCTGATTCATGATCTAAATGTGTGAGTCTGTTCATACCAGCTAGAATTAAACAGGGTATAAGAAGTGTGAAGAGGTAATCTTTAAATATCTATGTATTTATCTCTATAGCTGCCTCTCTATGTACATCTGTTTTCCATGTAAACACTTAGACATAACCGAATATCTGTCTGAAGATGGTAACTTAATGTGTGAAGGAATCCAGTCTAGATTTAATCAAGTGGTTGCAAAGGGCAACTTAGGTAAAGCTGATAGAAATAAAAAGGAGATTTGTGAGTGGAGGGAAAAGAGAAGGTAGGAATTCCCATGAGTAACCTTCCCAAAGAAGGGAAACTGAGATGCAGTTTCATGGTGGACAGTTTTACTTCTGCTGCTCTGAAAAACTCAGCTACCCTAGATCTGATAAACACATTCTCTTAGAACAGGTGTTTTATAAGCAGATTTTTTTTTTATCATCAGCATATACTTGTTTTGTTTGAGATTCATCTTCTACTGTTTCTTTCTCTGTCACTGCTATCAATACGTTTTGAGGTTTTTTCCTCTGAGTATTTTCCACGGATATTTTGGTCACTGTCATTAAGGGCTGGCTCTCTGAAGGCAGAGTGGGTTCAACCCAAATCCATCAGCAAGGATTCAGTCCTCTGAGGCTGTGCAAATAATATGTAAAATAGTCCCGTATTTTTAATCCTGAAGCATGTGAAATAGGCCCTAAAGTCTGAATATTTAATTATTTGAAATTGTTTCTGGAGGAAAATGCTCTGATAAGGACAAGACTGGGGCTTTAAGGCAGTTTTAATTCACAGGAAAGGACTCAGTCATCTTCAAGTACTTGACGTGAATCTGTTAATTCTTCTTTTACTACTGTGTACATGAATGACCACACTGGTCAACCCAAAAGTTTGTCTAGCAGTTCATCCTGTGGCTGATATTCAGTAGGTGCTGATATTCAGGAAATGTTTAGGAGACCAACATAAATTGTACATAGAACTGCCCTGCAGTGTGTAGCCCTCATCTTCTCTTAGTCAACAGTTCAGCACCTTTCTGAGCTGTAGTTTCATGAGTACTGTTATGTTTAACACCCACTCTCAGTCCTCCCCTCTGGTGTTGTAGTAAATTTTCCAGCAGAATAGGGGATTTCCTAGTGTATTTCTTTCTTGAGAACTCCAGCTCATTTTAATGGCAATTCATTCACAAGCAACTAAGCTAGACTCCAACTGTACATGCTGCAGATCTGCCCACACCTCACACCTCTCGTTTCACCAACTGCTACAACTGCACAACTACAAATCTTCATTGTGACAGCCAAAATTTCCACCAGTGAGAACCACCTCTGTTGGAAAGCAGGCAAGGATATTATCCTGCAAATTGTGGTTGATTGCCATAAGGAGTCCATCCAAATGGAACTGCAGTTGCTCGGCTACAGCAGTAGATGGATCACTTTAAATCTATAGTATAGACAAGTGTAGACTATAAATCAGTAAAAATTCTCAGTAGACAAGCTATTCCAGCCACAATTATTTATTGTGGTGGCAATTAATATACAGTTGATGTGTGCATGTAAAAGGTGACAGGATACAACAATTCGGAGAGCATTACATGGGATATGGCTGTGGGCTGCAGACTGCTGGGAGAAAATTCTGCTTTGCATCAAACTCAGGGAGAGACTAACACCACTCAGATCTTCCACAGTTTGTCACTGCCAATACAGAAATCACCTGGCTTATATTATGCTCTCTATAAACAAAGGAAAACTATCATAAATCAGCCACTAACTTTTTAAATAAAAAATATATATTTTAGCAATAACACAGTGCTGACAATTTCAAACTCTCTGAAGGGCTCACAGAGACCTGCATTCAAACCCCTTGGCAGAGAGAAGAAATAACCTAAGGATTTGGGGCCAGGCTTTCTGAATTTCCCTATCTCCCCCTTTATCTTCCAGTCAACAGCCATCAACATCAATTACAGTGCATACTGCAGGAAATGAGAATGCTTTTCATACTCTATTATAGGTCTATAAATCACATTTTGATTCCCTGAACCTAGAAACTCAAAAGGGAGGCTGAATCGTGTGTTAGGTAGCAAGAAGGCAGGTGTAGAAAGGGGAACACTGTGGCTTGTGTCTCCTCTAGCTTCTCCTGCCAGAGGATGGGAGTGGCCATGGCACAAAGCCAGAAACCTTCCCCCTGAGCGTCCCCGTGTTTGTAGAGGTCCTGCCAGAAAACACATTTTGAGGGTGTGGCTCTATCCCACTACTTCCCTCTTTACCATCCTTCTCCTGTCTCATGACTCTTCACCACTCGGTCCGAAGAGGCAGAGGAGCAGAAAGCAGTGAGAGGAGGCTGGCAGACACACTGTCTGGAGGTCTAGGACATGCTTGTGTGAAACAAACTGTGTGCTTTTTGGGCACCCTGAGCTGTAGGATGTGTCTGTGCTCTGGACTTGTTGATCCTAGATGTCTTTTTCAAACGAAATGATTCCGTGATTCTCTGTAGCATGTTCTGCTTGCCCCACATACAGCTAGAATAGCTTGGATTGTGACACGGCCAACACCAAATCTGTGGATGAACATTGTTCTTTTGAGAATAGGGTAAAGTTTCTATGCAGAGAACTAACTTATTAATTAAACTTTCTCCTGTAACAATATGACAGCCCTAGGGAGCTGGTTCAGACAGGAAATGAGGATAAAAAGGAAGGAGATATAATTCAGGGCAACAGTAATTTTTTTTGACATTACCATTTTGATGCACTTAGCAGGGGTGGGCAGGTTGTCTGATCAAATTTACATTTGACCTAATGACCTCAGTCTACCTTAATATCAGTGGAGACAAGCAGGCACTGCAGAGGCATGACTCACCTCCTGAAAGCAGACATCTGAGTCAAGAGAAGCCCCCAGAAGTGCCTCTTTCTTTCCATTCATTATATAGGTCAGATATAAGTGCTCACATTACAGATGTATAAAGATGGGGGTCCTGGAGACACTGCAGAAAAGCACTTTCTACCTGTCCATCTACCAAATAGAAAAATAAGTCAATCAATTACATGATTAAATCTTTTGGGCAGGAAATGTCTTCCTGACATGCTGGTGCAGGTAAAAGTCTTGAAATAGCAGTAAAGGCAATAAGAAATATCAGAAGAGCAATAATAATCATGTGTGTGTCTTATTTTATAGGGTGGAAACTCAAGCACTACACTGAGATCTGTCATGGGATCTATGAAATATGAGTGACATTAAAAGAAAGTTTAAAAAAAAGGGTAATTTGGTAACCTCATAACTATTCTGGGTTCAATTAGTTTTTATCATTTTAGAGGATTAGGTTTCCACATAAACTTTTATTGGCTACAACATCTTTATTACTTGAATCAAATAGGGTCTAGTTTTCTGGATCTTGTTTTGATCTTCCAGAGATACTTAATTTTATTAGATTGTTTGATCTTGCCTAAGTGCAGCTGTTAATCAGTCCCTTTCTACATCCTCCTTTCTTCCTCTGCCTTTTCTGGTAAATTATTTCTGCCATTAAGACCAAAATCTGCTAGTCTCAGTAAAATTCATCTTGCCCATTGCTATAATAGGATAACTTAACATGATTTCCAGAAACCCAGATGCCTTTAAAAAGGGTGTCTAGCACGTGGATCAAGGAAGATCTTGGTTGTTTTGGGCAGCCTTGTTTGGCTTGCCTCTGTGTGTTGTTCAATATTCACTGGTCATTAGCACCACACAAAATTTGCACTGGATTTCTGAGAATTTAGGTCTCACATATATAAAAATAACAGACTATCACATTTTTTTCTTACATTGCACTTAAATATATATAAATGCTGTCAACAAGGACAGTTGTGAAATATCTTCTATTTCTATTTCTGCTCATATATGGATTTTTTCTGAGTTAACCTAGTCTCAATCTTCTTGAATCTCAAAGATCTTTGAAATGCTTTTTTTCCTGTCTTTTTAATGCAAAAATAAAAATAGCCTGCTGAAAAAAAGAGCACAGGTATTTGTTCTCTATAAATAGAAAGTTGTTTTGTTGTTTTCCAGATTGCTAGCTATCCAATGCTACACAGTACAGAAATATATTGCCAATTTATGCAGAAAATCAAGAAACACAAATTAGCAAGAAGGATCAAAAGGAAACTGATGTTGGACTGATCTGTTCTTTCAGCATCTACAGTCCAGTCTTACATAAGTCTTAATTTATTTTTACACTACTCAGGGTATAAAAAGTTAAAAATGGAGTTAAATTAGCCATTACATGTCTCTATGGCACACTATGTGCATGTACAGTTTCTAAGAAAACACCAGTGTTCAGTATACACAAAGAGACTGAAAGGTAGAGTTGAGAGTCTGCTGTTCCAAACTGGATTAGATTCAAAGGAGATAATGAGGTGATAGGAAGGATGTTCTGAAGTTGTTTATTTTATATTTTTTGTGGACTTCTAAGGACCCCCAAAGGGCATTGTTAGTGGCAAGCCAATCAGTCCACATCATCATCTGATTATAATTTTGTTCTTTGCATCAGTGAATTCCATAAGTGATTGCAAATATGTAATGGGTTCAAGAGCTGCTGTAATTTGTGGGGGCTCTTTGTGTGTTTTTTTTCCCTTTCTTTTCTGTTCACTTTTGTTTTGTTGTTTTTCTCTCATATGATGTATTTTCAGCAGACGGGATGTAAATAGACAGATTTCCTAGCATGTTCCCTCAAATAAATCAGAGTTTTTCTCTATCACCTCTGTGTTGGCCTCTGGAGGGTGCTGAAATCCGCTTTGTACACCTGGCCATTTCTGTGCCTTATTTGTGGAGCGTTGAGTTAAGCCAAGTAACATTAACTGAGTTCACCAGCAACACCCATCCTCTTAATTTGGTCCATTCACTGCTGTGCACTCTTGGGCCCACTGTGTGTCTGGGACAGCAATTTTCCCTTGATTTTGGTTGTTTGCACCACCTTGACTTCTGGGATGGCAGAAGTGATGCTCAGCTGCGGTGACCCAGCAGGGTGTGCTCCTCTCTCAGCACTCTGGTGAGTAAATGAACAAGAGTGTCTGTCTCTTGCAGACTGTTCATCAGCCCATGGGCTCTTGCAGTCCCTCTGTCATATGGTTTGTGCACATAATGTACTCTTTGCAGCTAAGAATTGGGTCTGGAAGGAGGAATTGCTGCAGCAGCTCAGTGACATTTCTTCTGTAGCTGTATTTTTCTTGTCCTTACCACTTCATTCCCCTCCAGAAGTTTAACAGACTTTGAGCAGGACTTTGAGTTAGAAAACCTCAGTTGTGCAAAATGCAGTTTAACAAAGTCCCTACAGTACAGAAACAACAGTAACAGTAGATGATAATTAGAGCTATTGGAGCCTGATTGTTAATTGGGTTGTTACAAATGAGACACATGGATCATTAAAAGGACATCAAACATGGTGGCTTGCAGTAGGGACAGCAGGCTTTGGCAAAGACAAATTGTTCGTTAAGGCCATATGATGACTTTAAGTGGCGGTTGTTAACACCAAATTTCACTCTAATGGGATGCTCTTTGGTGCCTGGCTAATTTCCCTTCTTATCTTCTTGTGCTTCTTTAATGGGCTTTTTCTTCCCTGTGTGTTGTCTTTGGCTTTGTCACTGTCAGCTGTGCCCACTGGCCCTGACAGTCTCCTGACAGGTTTTCTGTTTGCCTGTTTGTTTGTGCAGCCATTTCTTAACTAAGTCACTGATGTACACCAGACACATCAGTCCTTTTTAGCCTGGTGGGACCACTCCAGTGCACATGAGAGTCTCCTATTCCTCTTTATTATCCTGCTCCTTTCTCCTTTGTGTTTCACTGTGGTTACCAGTACAGCCACAGTGCCATACTTAGAAATACCCAAACTGTTTTTCTTATTAACCCAGCCTAGATCAGAAGGAAATCCCACCAACATGACAGGGTATAATATCAGCATAAACAGAATCAGGAGCAAGGCCTCAGTAAGGAGATCCTCCACATATGCCAAGGTGATAGCATAGTGCTCTGAGAGAAAGTTGGTTCTAGGGAAACCTTTCTGCTAGAATATCTTAAGTGTTTTAGATTAACGTCAAGATGGACTTTTGTTTTTCTGGTATTTAATTTTCAGGGGAGTTCTGCACTCAGCAGCATTTGGCACTAGGCACTAACGGCAGTGCCTGAGCAAACACCAGCTGCATCCCTCCGTGTGCCCTGAGGTCCTGCCTCCCTCTTTCCCACATCCATGCCCTATTCCAGGTGCTGGCTCTTGTCTGCAGCTCCTTGTGGATGCTTTTGTCACCTCAAAGGGGGAGGTCAGTTGCCTCTTGCAAATTCAGACCTTGTCCCACAACCCTAAACTCAGTTTGGGATGTAGCCATGACATGAACCCTTGCTTAGGGTCTTGGAAATCCCAGTCTGACTGTTTTTCCCAGATCTTGCTGGCCATGTATTGACAACAAGAGCCTTCAACTACTTCTTCTTCAGACCAACTCATATGGCTTTGTCTGGTCCTGCAGCTCAGTGCAACGCTGGATTTAGCACATTCCACCATTCAGAGCCTCCTGGTGCTTGGTTTTACTTTTGCTGAGAGGGTATATGGAGGAGTCCATGTCCCCCAAGATCCAATTCCTGCAGATACAGTTCCTCTGTGTATATATGACCAATTTTTTATACATTATGTAGCAATGGGAAAATCACCCCAATAGTTCTCATTAAGGATCTCTTGTGCCTAATTTTATTGCTTAACTGCTTCATCTATACTCCTAGCACACCAGCCAGCTCCAGTCTTTAGCAAGACCAAGTGTTCAATTCATGCCATCTATCTTTAAATGCTGTATTTGAACATTTTTCCAGTCTATTCATGCTCCTCCATTCAAATATCACACACTGGTGTTTTGTGCACACCTTCCTTGGTTCTCTGATGGACATCAGGCGATCTGTTCATTAGTCCTGTATTTAAGTGTTTTTTAGTCACACTCTCAAGCTTTCCATCCCTTCAGTTGCATAGATACTTTTATTGAATTTCCCTTTTTTCCCCCAGGCCTTTCCAGCATTTTTTAGCCCTTGCTTGAAGAGAGGAAGCCTCAAAAAATTTCTAAGGGTGTAGGGCTGACCAAGTAAAGGGTTAAGAGGGGAGGGATGCCCTATTCCAGCTTTGTCCCAAATAAGTGAGGGAGTACCTGAAGGTGTCTACAAGAAAGCTGGAGAAGGACGTTTCACAAGGGCATGTAGTGATGGAACAATGGGGAATGGCTTTAAATGGGCAGAGAGTAGGTTTAGACAAGGAAGAAATTCTTCATTGTGAGGCATTGGAACAGGTTGCCCTGAGAAATTTTGGATGTCCCATCTCTGGAAGTGTCCAAGGCCAGACTGGACGGGGCCATGAGCAACCTGGTCTAGCACTGGAAGGTGTCCCTGCAAAGACAGGGGGGTTGAAACTAGGTGATCTTTAAGGTCTCTTCCAACCCAGGTCCCTTTAGGATTCTATTCCATGACTTCTGGGGCTCATGGCAAGGTGCTTCCTAGGTGATTCACCTTTGATCAGTAGTTTATGTTGTATTCTTACATCCAGTGGGATCTGGCTGTGTGCAGCCGTGCCTGGATGTGACCTTGTGCACACCCAGTGCAGGGAGCTTTATGAACTGACCAAATGCTCACGTGCTTGTGCAATCCATATAAAGCAAAGTAACCAGGTACTGCTCTGGGGAACGGGGCTGCCAGCTTGGCATGCATCTCTGCTTGAAGAATCAGACTGAATAAATTCCTGCAGATACCCTGCCAGTCAGCTGCCTCAGCTGTGTGGTTCTGAGGGGTCTGAGGTCACTGGTGTCCTTCACAGACAAACCCACAGCAGACACATGGTGTGATAACGACATCCATCTCTACACAGGCCTTGATTCTGCTGCGGATTTTGTCAGGAGAAGTGTTTTCCCATGAGGAAACCCTCTGACATAAGGATTCCCCAGGCTGGCCAAGGCCATCTGCAGACAGGTATTTGTACCATGGTGACCTGTTCTTTATGGGGATAGAAATCACTTTGATAACAAACTTATTTTCAATAAAGACAAAGTGATACTTCTCTCCTGTTGGTAAGACTAATACATCATGTGTGTTCTAAACACTGTCTCCTAAGCTGTCTGGCTCGAATTTTGAGTAGTGCAAATGGTATTTTTTTCTTCTTCCTGCTTACAATACTCTTCAGTTGAAGAAATAGCTTTTCACAGGAGAGATCACACTTTGCAATGCTTTAATCTTTGTAAACATGGAAATCTGATCTTTATAATCACTTCCAATTATTTCTTACAGCAGACCATTCTAACCCTAAGAGGTTATTGATATAATTGTGTGTGCTCCTTGTTAGGCAAATGATATCCTGTAAAGTGTCTTGAGCAAAATGAACGGCTCCATTTTTTATTGATCTGTTTGGCTCATGCAATTGATTTACCTCTCAGTACTGATTGGCTGATGATACTCACAGTAAGAACTGATAAATAAATCCTTTTCTCGTGCAAAGCATCACAAAAGAAATTGCCCACTGAAATCTTTCTCTTTTCAGTAGGTATTTAACTGATGCAGAGAGGAGATTTGTCACAATGAATAAAAACTAAGGGTTGCTTTTTTTTCATATATAATGGAAGTAGATACTTCCTGACAATTGAATCTGGTTTTTCTTGTCACAGACAGATTGTTCCCTATGGAAAATACCCTTCTCCCTAAAACATCCTTCCCTTGTGATTTTAATTAATCATCAAGTTCAGCAAACCAGTCAGAGAATGAAAGATGGGCAATGGATATGTAATGATACAGGATGTGAAACTTCCCTTTTCTGTGATGCTACCAGCAGTACCTTGGTGTCACCCAGCCAGGAGTCCAGTATGGGACATTTCTAAACTGATCCTTACCCCCACTGAAAGGGATCTACCAGCTTGGAGATGCAAAGGCAAAGCTTCTTTAAGACATTGGAGAACCACTTGCTCTTTCTTTTTCCTCTCTAATCCTTTAATCTCTAATCATCTTCAGGATCATCTTTTAAATGCTGAAGATATCAAATGCATACAGATAAATTCAAAGTTTTTCCAAAAGAGTCAAAGCCTTAAAAACACAAAATCAAAGCCTGGGGTATCATTGTGCAACATGGGTTCAGTTGCAAAATGTGCTTGGATCCACTGGCCTGTGCCAGTCCTGTTTTGGGGAACAGAAAGGGTCTGGAGACCATTGCCTTGTGAGCATTTTAACTCTCTGGTCCCAAGTAGCAGGCTTGGATAAGATGTTGACAATTTCTACCACCTCCAAACGTGAAAAAAAGGTGTTTGTGTTCACTACTCAAGCTGTTGGCCGTTTTTCCACCTGTACAGAATCACAGGGAGTCAGAATTCCAGAACTAAAGTATTTGGTACCATTGACATGTGATTTTAAGGGGTGTTACTGGAAATCAAGAGAGAATTATGCTGTCCATAGAAACACACTAGGAGAATCAGAACCTCAAATCACCTTCCTCATGCTGAAGTTAACACTATGACACCTTTTTTGCAGGAGCAGGACATGAGAAATCTGCTTCTACAAGAGCTGCTAAAGGTCGGAAATGATGAGATAATCAGAATTGGACCCTTTGATTTTTTCTGCTGTTCTGTTCTAACCTTCTAACCTGCTGCTTCTTTACATTAGAAAATGCAGAGCAATATTAATTTCTCTCACACAGACCACATGCTCTTATTAAACAGACTCCTGCACCTGGCTCGTGGCTCCTCTAGAGCTCCTTTGCATATCCCACTCTCTAATTGCCAGCCACACTGACCTTCAAGTGCTTTGTGCAAAATGCTGGAGAATGACCAAGAGCAGTATTTTAATAGCTTCACTAGCATGTTAAAATGTGGGGGGGAAAAAAATCTACTTTATTGTGTGGAACAGCTGGTACTCATTTCAATAGGATTTACTGAAAAACTTTTTTGCTTCTGGGTTTAGGATGACTCATAATTGATCCCAAGAGGATAGCTCAACTAATCTCTGAACAAAACATAATTATGATAAGTATTTTGGAAAATTTAATTATTCTGCCCTTGGGAACCTACAGCCTTTAGAAGAGATCTGCTTCTTACCACATTTATTTGGAATAGTGATTTGTAAAGGGACAAATAACATTTAACTCCCATCATAAAACAACCTTAATTTCGGTCTCATGAAAAAATTAATCAAGGCACATACACTTTACTCCGAATGGCATCGGTGTGTGGGCCAAGACCTGGGTCCTCAAAGGCATACAACTGTCCAGATAGGAATTAGCCATCTAATACTCGGTGATTTTGATGGAATTATTTACTTAGCAGCCATTGTGGGTCTGAGAGTAAATCCTAGTGGGGAACTGGGTACCAGCTGGCATGTGTGATGCTGCATAAATGCTGATGTTGCACAGCAGTGACTGAGATGCTGAGAGAGCAGCTCTGACACCGTTGGCTGATAAATGTGGGAGACCATGGTTTGGGCAGCAGAGGCAGAATGCAGAGCAATGTCAATGCCATCAGGCAGAGAAAGGTGAAGAGTTTCACACAAGGGCAGTAAAAACCCCACTGTTTCAAGCATTAGAAGAATTTTCCATGATTCACTATTTTGCTGTTGGTCAAGTGGATTCATAATCATCCTCTGAATGGCATCATTTTTTGTGGGTTCAGACTTTCTCTTGAGCATCTGGCAAAAGTTTATCGAGGCAAAGATCAGAGCTGAGGGGTTACCCATTAAATTAATAGCAAATTTTTCGCAGCCGGGTAACATCTGGATTTTGGTTTCCACAGCTCCTGTTGGAGATGTGGTCTCACCAACAAAAATTTCATTTTTCCAGTGAATGGTGTCTAGAACAATATATTCCTGATTTGTTTTAAGAGGGAGCTCTCAGAGTTAAATATACCTTCCACACCTAGACTCCAGGAAAGACAGTATAGAAATGTTTTAAGTGAAAAAGACTTGATACAAGAAAAATCTTTAAAAATAAAAGAACCCCCACCAACCAAATCCCATAACCAACCAAACCACAAAACAAAACAGAACAACAGCAAGGGGGAAATAAAGATAGTTTCTTCTGACTTTGAATGAGCATTCATTCTTTCTATCCGTGACAAAACAGTCAAAATAATTGAAATAATCTATCTTGATGTCCCACAAAAAGAATGTCTCCTTCATTTAAACAGTGTAAATATATTTTTGCTGGCAGGAAGAAATATAAGTCTAGACCATATTCTAAATTCCCCAAGATAGCCATAACAGGACCCTGAAGCTAAACAAGTGCTCACACTTACCAAATCCATTTTCACTACATACCTGGCAGAGTAATGCTTGAGAATGGAAACAGGTTGGTGGGTATCAGTTTATGCCGAATACTGAGAAGTGTGGATTTAAATGTTGTATCACTAATTTCCACCACACAAAACTTCAGGGGCTTCTATAAGTGATAACACTGACACCAAAAAACTGTGGAGTCAAACTTGGATCCATTTACATCACTGGTGCAGTAGGGATGGTGTGTGTGAGGCATCAGCTGCCACCTGCACACTGATGTCAGATCCAGTTAGTGGCTGCAGAGGTGGGAAGGGACAGTTTGGAGCCAGATGTAGGAACCTGCCCTCTCTCACAGACACAAAGTGCACTGGTGCTCCTAGGACAGACTTTGTCATCATCTGGAGGGTGGAGATGGAGACACCCTCCAAAGAAACAGGCAGCACTTCTGAATCCATAAAACGTGGAGCCAACCCTCATGGATTCACTCAGTCCCAGGTCTGGGCAAAGCTGCAACTGTGTGCATGTGAAAGGCCCTGCAGTATCTATCAGCTGTGGTGCTGTTTGGGGAGCAGTTGTCCCAAGGGGTTTGCTCAGTGAATGCCACTGCTCAGGGCATTTTAGAAGTGGTTCAGTAGTAAGGTGTGTTTGTGTAATCTGTAGGTGTGACTTTTATTTTGTTTTGGTGTTACTGTGCTTTACTGGGGGGGGGGGCCTTTAACTTCAAGAGGCTCCAGTAAGTACTGCTTGCTGTGTTTTGGACAATTCACATTATCAGTACTCTGGAGAGCTGGAGAAAGCGTCTTGCAAAATAGAAATGCATGGGTTGGTGTTCACAGACCTCTCAGTCAATCTATTTGTCTTGCAAATAAAAGAATCATTTATTAATTTCTGCCAAATATCAAGTTCAAATTCATACTCAAATCTGGAAGTCAGGCTGGAGACCCCTTCAACTTCAGCATCACTAGTAATAGGAGTTCTTTGGGTGAAGATGCCCCTGTGCAAATCTGTTAAACTTTAGCTGAACTGTAGGATTTCTGCAGCTGGGCTCTGTGTATTGTTTGCAGACAATGCAGTTATACAATACAAAATGTACATTCATATCTGTGACTTCTACTTTTGATGTGCAAGATGATCTTTATTGATGAGCCACGTTTTTCCCCTGATGTTTATATTCTTCATTGTTTATGAGCATTTCAAACAGCTCCCTTTCTTTCTCCATCTTTTCTGGGGCTTTTTATTGACACTAATGCGTGGCAGTTGTTTAAATGAATAATTGAGTAGGTTCAGGCTTACATATTGATTAATTGTTAAGGAGTCTGGGTTCAAAGTGGGTGACTATACAAAGGGCTGGCACATGTGAGAAGGGAAATACCAGGAAGGAAAAGACCATATTTATTGTGTGGTTTTATCGTAAATTACTAAAAAGCTTTAAAAAATAATACTATAAGTTTTTCAGCTCCAGATCTGATCTTGTTGTAAGAAGAGAATATAATTTTCCACATTGCACTGCTGTAAAGAATGTGTGACCAGCTCATGCCTACTGGCAGAGAGGCAAAGAGAATCCAACCACCACATCCAGATGTTCTTGCCAGACCACAGTGTTGTCTGATTGTACTTGAATGCTGGTTGGTGTTTGAAATCCAGATCCATTTCCCAAACTGTACATTCCTCACCAGCCAGATTACGGTTCCCCCAAATGATCAAACCATGAATGATTCCTAATATCCATCCATGTGAAAGCTTGGAGTCTTTGAATTTATGGTGCAGTTACGTGGTCCTATTGGCAAATCCTCAGCTGAAACAAACTGCTCTGTTGAAATCAGGAAAGTCACAGTGGTTTAGAACAAAACTGGAATAAATTTGCTTAGCAGAAGCAGTTAATGGATGACAGAAATTTCCTGTAGGGTACCACAGCCCAATGGGTCACTGATTTTAGGAAGCAGCAGAAATTCTCAATTGCAGATCTCCCCTGCTATCTCCTACATCTCCATTTCTTGCATCAGCAGGTGGCAGCTGTGTGACAAGGGCAGTTACACTTCTGAAATCAGCTGAGTTGGTTTAGATTTACTATGGCAAAAGTGGGATCAGAATTTGGTTTCCTCTTTTTATACTTAGAAACATGTCAGTGTTTGTTAGGTCTCTGCCTAGATGGAGACCGGCCAGGGAGAGCTGAGTTTAAGAAAGAGATAAAACCAATTCTATCAGCAAGAAGGAAGAAAAAGCAACCCTTCTACTTGCTGATCCATACAAAAAAGCCCATTTTTCTTTCACAAAAAAACCCAAGGAAGTGATTTTTCATTCTGGATGAAACTGCAGAAACGACATGAAAAGTGCTTTTCCCAAGGATTTTTCTCCAAGGCAGATGCACCTTGCATCCCAACGACGACAGAGGGCTGGTGTGCTGTGCAGTCCCTGAGCTCCAGAGGAGGATGGGGTGTATCAGTCCTGAATTACAAGTGAACAAGCCATGTCCTCCTGCTGCATTCAGTTCAGGGTGGTCAGTCTGTCCATCAGTCTCAGCGATGGTGCTGCTGCCCATCATCAGGATGTGTCAGCACTTGCCGTGCAAAATTCACTGGCAATAGCAGTTTTTGACTGTCCCATTATCATTCATTTCACTATCAGGCTGCAGAACCCATGTGGCTGAGAGACTCAGAGAGAGAATTAAAGAAGCCCTTTCTGTGTGAAATCAGCAGGAAATCTCTGAAGTAGTTGTCTGTTTTGGTGTATCTGGTGTGCCAACCTGGACATTCTGTCTCTGGTGGCATCAATTTATTATATCAAGAGCTGTGGTGTCACTATCAGAAGCTCCAGATGTTTCTGTGCCTGCATGTGGAAAGTCAAAGCAAGGAGGGGGTTCTGGATTTGGCTCCTTTTTGTTACATATTTTTGGTGGAAGTGGTGATCTGAGGCAAGCATGAATTTTGAGAGGAAAAGTAAAGTTGCAGAGACCAGAGCTCTAGAGATTTCTACCTCTCAGCATGGAGTAATACATTTCCACAAGCCAGCACATTGGCTTCTAAGAGAGGGGAACAAACAGGACTGCAAGGATTCATTTTTCTCCCTGAAAGCAGTGTTTGCTGCTTTGTAGGCAGGTTTGTAACCCTGCACAACAGGCTTTATTCCTCACTTGGCTAGTCCACGACTGGTGTCAATGCCTTCCTTGCTGTAGCTTTGTGCTCCATTCCATGAAAGATTGGCACTGCTGGAGTGAGAAACAGGCAGCAGGCTGGAGGAGACGCAGCTCCAAGGAGGATGACCACAAGGAAATATTTGGTCTTTTCAGCAACCAGATAAAAGCCCTTTGTGTTTGTGCTTTCTGATCGTGACCCCATGTCGTGTGGTTTGATAAATCAATATCTCCAGAAACAATCTGGCCAGGCCTGGTTTTCAAACATCCCCAAACAGTAAACTACTTCAGAGCTGTGCTGCATAACAGGGGTGAGTGGTAAGGTCATTTGTCTCTATCTCTATGATCAAGAAGATGTGCCCTATAGCCCTGCTGAAGGTCTTAGCACAAATAAACTCTCTAATACCCAGCTGAGAACTAAAAAGCTGCAGTGAAACTTGCCTAGTTTAAAAAGAAGCAGAATCAGACTAACATGAAGTGCTTCCCAAAACTTTAGCTTCCCTTGAGTTTTTTGACAATTCAGATTCATTCTTTGATGTGCTACCAGCAGAAATACTTATATCCAGTATTAATTTGAAGAAACAGCAATTTTGCTCTCCTGAAAGAAGCACCAACATGAAGGCTTGGACCTTTGCAGCAGCCAGTGCAAGATATCACAAGAGTGTTAACAACATAAGAGTAACCATACCAACTGGGATAAAAAGTCTTTTAATCCCAGCAGTGCATCCTGCTGCTGCTTATCAAGCCTGGGTGATCAGCTCTTGCAAATCCCTGAGGTGGAGGGACTGGCTCTGAAAAACCTGTGTGAGCCTTGTATTGAGAGCACTGAATTTGAGGGGCTCAGCCAGTTTTGTTGTGTTTTCCAGCTCTCCCCTGCCATATGGGCAGCAGCCACCCACAGCCATTTGTACCTCAGCCAATGCTTAACTATAAGTGGAATAAAATCTGAAAGAAATCACACAATCTAAACTTAGTTTGTTTTTCTTGTACCTCTATCTAACTTGACTGGTGAAACTATTAGAATTTCAGGCTGTTGGTATCCCAGGTCTCTCTGCAGTCCTTTCATTTTCTACCTGTTGCATCCTTCAGTCCCCAAGAGAGCTTTAAGGGAAAGGTAAAATGCTGCCATTGGTATTTTGACTGTTTCATCGCTGGGCTGCCTTAGGAGGAGTGGATACCCTGGTCAGTGGCTGGTGTTCACTGTTCCCATTTGTCCCAGCACCTCTTCTGTGATTATTCAGTCTCAGACAGACCTACAGGCTATACAAGATTCTTTTTAGTTTCTTCTACAGAAAACACCTGTGCAAAGAATTTATTAGCTGCCTGGCAGTGGCTTATCTTCCCTAAGTGATCCTTGTCCACTGGGATCATGTGGCAGGATGATTCCCCCTCCTTCCTCCCACTGAGGTGCATAAATAAGATAACCTCTGGCATAGCAACTCACCAGGGGGTCACACCCTGGCACCAGAAGTCTGCCAGACCCCATGCCAGGAATCTGGAGGACAGATGGGAGAAGAGATTAAAAAAAATGTGTATGTGACAGAAGGCATGTCTTTTGTTCTATAAAAGTATCACCTATCTACCACAAAGTCAGAAGTTTCTCTTGCACATTCTACGAATGTGTGGAGATAATTTCTCCCCAAGGAATTTGCGAACCTTGTGGTAACTTCTCTGGAGATTGAGAGACTGTAGGACCCGATGTATGTGGACATCCTTTAACAATTGAATGGTAAGATACATTGAATCCTAATTATACAATTTTTTCCGCTAGCTGTATTTGTAAACGTGCACTATATAAGTTATACTATTAATAGTTTTTCTTTTCCCTGTGTAGTAATATTCTGTTTTAAGTCTCTTGTCTGTTCAATTGGTGTCTCTTGAATAAATGATTTATTCTATAATACACCGAATCAGCCATTATTAAAAGAACTTGCGAATGGAAGTGGGTTCTGGGGTGCAGGCCGCCTCAGTAAGTTACTGTCTATTGCTATAGGCCTAAGCAGAAGTAGAAACTTATTTAAACCCCATAATATCCATTCATAACAGATCATCAGTTGGCCCTACAGGCTCCCTAGGCAGGCGTTTTGCTCCTGGTGTATTGGAAGAAGAAATTACTATTTGTTTTAATCTTTTAGTCAATTGTTTCTCAAATTGTTTTTTTTTTTTTATGAGTCTGATTTTATTTTGTGTTTACTGAAAAGAATTTATAGTAAAATAATTTATATAGAACAGAATATTCTATTCTGTATAGAATATTAGAAGAATAAATAGAATATTTATAATAGAATTATATATATAATAGAATATATAGAATAAATAGAATTGATATAAAAATACTTCACTAGTATTTTTATTACTATTATTTGGTTTGGGTACAGTTTCAGTCTGTGAAATTATACCTTCTTAATTTTAATAACCCCTTTTTCTTTGCTGTGTCATCATGCTGCTTTCCTTTTATCCTTTCTCAAGATTTCCTTAATGAGTGGTATTCACTGTACTTCCAGTTTCACATCCTTCAGTAGTCTTCATACTGCCTAAGAGGTTTTAATTCCCTTAGCTGGTTGTTTTAACTTCTTAACAAGCCTCCTCATTTTTACCAAAGTTGTCTGTTGGAGTTTAGTTCTACTGCACTGGACTCTTGTTGTGGTTGTAGAGATATTGAACCTCAGTTCACTTCAGTCTCTGTTAAAAGTGAGGTTTCCACTGTGCAGGTCTGAATCAGACCCAGTGCATTGCTCAGCGTGAAGGCAAAGGTTGCTTTTCATCTCACCATCTGCTCCAATGAACTATTGCAGATAACTGAAATCCCCAAATATATTAAGAAGATAGTTCCTATTTCACTGAAGTTGTTGCAATAACCATTTCAGAGGATCCAGCTGGGGGCATTTGTTGGCACACGAAGCTGAAACCCGTGCTCCTGAAATTATCCATTCACAGCCAACCTTCACCAGCAGCATGGAGAACAAATTGAAGAATGGGAGCTACCCCTGAAACCTGGACCATAATTTTCCCTTGCACACATTTCAGCTCATCAACAGCCAGTTCTTGGTCTTTACTGGGAGTGGGAATGCTGCTCCCTAATTCCCTAATTCGCCACTGTTGGGCAATTTGCCCATCCTGTCCAGACATCCCAGACCTGCAGGTGGCTGCAAGGCAGGGGAGGAGGGGATCTTAAACAGAGGCACACAAGGAAAATCCCCTTCAGCTGCAAGCCAAGCCCAGTCTTTGGGGGTGTGTTTGTACCATATGGCACCAAACAGCTCTGAAAAACAAACCTGACAGAGCAGGCTCTGCACACACCACCTAATGTTGCTTCTTGCTGTTATTTCACTCTTCTTAGGTACAGCTCTGGGAGGTCTTTAGCATATGCCAGCATAATCCAAGTATGTACTCCACTTTGTCTTCCTATGTTGTAGGCATTGTGTTCTCTATTGTGTATGCATTTACATCTGTAATGAACTTACAGGTGTTTTTAGGAGGATTACTGAACAGGGCTGGAGTAGTTTTCACGGGATACCAAACCATGTTTCTAAATCATGAATGCAGGGAGTCACCATCATAGAGAGTGGCTTTTGCTCTGTGCTATTAAACCCTTCTACAAAACTGGATCCAGATACAGCTGAGGTGAAAGTAGACCAATGCCTGTTCAACCTCTGGCTTTTGTTGTTGTTGCACTGTGAATATCCTTAGATGAGATGAAAACTTATCAGGGACTAAAAACATGGTGAAGCCATGCTGACAAAATCCAGAGCAAGAAGAAAGTATGCAGGTGAAAGATGATAATTGAGAGCACACATTATTCTTCTCCTGAAGATTATTACTTTTTTTTGGAAAACAAAGGAAAAAAATCCACACTCCAAGCACAACACTACAATGATGTATCACAAATGTTTACCTCTCCCTCTTCCTAAGATTGAGTCAAGGCAATTCCTATCACTGACTTGCACTCCTGCTGGTTTTGGATGCAGTTTGGGAATGGTGTCACACTATTGGCAAGAACCCAAATGAGCAGAAACCCATGAAGATACTTAATGCTACACTACAATTTCTGAATGTGTTTGTCTAGTATCTTGTGCATTCTTAATTATTTATCCTGCTGTCCAGCTCTCAGCACTGACAGCCTTTGTTTTATCCTTGGCCTCTCAATGGAGCATAAAGGAGTGCTGGGATCTCTGAAACACAAGTAAAACACAGATTGCAATTCCCACTGTATTTCCCTGGGCTGTCATATGACAAATATTTAATTGGCTGTAGATCAGTAAATCACATATCCCACCTGCCGATACCTTTATTTGGAAACAAATCCTTGAGAAGTTTGGCCACTGCAGTGCAACTCTTGCTAAGAGCAGGTAGGACTGGGACAACGGGTTATGGCAGTCTTATTTGCAGGCTCTTGTAATTTCATTAGGATTTGATTGTACTCCTAGACAATTTTACAGGGCTTTTTTTTGTTGCTGAAAATTGTTAGAGAAGATGACACTGCTCCAGCAGGTCTTACAGCAAATGCTCTTATGAACTCTGGATGCCATAGACACTATTGGGAGCTTTTCCCTTTTATGGTGATTTACAAAGCTGAAATGTGAAAAACAAGTTTGTTCCTTTTATTGCTTCTTTGTGATGCATAAGGGCAGTTTCAGTGTCTATCCTGCCACTGGCCTTATAACACAAATATCGACTTCTGAATACTTGGTTTTGCTCAGGAGCTCTGGGGACAACAGGTTCAACAGACCAGAAATATCACAACAGACAAAGCAGAACCTGTGTTTTAATCCTTATTCAGTGCCTGAACTGCTGTGTGACTCCAAACTCTACTTTACTTTTTCTGTGTTGGGGTCTACCTCTTTGCCAAGACTGATTTCACCCAACTTTAGGTGTCACCCTTCTAGCTGAAGGGAAAGACATATGTATGTTTAGGGAGTGGCTCATCTGACCCATCTTAGGTGTCATCTTTAGCTTGAGAAGAATTGATTTACCAAAAATATGGGTATAGACCTAATATCAACACCCAATTCAGATCTACAAGAGGAGGTTCTTTATTTTAACAGCCGGGCTGCTGCGTGGATTAATTTCCAAAGCCGCAGAGCAAAATCACAAAGCATTACAAGGTCTACATATACACAAAAAATTCAATACAAATCCATATTCATAACATTAACACCTCCCACTCCCCACTTCATATGGTAATTAACTAAATAATCATTAAGCATGCGTAGTTAGTTCTTTAAAATGGGTTGGGGGTTGTATTAGGGAGGAGGGGTCGACAGAAGAGGAAGGAGTACTCTTCTTCCTCACTTTGACCTTCCTTGCCCTCCTGGCTTAGCACAATGATTTTGACCTAAGTGACCCCTCAATTACTCCCTCTATTCTTTTAAAAGAATTTATAATTGAAAATATTTGTACCTGTCTAAACTTCTTCAGATCTCTGTTAGGCCTAAGCACAGCTGAGCAAACACAGTAACGAGCAATCAGTCCTTTAATTTCAAAAAGCTATTCAAGGCCCAACTCTAGTTTAATTATTAATTGACTACAGCTGGGCTCACTAGTTTTAACAAAATTAACTCTTTAGCTAAAATTCTGTGTTTCAGAATCAAGACATCCTTCACCTTGTCATAAACAAAAGCCATAACAAGTCACATGAATCACTTAAACTTGGAAGAAAAATCACTGACAGGAGAACTTAGTGCCTCCTTAGCCTTATTTGCACACAACAGAGAGAGTCACCAAGGCCACCGGGGCCTTCATCTGTTTCCTGTGATCACATACTGAGCAGCACTATCTGATTGCGAGGGCACAGTTCTGCTTTATTTATGAGTCTAGTTATTTTAAGGCAGAAAAACATCAGAGCTGAAGAAATCCTCCAGCTTTTCATCCTAGAATAAGATGGTTCTTGTAGACAAAAAACAGCTTGGGAGATGGGGTATGGCACTACCTTCTGACTATATTTAAGGATAAGAAAAGCAGTTCTGGGTGCCATGTGGATGGAGCTGACTTACAGTACAAGTCGTGGTGAGCTTAAGCCCTTTCTTGAATAGATAGAGTGAAAACATTCTAGAAATAAATGGTGGGTCTCACATGCCACTTGTGTTTCAGCCTATTTTGATTTCTACCAAATAGGCCCAAGGTTAAAAATAAGCAAACTTACTTATTCTTGGGAGATAACAGGAAAAACCCCAACCCTGTTGTGATTAAAGGACTTGAAGGGACATGGTGACAGGCATGTGAAGAGATTGGCCTAACACTTGATCAAACACTTCTAATATGTTAGAAAACCTATTCCTTCTGAACACTGATGTTGATATGCCCTTGGGACACACAGCAGGGACCAGACTGGCATAGAAATGTTTGCTGGAAAGGTTGTTCACTGAACAGGGGAAACGTGTACATCATGAGTGTCTCCCCTGCAGATCATAGCAGCTGCTGGGGGCAATCTGCTGTAGATAACATTGATATATCCTCAACACCACACTGCTATACAGACCTATATCTCCACCAGTATTTTATATTCTTACACTTACACAGAGAAGGGGAAGTGTTGGAGGTTTGGGTGTCATCTTTATCAGATATCAAGTGTTTGACCAGCTTCCAGTGGCAAGTTATGCTCCCAGTGGGTATCTTTTAAGGGTAATTGATTCCACCCACAGGTATAGCATGTCTGAGTATGAAGAAAGCCTTAAACTTTGTTTAAATTATACAGGTAGAGTGGGATGAGTCTGAGCACTTGAGCTCTTCCTCCCAGAGAGAGGAACCATTTTGTCTTACTTTGTTTCCTTTTTCAGTCAATTAACAGAGAGGAGCAATTTAGAGGATGATGTATGCGATTGCTCAGCCATCAGCTTTAGGGTGAGATAAATCATAATACAGATTCTCTTGACTGGGCATGAAGACAAAGGTTGAGTCATGTTTAAGTGAATGTGAGCCAGACCTTACTGAATAATCTCTGCCCCAACTCTTCTTTTCTTCCTGCTCTGGATGCATTTCTTCTTGCCGTCTCAAGGGCAGTAGTTAATGTGGAACAGGGCAGTGTCACACTAGCAAAGCAAGCAGCAAACCCAGCAGCACTAAGGCATCACCTTCCAATAAAAAATTGGCAGGCAAGTCTGAGGAACGGGACTGTGTGAATGATACCCATCATACTGCATTTTGGAGCAGCACTGGAGCAGAGCTGCCTTGGAAAAATGAAATATATGTACTTCAGATTTTAGATTTGGGTTGAAAAGTCAACATATGTATCTGCCTGGAACTAGTGGCTTCAGTTTGCTATGTTCATCTCTGGAAAATTGTTGTTCATCCAACTGTGAATATGACAAAGAGCTGGCCTCCCCCGAGGGCAGCTCAGGAACAGGCAGTTTCAGTGGATAAAGCATCTCATTGGCACACACACGCCGAACAAAGGCGTGCTGGGGAGACCCACTCCTGAGTGATAGCAAGTAAATCAGGAATAATGTCCTAGACCAAGAGACTGCAGCTCTGGAGGTGGTTGTGATATGGTTAAATGGACAGAAAGTGAAATTGAGTGGCCTTCAGATGCAAGGACATTTAGGGAGGTATCTGGGCTAAATGAGGTAACTCCTGAAATGGAGAGGCAGCACTCCAAAGGCCCATAGGGATGCAAATTGCAGGTAGTACTAACAGGAACCATGGAGATGGGATCAATGTGGTTGGAGGGGAATTAGACTAGATTTTGTGGCTGTTTCATGCTTTTGTGGCTGTTTCCTGAGAAAGGTGTCTCTGGACATAGAAGAAACTAAAAGTGAATGTCCTGCACCCTGGTGAGACAGCAAACAGATCAAGAGGAGGATGATAGAGCTAAAGGCCCACTTGCAGTATGAACCCTGAGTGATTGCAGCAGCTGAAAATGGATCTGGTAGTGAGGTGTTACTGATGCAGAGGTGCCTGTGCCTGCTCTGGGGAGAAACACACTTGTGCTTGCACAAAAAGGAGAAGAGCACGGCTGGGAGTGACCGAGTCTCAGGCTGACCCAGCTGCCTGGGTGGCCTGCCCTGGGCAGTGACAGTCCTTACTCAGTTCAGTGAGGCATTTCCTTTTCTTCAGTCTTATCTATCCCTCCCAAAGGCTAAAGGCTTGTCCCAGCAGGGGAGTCTGGAAAAGCCAGAGTATAAACACAAGACCTAGAACCTGGTTTCCCATACTGCTTAAATATTAGTTCAATGCTGCATGATCCCGCCTGGCTGGTGTGGCTGTTGAAGACCAGAGGGGTGATAGACTGCCCAGGGACCCCCACAGGACAAAGCAGAAATTGAATGAACCCTTTTGATATTTCATTGCTTACACCACAATTCCAGCCATCACATCCCAGCATGGACATTTTGTCCCATTCCAGTGGAGCCAACAAATCAAGCTTCTCATCCCTTGCTGTGTTAGACACCCCATGCTTCTCCAGTCTCCATCACAGCAGAGGTCCAGGGAACCACAGCTGATCCCCTGCTTTTGTCATACCTGAGCAGATTAGTGAAAAAGCAACAAAAATCACCTGTGTGTGAAGTGAATTCCAAAGATCACTGTGTGCTGGGAAGCACCACAGAAGGGCATGAAAGTGGAGGGGAGCAGGCTGCCTTCATACAGACTCACCAGGCCCACAGCAGCCCTTTGTGCCCACAAGGAGTTGTGTTCAGTGAGTAAAATCAGATATCAAATTCATGTGAATCCAATAGGCTAAGCTATAAAATTCTTAATATGATATTGAGGTGTTACTCTGATGGAATAGGCCATTTAGAAAAAAATGGATATAGATTTTCTGTCCTTTACCTGATCCATTTCCTTTCTCACAAAGGAGCAGCTAAGGAGGAAAGTGCTGTGCTCTTGTTTCATAACCATTCCTCTGATACTTATGGTAATGCTTTAATGGAGATGCTTTGAATCATCAGCTTTATATTGCTGTTACCTGTTATTTTCATATCCGCTTTCCATTACACTTAAGCCAAGCACCCATTTAGTAATTCTTACCCAAGGCCATGAGCAAACAATAGCAAGATATTCAGTGTCACTAAAATGCCTCGGGAACTTTGTGTGTCCATAAACTGTACAAATATTTCTGTGAACCAAATGAGTTTGCACACATGGCTGGGATTTGTGCTGAGAGTTGTAGATGTTGTAGTTGTGCAGGGTTCTTGGCATCTGTGCCCCAGGAGTGGGAAATTTCAGCAATTTGTTGTAAAACTCTGCATTGAGAAGGGCCTGAGCACTTTTAAAATGCAAAACATTGAGTGTATGTTGCATATCCTTCTCTGACACCTTGTCTGCAGGGAGGTTGGGCTCACAGCAACCACAAGAAGAGGTAAATCCCTTGGTGAAGCAGTAAAACTCCTGGATTTGATTCTGGGGATCCTTAATACCAGTGTCAGAGCAGAGAAGTGATGGGGCTGCTTCCAGAGTTAATTGCGATTTCCTGTTATTATGATATTCTGTAAAAAATTTGTGGGCTTACCCAAATATATATATTAAAAGCAAGAAAAACAGATATCTATCCTCTTCAAAAACATTTTGCTCAAAGCAAATAAAACACTCTAAGCCTCTCTGTCTCTGCCTATCACACATGGTCTCCCCCTGCCAACCTAAGGAAAGAGTTTGAAGGCAGCAAAACATTCTACTTTTGACATTTTCTGAATGCATCATTTTTCACTGTGGAATCATCTCATACTTTAGAATTTGCTAAACCTTTGAAACATATTATAAAAACCACAAACAAAAGCAAACAAGAATAGCAGCAAAGCAACGCATACTTGACCGAAACCTTTAAATAAAATTGTTTTTTCCCATTTTGTCTTACAGGCAACAAGTCCATTGAGTTGATTTGTTTTCCTCTGGTTGCTGTGTAATGCAGGGAGTTTGGGATTTGGGAGAAGAAAGGGTTCTATTTGAGATATTTAATTCAAACCTTCATTTGTCAGCTTCAGGTAGTGATACCTTTAAATTATTTAATTCTTCAGACATGCCATTGTGGGTTTATGTGTAGCAAATTGGCACTTATCTGCCTCTTACAATCCAGGGGTTGTGACAGTACAGACTCTTTCCCACGGGATTTTTTTCTTCTTCTACTGAAGTTTACTAAATATAAGATAAATTCCATGTTGCTGAGAGTGACTTTTAGAAACAAGCGGTCAGAACTCTGCCCAATCAATCCCAGGGGGTGGATGGATATCAGGCATCCGAATAGTCCTCTCGTGTGTATATAAATCTGTTATTAATTAAATAAATTCACTCAGCATTCTCTCAAGATTCGTGTCTCCCTTTGCTCCGCTGTCGGTTCAACAGCGACACAGGGGTGTCAGGAGTGGGAGTCTGAACCATAATGGGAAGATATATTATATTATTTTGTCCAGCATACTGTACAAAGCAAGGGACAGGTTCACTGTCAGCCACTCTGAGGGCAGAATCTGTCATGTGGGTGCTGTGGAAATGAACAGGCTCCATTCCCTGGTTTCTCTGAATGTACCTCTTCACTTATACTAAATTGGGTGCTGAATGCAGGCCTCTTCCCAAAGTTAGAAAAGAGTAAGTTGGACACAGCCAAATGAAACTTGAGCAAGGCAAGGCAACTAATGATTTGTAAAATCTATGCTTAGTAAATAAAGCAAAAATTAGGGGCCGTCAGAATTATTTGTTTCTAAAGATAAGTAAAAAGATTTAATTCTAAACCCAAACGCTTTATGTTGTGCCAATTAATACTTAATCATGTTTAGTATTCAATAATGGTAGTCTTCCCACTACCTTAACTGTTAATTCAGTGGGACAAACTAAGTAGGTGACTGATTTGGTAGTAATGTCATTGAAACACCATAAATCATATTGACCCAGTGTTTAACAGCTTTTTGCTTTCAGTCCTTTTTGAAAACGTTTTCCTGAAGCACTGGGACATGATTTAGTGGAGATGAGGGGTTAATCTTTCTTGGCTGCTCTTGCTTTAACAAGGTTGTGTAAAAAAACAAATAAAAAAATTATTTGAGTCACACTCTAGTGCTAATACCACCCTCCCTCCCCAAACGCCAAAAAACCTCAAAACTACGAAAACACAAAATAAATTATTCTCAGCGTAATTGTTCATGACGTTCCAGTGCCTGGAGCCACCCTGTTTCCTGTATAGTAAGAAAACTGTGCTGGAGTAATGACATACAAAATCCTAATTCCTTTAGGAATCCTGTGCCCAGGGAGGATCACAATGTTCTTGCTCCCTAATTACCCCTAAAAGGGGTTTATCAATCTGATCCTTCAGATACTCCTGAATTGCACAGCCTGGATTTCAGAGTGTCTTCCAACAGCTCCATTTCAGCCAAAATTTCCCCCTGAATTGGGAAATGTGCTTTTATCCTAAGCAGGTTATAGATTGCTCCATACCTCAAACTGAGCACAGATTTATGCCATGTTGAGAAAAACTCTTTCCCTGGAAGAGTTTGGTACCAGTGGCAGCTCTGGATTCCCCTGGGACATCTTTGCTCCTGTGACCTGTGACAGAGATGGGTGGTTCAGACTGAGTGTTTCACCTTGTTGCAACTCCTAAGGAGTTAAAAGCTAAACGATCGTAAAGAATTTTAACAGAACCAGCCCAAGTACTCTTAAATTCCTTAAAACTGATGGCTAGCAAGGCCATGAAACTGCAGGAAAGTAAACACATTGATGTTTTTAAAGGAGAAATAGTATGACTTGGTTAATTACAGTTCTTTCTGTATGACATTGATTCCAGAGAAGATAATGGAACAGTCAATCTGGTATTTGACTGATACAGGATTAAAAGACAGTAATGTAATTAATGCTAATCTACCTAAGATTATTAGCAGTAGATCTTGTCAAACTAAAGTGGATAAGTTTACTTGATAGCTTTACAAACTATGCTGATAAGGGAAATAATATCCCTTGGATGGACTTAGACTTTGCTAAAAAATTTGCCTTAGTCCCACAAAGAAAAATAGAAAATCAACATGGATGCATTAAATTGATTAAAAGCTGCTAATGGGAAGAACTCAAAACATTCCTGTAAATTAAAGATCATTACTGGACAGGTGACCTGCTGGTTAAGACTGCTATTTAAGAGTTCTGTCAATGCTTTGAATAAAATCCGATCTGATAAAGCAAGGTGGTGACAGTAATATTGGGGGAGTGATAAATAATGAGAGGAGGCGTGATGGAGATGGAAGTGTCTGAACTGATTGGCAAACTGAGCTTGGCCAAGCAATGTGCCTTTTGCAACAGCAAATACAAAGCTATAAATTGAACAAAGAACAAAGGGATGGATGCTGGACAGAGACCGCTGCTGGAGAAACTGATTCCCTGGAAGGGCTGGCCAAGGTGGATGAAACTGACTCATTGCAGACTCCTTGTTTGGGGATCTTGCCAGATGAGTGGAGGGGTATCTTAGATTATCAAGTAGGGGACTAGCCAATCAGTTTTGTGAAGTTTGAACATTCCACATTCAGCTGTTTGTTGTTGTAGGCTGTTTTTGTTTTATCATATGTCTATACATAACCAAAGCCTTCATTTAGCAAGTTACCCAGGAGCATTTCTTCCATTAAGTGTATGCTTAAATGGTTTGCTGAGCTGGGGACCTTCACCACAAGATACTCTTCCATTATCTTGTCATTGTTTTTTTCCCTTGGTTTCCTAAACTCATTTGGATGCAGTGGTTTTCTGTGGTTTAATTTACTTTCTCTGTGTTATTATTGTCTCCAAACTGTGTATATTTACAAAAGGAATTAAATGAGTACTATTTATTTTACAGCCTGTAATGGCCCTTTTGGAGGGAAGCCATTATGTAGATGCTTAGAACATACATCTTTTCGCATTAGAGAGCTCTCATGACATAAATACAAGAAAACAAATATCAAGCTTAGTCCTGGGAACAGTTTATCGCAAAACAGGCTTTATTTCCAAGAACAGCTCTGTAAAAAAACTGAACTATTCATTCAGCTGGCAGTGTCTCCTGATTTTCCCCATTAAAGCAGGAGTTTGGTTATAGATGTCTGGGTAAAATTGTCATTAAACAATGAATGTGCTTGTGTGTGAGTAATTGCCTGTGCAGAAATCACAACCAGTTTCAGTAGGACTGTTCCTGTTGCTCCCAGTTTCAGCTCAGTTAAATGAAGGAGATTTAAAAACTCTTTTGTGTTGCATAATCAGTACAGAAAACTTAAGCAGAAAGCTGACTCTGGACCAGTTTAATGGATGTTGGTTAGAAAGGTGAAAGGGTTTTTCTGGGAGGAGAGAGGAGAGGAGAGGAGAGGAGAGGAGAGAGGGAAGGGGAAAGGGAAAGGGGAAGGGGAAAGAGAAGCCACAGGAAACAATTCAGCTGAGAGAGAAAAATGTATGAACTTGCTGGTAGTGGGTGACTTTCTCTACTGCCTTGTGTCAGGGACAGTGGTGACTGTTCTTTCAAATTTTTTTTGGGGGTGGTATTATCACCCTTTGTCCAAACATATGTCTACTTCAGCCTGGATGAAATTGTTTTTCAAAAAATGACTGTGCTAGAGAAGTTTTGTGCAGTGAGTATTGTATATTCTGCCTACAGTCTGTTTTGAAAATAGATGGTGTGGGCTTAAATGCAATTGGTGTACCACAGCTGAAGTCAAAGGGTCTTGTATTAAACATAAAAATTGTCTGGATGTATTGACCTTAACAGGGCAGCAGTGATTTATCCCAGCTGAGAATGTCTCCGCATGTTTATTTATTTCCTTTGTTTTCCTTCTCTTCCTCATTGCTCCTGTACTTTGCTTCTCTCATCCCTCCCTGCTCCTTCTGCACACAGACATAGGTGTACATCTAGACTTGATTCTAATTCATGTTTTGGGTTTTTTTTTTTAAAGTTTGCTATGAAGTTTAAGGCTGATTTCTGAACAGAGCCAGAAGCACTTTAGTGTTTAAGCTCAATCAATTTTTTTCACTCTTCATGCTGATCAAATCCAGCAATTTGTATGGGATGAAGACAGGCTGTGATTAGTCAGGCTTAAAGATTATTTCTTGACAACATATTAATGCCAAAAATCTCAGTTGTTTTATTCTGGTCATTGCTGCTCTATGGACAGAGGAAAACAGTTTTAGTTGTTTTGTATGTCCTGAACAATCAACTCAATTTTCTTTGAAAGCATTTCTTGGCAGAATGTATTCCTCTGATGCAGAGACTTGTATGTTGATATTATGCCTAACTCATAGCTCAATATGAAGGACCTTGAATAAACAACTTCAGAATTTAGATTAATCAGATTTATCACCTATTGAACTGATACTTCTTGGAGAGCAATTCTTTTAAAAAAATGTTTTAATCTTTTTTTCCCTTTTCCAATTCCAGCTGAAAAAACCAGAGAGTGACCCAATGGATACAAATGTTGTATTAGCCATGGTAAACACTTCTTTGCAGTCGTGGTATAGGGAAGTTGTAGCCTTCTGAGTTTTGAGCTAAAGGCTGAAGTCTATAACTAGAAGATTGTGGGTCAGATCTCTGCTCTTGCCCTTCCTCTGAAAAAACTGCCAGCACAAATACAAAGCAATAATATTTGAAAAACTGCAGTTCGTGCCTATTTCTCATTAGATTCAGGGATCCACGACCATGAGCAGCAGAGACAGAGGAGTGTAACAAGGATCCAGGGCGATGAAGAAAAAGGGGATAGGAGACCCAAGGGGTCTGGATTAAGAGGGATCTAGTGATGGGATGACTGAGATGACACTTTGTGAGGAACAGCAGAGGGCAGAACCATAACCAGTGCAGTTCACTTGTCAGCTTGCAACCCATCTTGCAGAGAATCAATCATCTCAGCAATCAATTGCCAAATCTAGTAGTGAAGTGGGCACCTAAACTGCATTTGATGCTGACTCCATATAGATTCATAACTGTTGATTTGGGTAATGCCAAACTCTGTCATCTGACCAGGTTCATTCACAGGCCAAGGTTTCAGGGGAGAATTTACCTGAGGTCCAAATACTTTGTCCTTAGCAAGCAGAAAGGTAAAAAAGGTAGCCAGGAGACTGATGATTTCAGAAAGCACAGATAAGGGAAACTGTTGACTAAAACTGAAAGAGAAGAAAAGATGTAATAGCAGGAGGCAGTAGAAAAAGAATGAGTGAAATGGAAGAGACTTGCTGTCACAGTGACAGAAGGCCAAAAGTGAAAGAGAAGCAATAATATTTTAGTCACTGCTCTCTATTCCAACTTAGCAAGTATTTGATGATCAGTTTACAGACCTGTAAAGTTTCCAGATGTTATGTGGATCCAGATCATGCCTAAATGTTTCTTTTAATGGTGCCATTCATTCAAGACTTCTTCTCTTCATGCCTTTCCAGAATGGGGAGAGCAAGGAGATCCAAATGTTGTAAACTCTGGAAAGTTGTAGGCAAGCTGTCAACTTGGAGACTGGGAATAGACCAGAGCATCTAAAATTCTAAGGGTTTTGCTGCCTCTGTTTTACCTTCACTCACACAGTTTTGTAATATGTATAGCCCCTGTGCTTGTAGATGTTTCTGGACTTCATCTTTCTGCAAACAGCACTGACCCCTCCATTTCATAACAAAAGCTGCTTTTGTCAACTGACAGACTGATGTGGATCTGGACGATCAACAAAATAACAAAAGTAACAATTTAAAGGGGGATTTGGTGTCTTTGCTGGCTCCTGCAGCCTTCAAACCAAGACCAGATGCTATTCTGCATCTCTCACAAACATTGAATTCTAGTAGCTGTTGATCATCTGCCTGGGAAAGGGTTTCAAGGCTCCCAAATTTATCTCCTGCATACATTTCACTCAGCTCTTAACAGTGAAGGAAGGGGGGTCTACGATGCAGAGTCTGGGCTGTGAACTTAACAGGCAATGAATGGCCAAATCTAAGTAGAAGGTTTGGCATGAACTTTGTTAAATTATCACCCCTTTTGGTTTGTTTGTGAAGTCCAAGCTCAGGTTACGGTTGCTCTGTTGGGCTTTATAGGTTAAAAGATACCTGGCATTTATAAATGCCTGATGGAAAATCAATAGTTACTGTTTATGTTCAAGGTCATGGGCCTGGGATGCTGGAACCAACCTGCAGCCAGAAGTGTTCCCTCAACTGGGGAATGTTGGAAAACTTTGCCAGAAAGGGTGGACAGGTTTTTAGAAGAGCTTCTAGGGGAGCACCCAATCTCTGAGCAATAGCAAGAAATGCTTCTGCTGTTTTGTTTTTGTTTTCTAGAATGTATGCACTGCAAATTACCACAGCCTTCAGAATTTTAGGGAAAGCAGTCATTAAGGGGTAACCATCCCACATTTGTAGGATGGCTCGCTGGCAGCATTTGCTCTAATTGACCCATTCAGGAGAGTTATGTTGGTCGTGTGAATATAATCGACCCACAGCAGATTATTATTTCTGTCACAGAGCTTCTCTGCAGATGTGATAGAAAGTAACTTAGACAGGGGCTTACAGGCTTCAGAGAATCTCATCAGCCTTGAGCAGTACAAATACTTGTGTGCTACTGAGATAAACATGAAATACAACATTCATAAATACCAGACCCTTGGGCTCAGAACACCTAATGAATGTGGAATGTATTTCTCGTGTTATAGTAGATGTGAGGGAATGCTACATAGTATCTGAAAATAGAGTACTATTCATGAAATATCCTTCGTAAAAATGTTTATTTATGTTTATCTGTAATTAATACATTGCAATTACATCTGTTCATATACAATTAGGAAAATTATTGACTCAAATACAAGTTATTTGAACAATCATAATTCTCTGACTGACAGCTTGCTAGAAACATTTGCATTTTATACCAGTATCATGACAAGTCTGGCAAACTGTATCTTACTAGCCCATTAATATTGAGCAAAATGTCAAATAATGTCCTTTTTGGAAGAGATTTTTTTATTTTTCTCATCTATCATGTAGAAATCAAAACCAAAATTAAGTGAGACTTCACTCAGTTTACCGTGAAAACACTCTACCTGTAAAAAATGAACTGTAAATGAAAGGTACTGATGAGATTAATTAAATAAAATCTTAAATAATATCTTTTGGTCTTGAGCATAATCAAGTCCTTATTGAAATCATGGCATGCATATAATCCTGCATTTATGGTGGTGTTGGGGAAACACCTTCAGTGTTCCACTACTTGTAGATTTTATAGAAGCTGTGGTTGGGCAGCAGTTCCTCAAATCCTGATTGCATTCTCTTCTTATCCACCATTAGTACATCGACAGGAGTTTTCCGTATTTAAATTAAAAATTAACATGCATTATATGCACACTGTAAAGTGAGCTGGTATATGAATCATTTAAACTGCAATGTATACCACTGCAGAAACTGGTTTAGATTAATTTCTGAAGAAAAAGTAATTTAAAAAATGACACCCTCTTATCCATAGATTTGTGACTTTCTATGTTTATTTCAAAGAAGTTGCCTGGTTTTGGTGACAAATACACTTTTTTACTGTTGTAGCCAGGACAACCGAGCAGCAGGAGGCAACGAACTGTGCATTTGATTCTTTGTGTGTGTTAGCATCAAAGTCTCTTTCTTTACTCCAAGAATTTGTTCCTGTGCAAAGACATTGAAACCAACAGCTTTTTAAAAGAAATGCTCCTGGAGCAGTTAAGGCTAAAAAGCTTCTGTCATTTCTACAAAATTAGCTTAAGATTTCCAAATTTTATCTCAGACCTTGCACACACCAAATAATCTACAAGATGGAATGTCATGGAAAATCATGTCTTTGTGGAAGTGGCATGGACATACCTGAAGTTTTGGCACTGGCAAAACCTTTAGGCACCGAGTTTTGATGTGGGATGTGAGCAATGACAATATCCAAGGAGAAAAGGGTAAGGAAAAGCAGGAAGGGGAAAAGGGAAGGTAGGTAGGATGAAGGAAAGGCACAAAATTTTAAACTTAGGTACTTTTATGCCTGGAAACAAGAGATTGGAAACCTTTGCTTTTGCCTGCATTTGAGATAAATATGATATTCCACAGCCAGGCCTCCCGTCTCACCTCTCCTCAATCCTGCTCAGGCTCCAAGGAATCAACTGATGCCTTAAAAGAGCCACTGACAAGTGCTGTTTGTGGAGACAATTCAGCATATTAACAGTGTAGAGAGCAAGAAACAGAGTAGCCCTGCTTTTATCAGGTCATTTAGTATAAAAACATCACTTTAGCTTCTCAAATGGTGACTTATTGCTCTTGTTGCTGCTTAACTTGAACAGATTAGGGCGAACTTGTCTAGGGTGCCATTTTGACTTGAATTAAGATAAAAGCCACTTTTAATCAACTACCTGGTGCTCTGTAGTTTCCCAGCTGTTCCTTATCTCTTACTGAGCACATAACCCACTCTGTCATTTTGATTTTGTATCAACAATGGTCAAGATCAGTTGTCACTCTCCTCCCTGACCAGCAGATACTTGATCAGAATAGGTTTAGGATGGCCAAACTCTTTCAAAGAAAAGAAAGCAAAGCTTTAGAAATTTTTCTTAGTGCTTGAAATAGTCCCTAGAGCATCTTTTTAATAAGTGAACAGAGTTCAAATTTTTTAGACAAGCTTCTAATTTTCCAGTACATTTTTCTATTTTCATGTGAGTTCAATGTCTTGGCTGATAAAATGACAGAATTCTGGAAATGTTTCTCCACGGTCGAGAACATTCACAGTCCATCCTTCAGAGGACCTAATGGAAGACTCATTTTTTCAGAGAAAGAATCAGTCCAACCAACAGCTACTTCAAAAAACAAAAACAAAAACAAAACCAAAAACAAACAAAAAAACCAAAAACAAAACAAAAAAAACCCTCCCACCAAAGGAAAAAAAAAAAAGGAAAGAAGAAAAGAGCTTAGCAACTTTGAGCTATTCCATGTTCAAACTTGTTCTTAATAAATGGAACATTTCTGATTTTGATGTACAATATTTAAAGTCTATGATCCCTAAGATGTTACTTCAGGAGCCTGTTTTGTTCTTGACAGGTTTTCAATGCATTTGGAATAGGGTTTGAAAATGGGAGGACTTCATTTAGATAGAGAACTACAAAGAGTTTGGGCTGGAGATGTACAGAAAAATGTACACAGTCTGATTTTCAGTCTGTGGTCCCCTGGAGGGATGATGAGGATAGAAGGCTAAGAGGGAATCTGCTTACTGCTTAGGGATCATGAAGGAGAAATATGGGGGAAAAAAATGCTTAGGATAACTTACTACCAGGGGTTGCTGCCTCTGTGGAAAAGTCTGAAGGTCTGCCAATTAGAGGGGGGAAAAAAGAAGGAGCTGAAATCTATTTTCTGTTAAAATACACCAAAGCTGGAACAGCACAGTATTTCCAGACCTTGCTATGAATTTGCTTGCTTCCAAGGGATGCTGAGTGAACAATGTGTAACAAATAATTTATTTGACCTGTTTGTTTGGGGTTTTTTTCTTCTTCTTTTATTGTCTCTGTATATTAATCACAGTTTTCAAACTCTGCCTCTGGATGTGTTTGTAAAATGAGGGCCCCAATGCTCACCCACCACAGAAGGGTCTTCTCAGCGTGGCTGGGTGAACTCCACAGAGTCTGATTGAGCAGTCCCAATGCTGCAGGCTCTTGGAAAGTTGAATGAACTTCAGTGTGGAAGAAGCCAGGTGGGATTTGCTGCACAGAGCCGCACAAACAGCCTCACTCCAGGTCTGAAAGGCTTTTGAGAATGTTGCACTGGGCTCTGTGGTGTAGATCCAGCTTGTGCAGACTGAAGGCTTTATGCAAATATTTAGAGCAGCCCTATTTGTTAGGCTTTGTTCATTCACTCTGTAGAGTCCCTTTGAAGGATTAAAGGTGTTACAGAATGCATGATGAATTCATAATAAATGTACCTAATTTTAACTACTTTTAATACTCTGCACATGAACCTCTTTATATAGCACTTCTTTATAAAAAAAACCAAAACAAAACCAGAACAAAGACTCATACTTTGGAGACTGGCACATGCATAAAACCTGTGTATTATTATCAAGTCGTGTAGAAAGTGTTCCAAGGTTTTCCTCTCTGTCTGATATAAATAGGAGTCCTGGGCTACTCCTCACAGGGTAACAGTTATCCTGGTCCACATATTGTCTGCTTCACTTATTGACAACTTGAGCATAAGCTTATTTGAATAAACAGAATTCTTCCTGGTGGGAAACCTATGGCAGGAGGTTTACATTTTAGATCCTAGTGTTGGGTTAAGCAGGATAATCCCAAGAGGTCTTTGTTCTGGGAGAGTTCATCACCCAATTAGGACGTCCTCCACTGTGCACATGAGTGTAGTGGTGAAGAATCACAGAATCATAGAACTGTTTGGGTTTGAAGGGACCTCTGGAGATCATCCAGTCCAACATCCCTGCCAAGATAGGGTCACCTGGAACAGGTGATGCAGGAACGCATCCAGGTGGGTTTTAGATGGAGCCTCCCAAGAGACTCCACAAACTCCCTGCGCAGTTGTTCCAGTGCTCTGCCACCCTCAATGTGAGGAATTTCTTTGCATTGAGGTGGAACTTCTTGTGTTTTAGTTTGTGGCCATTGCTCCCCATCCTGTTGCTGGGCACCACTGACATGGGTCTGGCACCATCCTCTGACACCACCTTTGAGATATTTATTTGTATTAATGAGATCCCCTCTCAGTCTTCTTTTCTCTTTAGACTGACCAGGCCCAACTCCCACAGTGTTTTCTCATAGCAGAGATGCTCCAGACCTCTCGTCATCTTTGTGACTCTCTGCTGGACACTCCAGGTACCCCCTTGTCTCTGTTGTACTGAGGAGCCCAGAACTGGACACAGCACTCCAGATGTGGCCTCACCAGGGAGAGTAGAGGGGCAGGGTCACCTCCCTTGACCTGCTGACCACACTTTTCCTGATGCACCCCAGGATACCATTGGCCCTCCTGGGGCCCTGGCCAGGGCACTGCTAGCTCATGGTCAACTTGTCACTCACCAAGACTCCCAGGTCCTTCTCAGCAGAGCTGTTCTCTAGCAGGTAGGAAGACACAGTGTCATAGGTAATGTTAGTTACCTTTCCAAGGCTTCCTTTTGGAATAAAACCCTGAACAGCAAATGTGTGATTTCCTACTTATAACTAGTTTTATGCAAAAGAGACTTCTGTAGGATCAGTCCTCAAGAAACTACACCAGAAATTTCAGAGGTCTTTTCTGAGAGTTTTGATAAACCTCAGGTCTGACTAAGCTGGCTACATCATAACAACAATCTCTCTGAGAGTACTTTTTATTTTAACCATAGACAAATCAAGGGCTATAATTTAAAAATGCACGCAAGTTCACATTATTTTTGGGTCTGGTTTTATTCCTCCAGTTGGATATAGGCCTGTGTGCTTCTTGGCTCTTATCTTGACAATTACCAGGCAAAGATTGCACCCAGTTGATGGACAGATTTATTAACAGAAATGACAGAGGTCTGCATTTGAACTTATATGTCTCAAGTTTAACTTCTCTTGACAATCACTCAACTTTGATCTTCAACAATTTGAAGCAATTTGCCCACAATTCCTCACTGTAAGGGAGCCAGTTCTAGTCAATATGTCTATCTCTTTGAGGGAAAATGTTGCAGTTTGTTCTCTCTGAAGGAAGTCCTGCTTCTATTATCACTGGGGGAAAAAAAGTCCTGCATAATATAACACGATTTGTCTGGGAGAGATATGATGAGGATGCTATTTTTAATGATAGCTCAGCTAAAATAAAATGTTCAATGACTCTAGGAGGTTATCATTTGAGAATCAGGATCTCACAAAGACAGAAAAAGGGCAGCATGAAAATTTGATCACAGCAATGCCTAATCTCCACAGAAGGCATTTTCAAAGGAGAACACCTTTCATGCTTTCAAAGGGAGCCTTACCACTTGAAAAGGCATTTATCAGAGACAGGAAAAAAGACCACAGTGAAGCTTGCAGTCCAGAACTGGAAACTGCAGTCACAGGTTCCAGGTTTTGTTGCAGACTTGCAGTTTTGGGTATATTCACTCTAAACTCTGGGTAAATTTGTGCTATGAGTGAATCTGGGTGTGTTTACACATGTCACTGAAGACTGGGTGGTGGCAGTCAGAGAATATTTTTGTTTTCTGGATCTTGAAACATCCTCCCCAATACATAAATCTGCAGAGGTGTCCTGGTCTTAGCCCTGATGTTTGAAAGGGTCTATGAGAGGTGTAAGAAGTACTGTCCCTTCTTTTTCATGGAATGCTAGGAAGTGCCCAAGTGGCTTAATTTTTATAGGAAAACTATTCCCACTGAAATCTGTAGAAGCAGAAAACACTTAAGAACCTCAGAAAAGATGACCTACATGTTTTACACATTATAACTCTACTTTAATTCTGATGCAATAAAAAAGTTAAGATAAAACATGGACTATACCTCTGATTTCATCCCACAGCAAAAGACACACAAGTCTGTGTATCTCAAGTATGGTTCTGTTCTGCTGATCCAAGTTGTCCAAGTATTTTGGTTTAAGCTTGAATTTTTAATCTTTAAAATCCACTTAGATTTTTCTCTCTGAGCGCATTAGCAGTTGTGCCAGTCTGGGCCATAAAACTTCCCAGATTTGTAGCACTGCCGCCAGATGTGCTGTGAGGTCTCCTGGAGATGCTCCCAGACAGAGGACATAGCTGTGTGGAATTTTAAAGTCTGTTATCAATAATATTCTGGAGCTTACTGTGAGCACAGTTGGCTTCTTATGCTTGTACACTCATTCTATTTTTTCTGTGTATTTGATTTGGACTGGTAGAACAACATTTGCTGACTCTGGTGATTTTTTATTGTGTCAGACTGAAGGTGCTGGAACTTGGGTGTATTTCATGACTATCTGAGATTCTTTTGCATTACAGATAAATCAACGTTACCTCAGCAAACAGCCCAGGGATTCATATCTCCACACAGAGGACAAGCACTTTCTTGAGCCAAGCTCACATTCCGACAACTAACGGAATTAATGTTTTTGCTTTGCACACCGTGGCCAGCGTAACTGATGCAGCACACGACAGTGACCTATAACTTGTCCATTTATCAAATCCTGAACTGAACAGCTTCATGGTGTTTGTTTTCTATATGGCTGGATAAATGCCTTGATCCAAACGCCACTGGAATCAGTGAGAAGATTGTGTTAATGTTGCTGGGATGTAGGTTGAATCTACAGAGTTTAGGGATTTTTGGAGGGCAGATAATTTTGCATGGCCTTTTGAAATCCATGCTTTTAGAGAGATATCCTACATAGAATGTGTGCTAGAGGATTAACAGTACAAATCATCACAACTCATTAGGACCATCACAGGGAGATTCATAAACTTCTATGTTGCAATGCATTTGAACACTGACAGTGTGCCCCAGCCAAAACCACCTTTGGTTATGCTTATCAGAGCCCTCAAGAATTCATCAAGGCCACTGAAATGCAAGCTGCGCTAAATTGGGAAAGGAAAAGCTGAAAAACAGAATACCAAGACAGCAAGAAATAGATAAAGAAAAACTGTGCTGCACTGAACTAGAACCAATTGTATTTCTGAAAAGTGCATACAGAGCGTGTGGACAAAATAGAAGGACCAATCATGTAATGTGTGATCGCGTGTACAGCGGTTGTAAAAGTTATAAGAAGAGTGTTTTGTAAACAATAAATGGCTTCTGCAAAATCATATTTTGTTGTTCAGAAGTCCTGAGCTCCCACACTTCTATAGGGTTTGCTCAGCAGAACTGGTTATTTTATAGTTTTTACACTCTTGTTGGGTAGTTTCTAACACCTGTACTGGACACTTAAAAATCTTGTGATGCTAATGATATTCCATTCAGTCCCTGGCAGTCTGCATCCTGCTGAGAATACAAATGCTTTACAATCATGCCTGTGCCTCTTGCTCACTGATGTGTCAGGAAGTGAATGCAGATGGACTCATTTGTTGACAACCAACAACATGTAGTTATACAAAATGTAGTTATGACATCAATTTCCTTTTGTAAAGCACTCTAAAGTCATTGAGTATTTACACAAGGCCAAATTCACACCAAGGACAGAGCTGAACTAAATTTAGCAAAGGTACAGAGAAAATAGGAGCAAGGATACACCATTCCTCTTTGTCTTTTTTTTTTTTTTTTGTGTGAAGCTTACAGACCAATTCATATCTTCATACAAGATACAGAACCTTTGAAATCCCAGAACTTCTCAGTGTAAAAGCTGGTGTCTTTTGTTTTTGTGGTCCTATCCCTTTATTAGAATTTTTAAAGGGAAAAACATCTCCCTAGTGTGAGTGACCGACTGAGGGTGACTGCTTCCCTAGCCAGCAGTAACACCCAAAAAGCTGTGGAAACCTGGAATGCCGAGAACCAGAGCCAAGAAAAACACTGAAGTTTCTTGAAAAACAACCAGGGAGATGACCAAGGGGCTGGGGCAAGGTGACAGGAAACCAGCTACAGGGCAGACAGCAGTCAACCTTCAGTCTGTTGGAGCATCTCCAAATCTAATACATCCAGGAAGAACTTTTTCATTCCAACAAATTGATAAGGTCAAATATCTATTTATACATATGGCATCAACCTCGGTCTGATCAGACATCAGTTTTCTTCTTCACTTGTGTGTCAGGATAAGGTCAGTTTTGGATCTCACTCTAGTACTAGACTCATCCTTCTGGGAACACAGCTCCAGACTGATGGAAAGTTGCTTTATTTCATAGATTCTCAAAGGATTATATTTTTATTCCACTATTGTTTACTTATTCTTCCAGCCTCCATTACTGCATTTGATATAATTTTTCAACTTTATGTGCTTCATTCTAATCTACAGTGACTTCCTCATGTGCATCACTTGCAGCAAGACTGATGTTTTATTATTTTAAACTGTAGGGAAATGTAGAGAAAAGCATAGTGAGCACAAGACAGAAGTGTCTGGAAAATCTCAGAAGCCTCTAAAAAATCTGAGACAATTCTGGCTCATTTTTGAAAGTGAGTGATTTACACACTTTGAAATTGGAGGATAAGAATGTCAGTGAAGAGGAGCCACCTCACCAGACTCCTACCAGATGTAAATCCCTGTAATAGCAAACTGGAGAAAATAAGGACCCATCTTAATCCTTTCTAACAAGGCAGAGGAAAAAAAATATTTTGCACTTTAAATTAGTTTCCTTCAGGATGTGAACTGAACAGAGACATAGAGGTTACTTAAGCAGAGTTTTCATTTTACAAATGACTAGATTATATGTTCATTTCCCCAGAAAGAAAAATGAGATGCTTTCTTCTCCCCTTTTTATCCTTTGGAGAAAAGATGCATGTGTATGTTGCAGGAATCTTGTTGCCCGTGGGTGTAACAGAGGAGAAAGTAGAAGTGAGGAGAAAGTACAGTTTCAGCCAAAGGTCAGAATTGGAACAAGATAAATTTGCTATAAATTTTTCATGAATAAGTTTAGACTGGACTGCTCCAATCCACAAAACTGCTTTTCAGATAGTTGAGTAAAGGCAAAGCAACCTGTCAGCTCTTGAAGCAGAGCTCAGTAAGCTGGCAATATAAACCACATAATGTGGTGATTGCAATGGGAGCTCTGCAGCAGTGCCTGCAGTTGGTGGCATCTGGGAAGGACCTTCTGCCTGGCAGGGGACAGCCTGCAGCACGATGTGATTGCTGGGCACAGATTGCTCGACTCCTTTCCCTGGGCACATGTGTGATCCCAAGTTCCTGCTGCTGTCATTGCCACCACAAAAGGTGGTGTGGAGACCTGGCTTGTCTGAACATGTCATTAATTTGCTTTTTCTGCACATAGTGTGGGTCCAACACACCTGGGGCCAGCTGAGGTGTCCAAGGACCTCCCACCCAAACTGTGTCACTGCAGGAGGAAAGCTTTCTGTAGCTCTTGTGTCTTGTCTTGTACACCAGCTCTTGTGTCACACCCCAGATGCCCAAGGGCATTTTGCATAGCAAGTACACCTATGTTTAGAAAACTAATCATGGCCCCACAGAGAGGTTTGTCTGAATAAATCTAGGCATCTACAATGCAGACATCTCTATGAGCTAGTCAATAGGTCCATTGACTACACCATGACTAAATCAATTGATCTTTACTCGGTGTAAGTCACTGGTATCTATGGTGCAATTTATCTCATTCTGAAGCAGACACCTAAAATTAGTCAAGTGGCCCTCACCCCAGAAATGTCAATTTCTTTTCATTGGCTATAATGTGAGCCTGACGTGAGATGGTCTGATTGAACCCTTCATTTTTTCAGATACTAAGGGTTAAGTGAGCTCAATTTCTTTCTTGTTATATTGGTCATGTGTGAACCCTGATGAAGGCTGCCCTAATCCAAGAGTTTCTGGCTGGAAGGAGGAGAGAAAAAGCTTTAGTAACTTATGAACCTGTTGTAATGCATTTGAACACTGACAGTGTGCCCCAGCCAAAACCGCCTGTAGTTATACTTACAAAGCCCTCAAGAATTCATCAAGGCCACTGAAATATAAGCTGCGCTAAGTTGGGAGAGGAAAAGCTGAAAAACAGAATACTAAAAGAGCAAGAAATAGATAAAGAAAGACTGTGCTGCACTAAACTAGAACCAATTATATTTTCTGAAAAGTGCATGCAAAGCGCGTGGACAAAATAGAGGGACCAATCATGTAATGTGTGATCACGTGTACAGCAGTTGTAAAGGTATAAATAAGAGTGTTTTGTAAACAGTAAATGGCTTCTGCGGAATCATATTGATTTGTTGTTCAGAAGTCCTGAGCTCCTGCATGAACCAGAGTTTTGTCTGAATGATAGGGTCAGCTCAGCCACCCACAGGGATGGTTGGCAGTTCAGTGACTCTGTGCCCATCTTAGCTCAGGCCAACTGCAGACTTCAAAACAGCTCCTGTCACTGCCCACTTAAACCACTGTGGCTCAGGTGGCATTGTCCACCCTAGAGATCAGAGTGAAAAGAATTATTTACTAAATTTTGCAGGTGCATTCTCTTGCCTGATATTAACATTTGCAGTATTTGCAGTATTTAAACACTCTGCAATTTTTTCCCCTTAGGCTATCAGTGCTTCTTTTTAGCCCAGAGCAGAACAGCTCTGTGGACAGTGCTGTTGCATGTTTTCACCAATTTGTCTGAAGACAGAGTTAACTGATATAAGCAATTATGAGGTTTACAAGATTCATAATTGAACTCCTTTGGAGTGACTATATAAGATAAATGGATATGATGTCACTAAACTGCCCCCTGATTATCCTTTAAGATCACAAACACTCTTGCAGGTAACACTTGGGATGTTATGTAGGAATATAAATATAAAATTCATTGGTGGCATATTGATTTCATCCAGTGACTCAAAGCATTTATCTTAGTTCTACTTATTACTTATCATAACTACAAGAATGGCAGCAGATTCAGCTTCTCACTAATGGAAAACATTGTTCAGGTTTCTCTGAAGAGAGATACAAATTGTTTGTTAATACTATTTTGCATAATCACCTGCTTAAATAATTACCAACACTCTCCTCCTGTTGATGTTCTATAACAAACCTAATGATTTCTGAAAACATTGTACACTTCTCTAACTGGTACAGCTATGTCAAGGTTTTCTGGTCTAGCAGTCAGCAATGGGAAGAAATCATGCTTAGCATGTGTAGGACTTTTTCCTCCAGTGCCAAAGCAAGATGTTCTGCCAAACATCTTGCTCATGTGCAGTGTTTTCTGCACGTACCCAGCTGACACTGCCCTGTGTCACAGAGCATGTGGGTTCCTTCTCAGATCAAGTGGAGAGCAAAACATCTTGTCTTTGGGATAAAATTAGTCAATACTCTCCTGAGTTTTCTTTTTTTATTTTTTTTTTTCCAGATAGAGTAAATATGGTTACTTGATGCCTCTGTTTTTGACATTTTGAATTTATGACATTTATATAGTCTTTTCCGGCTGGGGAATTGGGAAATTGACTCCTCAATAGGGTTGACAATATGCCTAAGTAAACAGCCATGTGAAATGCAAAGCATGTTGTGATTTTATTTTGCCATTCCTTTAGAAATGAAAGAAACTTTGCAAAACACATTTCAGTGGAATACATTTTTTGGCTTTAATTATGGTAACGTTTTACCCTGATGGAAACCAGTAGGTTCTACAGTGACACATTGAATGCTGGTAATAGACAAGGATGGTGGTGGCAGTGCCATCACTTGTGGCTTCAATAACATCAAAAAATGGCTCCATCTTTGACATCTTGGTGGTAGTGGCATTTCCCTTACTGGCTCTACTTGCTTGTGTTCCACTTTACTGGTACTTACCCTTTAAAAGGAACAAGGATACGATGATTTAATCATCCATTTCAGTTTAGTGGAAGTGAGGTCATTATTTAGCTGTTTAATATTTTCCTGTGTCAGCATCATTATTTTTTCCAATAATGTCCTTATCTTCTCTTGTGCTTTCAAATTCCTGAGGAGATCACGGATCCTTTGTAGAATGAACCTTTAAATATATTAACATTAAAACCCACAGATACAAATGAGCCAGGATTAATGGTTAAATCTCAAGGGCTTCCAAATATCAATGACAACATGGGAATTGTGCACGGAACTGAGCTGAAAATTCCCATGAAATGTGCCTGTCAAAAAATCACTGATTTTCACTTATTCCAGGCAGTTCACTTGAAATTTTTGTTCTCTGAAATTAATATTTAAAAAGTTAGACATTACTTCAGTTTCTGGGTGGATTTGTTATACCACTGAGTGCAATTATCATTCCCAACCTGTTGTGAAACAAAGTACTTAATGCTAAAAGCACCAGGGATGCTGAGCGTCTGGGGCTCCCTGTTAAAAGCACATCGGTCTGTTCGCACTGGAGTTAATGCAGCCTGTTTTCCTCCAGGTTATACCTTGTGGTTGGCTGTCTGGTGTCTAATGAAGTGTGTGTTCATGTTGCATCTTTTAGTACTTTAAAGCTCTCTTTGTCAGCCAATTTTCATGAAACATCTCTGAGATTTCTGCTTGTGCTGAATTTGGTTTTATTATCGCAGGACCATCACAGAGTTTCTCTGGCACGCGCACACATGCATACAGAAAAGAGCTGCTTAATTATATAACCTTAGAAAAAGAGTTTAAGATGTCTTGGCTGCAAATAATTAAGCTAATTCTGAATTTGCTTGTGGGGAAACAATTGTTGCAATGGTCAGGTTCTGTATTCACTGGTTGTTGCACTAATCCATGCCTCAACCTGCCAGTGACCTTCTTGCAGAAGGTTGCCTTGGGATTGTTTGCACCAGGGACATGTTATGGCCATGGATGCTATTGAAAAGAATGTACTGGGTTGGAGGGTTTTCTTTTGTCAAATGAATGCCAAGGGATAACACTTTGTGGTTTGTAACCTAGCCTGGCAATTGCAATGAAATTACAGCTCGTGGCAGAAACAGATGATGGCTGTGTCAGAACATTTGAGGTTTTAATGAGGCAGAATTTTGTTACCCGACCCTAGATCCAGCAGCTTGTCATCTAGTTGTGAGCAGAATAATTACCAGTGATAAGGATTCATTAAAAGGGTAATTCTCTTTTAAAAGGAACTGCTGTCTGAAGCTCAGCCTTTGGGCTATCAAACCTCTGGGTAGCATACGGGGGATGGCAAAGAGATGGCAGCCAGTGTGCAGCTCAGGGGTTGGAATGGAGCAGAATGTTTGTAATGTCACCCTCCATTTACAAAAAAAGCACATTGGATAGAAGTAAGAGGAATGCCATTTTGCAAGAACTGCAATAGGATTTACAACTCCCAACCTTTTTAACTATAAAAAATATGAGAAAATCAGCAATATCTGACTTCATTGATGAGCACAGACCACATAGCAGGGACAAAGGGAGCAAACTGGACCTAAAATGAATCAGAGAGGAAGAGCCTTTAGAATAACAATGACTTCAAGAGCTTCAGAGCTGAAGAGGCTTTTGGGGAGACAGGAAGAAAAAGGAACTCCTTTGTCCCTCTTAGGGACAATGTCCTCACAGCTTTTTAGCCCCTTGGGCTTGTGGAGGAGTGGTTTGGCTGACTGGCACAACAGACAAGGCTGTGGAAGTTTGCTGGCTTCAATGTGCCTGGGAGAAGGATCAACACCACTTTTTGCCCTCACATTGAGCTACTTGGTGAGAGACTCACAGCTAAATACCCTGAGATGGAGTTAAGACCAAGTACAGGAGTTTTTGAGGCTGGGAATGCATCTTCCTCCTTGGCTGGATGGGAATGATTGTAGGGAGGATATTGTCATTGGAAATGAGGGCAGGTTCTCATCCCTACAGCAGCCTGGGCAAGTAGCAAGTGGGTGACTCTGGAGAATTCTCATGGTCTCACAACGTGGCTGGTTGCTGCAATTAGATTGTTCACTTTGTGGTGTATTTGATGCACCAATAAAAGCAGCCAGAGGAGTGCGTTCCACTAGTGGTTTGATGTCTGGGAGATGTGTAATCAGCTTTCTCCACTCCAATGTGGATAAAAGTTGATGAAAAGACAACAATCTGTCTTGTTTATCTTTTTTATCAGTACTCTGAAACAGCTGCTCTCCTGCCTTTGCAGCATCCAGGCCTCAGGACATTGAAGAGGGCATTACCATGACAATCTCCCAGCTCAGGTTTTGGGCATGGTTCCCTAACCATTCTTGCTCAACCAAGAATCCTGTTTGTTCAGAGACCATTAAAAATTATCTGCTGTGGGACTTTTCTTTTTGTTCTGATCATTCTTTTCCTTTGTAAAAAAGGAGGAAAAGCTTTGTGGTTTTCAGAAGTTTTTCAACAAAAAATATAAAATTTCTCAAGCCCACATTCACAATAGGCATGGAGTAAGACCAAAAGTAGTATTATTATATACTACGCATTTTTTGTACTCATATAATTTTACTTTATTAGCAGGCAAAGTGTATGGTTTTTTAGTAATTCTCTAGGACAAAGTTCTCTTCTGAGCTCAGCACAGTTATGTTATTTCCTTCTCTCTTATCTGGGAAGACTTTTGATGTAGCTCATTTAGGGAGGAAAAGGACAGCACACCCCTGCACTTTCTGCTCTGGGGTCTTTCCTGCAACTGCAAACTGGAGGTCCTCAGAAACAAGGATGACAGAACTTCATTTGTATTTCCTTGTGTGCTGAATTGTCCTACCTGAGACTGCTCAATGCGTTTCATTTCTGTTATTCCAAATATTTTGCAGTTAAGGTTGAGCAGTAAAGCTAAAATCCCTCTCTGTCTCTCTCTCTCCCATCTTGTGGCTCTGCAAAGTATATTTCAAGGCATGTTTTTGTGCTCTGCCTTAAGAATACAGCACTGACCGGGGGCGAATGGTCCCTGTATCTCTGTTAATGTTAAATGAGGCTTTTCATAAATCATGGATGAATTTCCTATGTTACATTATGCCAGAAATTCTTTTCTAAATGCTCAGTGAAATCAAAGCAGCATACAAGGATTGACATTTAAGTTACATATCCACCGAAAAATATTTTACACACTCCATTAAAAAGTTGAAGATTATTTAAATACAGTAATTCATATTAATGCCATTAAGTAGAAAGGAAGTATATTTTCAATGCTGAAAAATATTTATCTGGAAGCTTAATCAAATATTAGAACCAACAGTAAAGTCTGAGCTCTAATTTTCAAATGTTGCTTGGTGATATTTGGAAAAGGCTAAATATACCTGCATCTGTCTGCCTTTCCAAACAAAAAGGTTGCTAGCTACCAGGGCTCAGTAGAAGATTTATATGTCTCTTCTTGTCTTTCATCTGCCTAAAAGAAATAAAATTCATGCTGCACCTACAATGATGGAAGTAATAAGGGAAATGGTAATCAAGCAGAATTAAACACTCTGAAATTGTCTGGCAATGAATTACTTTAAGTGAATGTTTAAACTGCATAATCATTTTACTGGAAGATTGGAAAATCTCATCAGGCACTGCAGATAGACAGATGGAGAGCTAAGGATTGTCCTTTCCCATGGGTTCAGTCCTCATGATGAAAATGGTCCTCCACTTGTTGCTGTGACTTGTACCCCTCATTCTGCAAGGCTCAATCCCTGCTTAAGTCTTTACACTTGAAGGCTCATCATGTTCATTCCACTTTGGGACTGATCCTCTGCACAGCCTTTTCCTCTCATTTCAAACACTGGGTTTATAAAATTGGTGCAACTGTCCTGGTGCTCTTGTCCTTCTCTGTCCCATGCTGTGTGTAGGTTCTGGTTCCTCTGTGAAGGGAAGGCAGCACAGAGATGAGTGCTGGAGAGTTTACAGGTTTTATTTTCTTGGTCTCAGTTGAAAATATCTCCCAGGGGCAAGGTTGGAGGGTACCTGTAAGGGTGAGAGAGCCAGAACCATTGGATCGAACGGGAGAAAGCTGTGCCTTGGTTTTCCTTTGCTCCTTACAGTCATTTGCACACTTATCAGTCAGTATGGGAGTGCTCCACACCTGTTCAGCAGGAGGTGCTGGAGAATCACAGTTTGAGGCCCTTTTATGTCTTCAGACTGCAAATAAGGCAGGAGGATGTCTTGGTTAAACCTCTCCGGCTCGTTTTGATTTCTGCCAGTCTGGTTCATGACAAGGCTTAACACTTAGGTGGGAGGTGAACAGAGAACTTCTGTAAAACGTGGGTGTCTCTGTCCATCCTGCTGTGACTCCTGCTGTAGGAACTCATTTTACTGAAGGAGAGCCATGTGACCTCAGAAGAAAACCAATTATTAGTAGTTGCAGTCAGCAAAAATGTTTTCAATACTGAGTGTTGATGATGTTTTTAGCTGGTTCAAGCTGACATATCGTTGAAGATTTTCTTCTCTCTCTTCTTTGTGTTGGCCTTTTCTGAGAGCACTGAAGAGCCTTCCCTGATAGAAAATTGCTCAGGAAAACAGCGGATTTTGCCTGCCCTTTCCTCATGGTAGCCAAACATCGCTGAGGGAAAGATGCTAATTGGCAATATCCAGTTCCTGTTATATCCGTGTGGGTCCACAAGATGAAACTTGCAGCAGATGCAGGGCTGCTCTGAATTATGGCTGAACCTGAATTATGGTTGATCCTGAATTATGGCTGACCTGTTGTTATCTGAGACATCTTTGCTCATTTCAGCCATTCACCTGAGGCTGCCAGATATTGAACAAGCCAGAAGCAAGATCCTCATTGTTCCAGACAACAGCCTCCACATACGAACAGGCTCTAATAAAGCATGTGGCCATATTTTTTCAGGAGTATTGGCTCCAAAAGAGAGGTTCATACATATTCCAGAGTATGCAGATTGTGGCAATGCACCTGCTCCCGTGGCAGCATCCCTGGCTGTGTGTGTTTCTCTGTTTCCAAGCAGTAGATTGCTGTTTGAAAAAGTTCAGTGGCCTTATAAAGAAATGTTTCAATTGGGTGAAATCTCTCTGACCCTCTGTTATTTTTGTACTTGCCAGCTTTCCCTTTGTGGGTGAGTCTGTCCTCCCTTCATTCAGAGGCTTAACAAAAGTCATTAAAATTGCCGCAAAGTTGTCTGTGAGCAAGTCCTGTGTGTGAAAGAAAACAGATGGGAAAGTGTTGGAAGAATTGTTTAGATTTTAAGAACTCTTTTCATTTTTCTGATCTCCTTGTCCTCTTCAATCATGTAAAGCAGAAATAAGCATTTAAATAATAAGACATTTGTGTAAAATTACTATTTCCTTACCCTTGTTTTATATTACATGAGTCTATCAATTTTCCCTGCATAAACAAACAAGATTAATTATTCTTGGATGTTTGAGTTTATTTCTGCCTCTTGTCATCAAGCCCATTCAAATGATTAAAAGAAATAATAAGAACAGCATTTCATGTTGAAAAAAAAGTCTTTTATTTGGTCATTAATGCACTGTGGTCCTTATGTACCAACACCCTAAGCAATTAAATTCTCATGAGGTAGATTAGCCTTTGAAGGTTAATCAGAAACCCAACAGAAGCACGTTTGAAGTGGCAAATATTTCAGGAACTGGCTGAAGGGTGGGTGTTCAGAGGTAGTTTTGAACGCTTGCTGTTCATAGCAGAAAATGGTTTGTGTCATCAGAAGTGAGTGTGAATCCATTTTCTTGTCTTGTGAAAAATGTTGAAGCTTCAAGGAGTTCTTTGTGTCAAGCCCATGTGCATTGGAGACCTATCAAAATGTTTGTGTTTACTTATTTATTCTTCCTGAGAAATGAGGAAGGAGAGGTCGAGAAACAGAGCAGTCTTGGGAGAGCAAACACTTTGGTAGTCAAGTCCCTCTCCTGAACTCCCTGTGGATTCTCTGCTTGTCAGGAGGGAAAGGGCTCTTTCAATCTCCCCTCAAGCATTCTGAGTAGCAAGTGTGCGTGAGCACATGCGGAAAGAGAGTGGTTTGTGTCTCCTTCCTCTACTCAGATACTGACTCGGGATTTTGATTTATCATCTTCTCCAACAAAAATGAGCTGGTTTTTAGGAAAAAAAAAAGAAGAGCAAAGGTTCTTGTTGATTCATCATTTCTTAACAAGGAATATCTTGCTGAACACTTTCCAATCAATTAGCTCTGCTGTTTAATGTGTCCAGCTCAGCACCTAACTTTTCTCTGTGCCAGAAGTGATCGCCCTGCTGTGGTGCAAAGGATAAAAGTACTACTTTGCTTCTTGAGACAAAGTGAGGAGAGATTGAGGCATGAGCAGCAGCGCTTTGTTAAATTGCGATGAATCTTGAGCACTCACTTGGTGTCTCCAGAGAGTGACCACACAAGGGAGACAGAGGACAGATCCTTCAAGTCTTCTGGAGCTGGGCCCAGTGAGCTTAGCCTGTATCAGCACCATTCCTGCTTATATGAAATGTTCTGCTGTACAAACAGGAGGACAACCACGCTGTCAGCAACAGGAGGAAATCAAGATAAGGTAGAGGCCCCTCTCCCTCTCCAGGCCATCCCCTGGCTCCACAGCTTGGAGGTTTGAGTCTCTATTCTGAGGGCAAATGTTCCTGGCAGCAAAGCATCCTTTTGAGTCAGATCAGCAGTCAGAGATGGTACGAGCAATGAAGTGCACTGAAGAGGACCACAGTGACCATTTGGGAACTTAATAAACAGGCAAATTTCCACTATTGTGAGAACACTCAGTGGGTGTCCATGTAGTTTGGGACCATCACTCCAGTCAGGCAGGCATGAAAACATGGTGGGTTTTTTTATTTCTATATTTTTTTCTTCTGTATTTCTCTCCATGTTCAGTATTTTAATGCTTCTGAAAGTCTGAACTGGAACTCATCAGTGGGTGCTGCTGTCAACAGTGTCCCAGTGGCATTCTACAGATCACTTTGATACATTCAGAGATCAAAACATTTTTGCCCTCTGTCATACTCCTACTGAACTTGGTCTAAGTAACAAAGTTGGTGTCTCTCTCTTCTTTCTATTTATTTCTGTCTCTCTCTTTTGGCTTATGGCTATGGGAAAGGTTTTATTTGGGTTCATCTTCAGTTCAACCTTCATTGATAAATGCTACACGTCATAAATTTACCAAAGAAAGCTTATTCTGTCAACAGAAGCATTCAGTCAAGTCAGACCGGCTTGGACAGGTGGATGAGGGGAGCGTTACGTGACTGACTTCAGAAGGGTCGTTCCGGCAAGTGTCACGGAATTGAATTTAAAATGTCAGACACTTGCTCCCGTTACAGCTCCTGCTGGGCACCAAAGCCTGTTGAAAAACCCTAAAAGACAGCTGGAAAAGGGAGTATTGTAGCAAATGTCACTGTGTTTTAATTGACTGGTCTGAGCAAGGAAATCCACAAAATACTGAGAGGCCAAGTCCTTGCCCTCAGATAGTTGGCTTCAGGAGAAGTTGCAGGTGCCTTCAAAGTGTACGTCATGCATCCCTGTTGTCTAAGAAGATAAGAGCCTAATGCAGCTGGTGAAGTTTGGCTTTGAGTTTGAGAGGTGTAGTTCTGTGTTCAGCTCCACAGGTCAGGGGTTCAAACCTTGCTAACGACTTTTGAAGAAGCAAATCTCACACGTCTATGTCAGAAATCAGCCCCAGAAGTTTAACACTGGTGAGTTCTCAGTAATCTATTGAACAGCAATGACATGAAGAAGGGAAGTTTTTTGCCTTTGAAAATGCAATCTCCACACCCTGCTGTACCTGAAAATGTGCTTTAACAATGGTAAAAATGTCACGTTGGCACCAACATGCATTGGACAGATCTGCTCACAGCAGATGGGGGCCATTTGACAAAATTTAGCAGTGGGTAGAGACTCTCAGGATTCAGAGGACTTTGGCTGAGCTAGACTTGAGCCAACCCATCAGGGAAGGCTACTCTTATTTCCCTTAGTCCTCTCTCTCTCTCTTCACACTTGTTCATGATTTTCTCCTAAGGAAAGGGGAGAGTGTGGAAAGGAGGCTTGCTCTGCAGGGAGAAGGCAGGAGAGCAAACACCTATCTCAAGTGAAGATGTGTTATTAGGGAGCTAAAGCCATAGGCATGGGCACATGCAACAGGTCAAAACATCTTGACTTGCCTTTCAATCGAAGAACTATGAAAACTTCTGGGAAAAAAAGCCCTCAGGTATCACCTGAGCTAAGGTTGCAATGCCTTTTTTATATAACTGAACAAAAATAAGGCCAGTGGGCAGTGATTACTCATTGCTCTCATGCTGAGTTTTTGGTCAGTTCCACACATAGGAAGAAAACCCATGCATTTGAGCTTTATTTCTAGTAATGATTTTGGAAAGGACTTTCTAGTATCTTACAGGGCACCAACAATTGCCAGAGGATGAGAAACATCAGTGTAGATGCACATTCCCAGGACCTGGGCCTTGTGTGGCATGTTGTGATGTTCATTGGAAAGACAGACAAAACGGGAAAGGGCAGCATCAGCCAAGGGAATTTGGTAACAGGTTGAAGGGGCTTAAGCCATTTAGAAACAAGATATTAAAACCTATTCCTTGTGAGAGAGAGAAAAACCTACTCTACTGTAAATCCTCTGGCATGATGCAGAAAAAATGAGTGCTGTACCTCAAGGCACAATCCTTTTAAAGAATGAAAAATATGCCTCTGCTCCACTGAGGTTTAGTTCAAATAAAGTTCCAGTTTGGGCTTGTGAAGGATCCAGCCACTTTGCTCCTTTGCCCTCCTCCCACCCGCGTCACACACTGTGTGCTGAACAGAAAACTCACACTCCCAGGTGTGCATCTGCTTGTGACAACACTCAGGCCAGGAAGAAAATAGCTCAGCTTTCATGTGGGAGTGGAGGATCAAAACAGAAACAGAACCTGAGGGGGTTGGTGTATCTTTTGTGTTGTAAGAAGCATCAGGCAACAAAAAGTAATGAAAGAAAAATCCACTTCTCTCCCTAGAGATCCAGCAGACTAAAGAGACGTGGTATGAGAGGAAAGGGATGCCTGGAGAGGTGAAAGATTGGCCCAAGGTCACAAAGCCAGTGCAGGAGGGTTCACTGAGCAGCCAAAGCTTTCCTAGTTGCAGCCTGTGGTTTATCTATTTGTTGGATGTTCTTGACTTAAGATGTCATTTTCAAAGCTGAGTTAGCAGCTGTAATTGCACTCCAGTCATTTTTATTGCATTCTGATAGTTTACTCAGACAGCCTCTTAGGCACAGCACTTTATGGACCTCTGCAATGGCAGGAGTGTGCTGTGAGGAGCTCTGGTTAGGCTGTGCTTAGCACTGCAAGGTAATGGCAGACAATAAAGTAAAGCAGACTGGTGGGAGGGCTGTAACATTGAATGTGCTGATATATCAAAGGAAAGGTAATGAAATCCTGTGTGGGTAGATCATCCTTCATCCGTAAAACAGGACAGTTCTCAGCAAGAGGGAATTACATTTAAATGTAGGTTTGCTTTGGTAAAGTTTTTTGGACATTGTCCCTTCTCTCTTGTCTGTGTTGTGATGACCACTAGAACTTTCCCTTGGATCTCAATTTTAGTGTGGACAAGAAAAGCAGGTTTTAATACTCTTTAAGGACAAAAATAAATATAGATTAAAACCTAGTTGTTTGCCTAGCATCAGTTTTCAAAAAAGTGGATAAGGCTGGACCTGGAGGTAAAGGTGTGCTGGCCAGTGAGAATGAATGGATGGGAAATACAGTGCTAAATGTGAGGGAATAGTGAATATAAGGAGATTAAGGTGCTTGCACAGACTGAAGTATCACTGTCCTGCAATACCAAAAGCCAGAAGGGTGAAATTGCATTCAGAGCAGCAATTCTATAAATGTCTGCTATGATTGTTGGAGAATGGTGCTGTCATTGAGGAAAAACAAAACAAAAAAAAGGAAAGTGATAGAGACAATCAAACATTAATAATCTGATTGCAATTGTACCAAAAGTCTTTGAATCACTGTGAAAGCAAGGAAAAATCAGAGACGTGGAGGTGAGCAGAAAGCAAACTGAAAAACAACACAGGTTTATCAAGGGACAGCATGTCTTGCTGCTTAATACCTTTCTCTGATAAAGAGATTATATCCATGGGATTTACCTTGTATAAAAAATCGAAAAAACATTTGAGACAGTGCCATGTGGGAAACTCAAATCAAAAAACATGAGGACCAGTGCAAGAACTGTACAGTGAAATTACAGGAAGGAAGCTTTAGTAGTTGACAGGAGCTATGTCAGTCTCAGGGAAGTTACTGTCAATCTTTTCCAATAATCCTTGCAAGATCACTTAATAGACAAATAAAGGAGAAGTGGTGAGGAAAGATAAATATCTTCCCTCACAAGGTGAATATGAGACACCATGGCTATGAAAAGATAAATACCTTGATAGGCTGCACTGACAAAAGCACCTCCAGTAGAGGTAGGTAAGTAATGACACCACTGTGTAAGGCACTGGTCAGGCATCAGGAATTGTAACATTTTTCTATGTAAAATGTAAATGTAACTGTAAACTTCGTCTAGGTTCAAGTGAGATGAATAACAAACCAACAGGAGGAGGAAAGTAGAGTGGGTAGGAGCAAGAGAGTGTCCTTTACAAAAAGAGAAATGAAGAGTAAAACTTCTACAACCTGGTAAAAGAAGGATAAGCAGGTGTATAGCAGCCATCAGCAAATCTGTGAGTATGGGCAAAGGCACAAGATGGAGACAGCCTCAGAGAAAAAAGAAGAGAAGAAGAGAAGAGAA